>CAWUFW010001339.1:1562500-2072500 GCA_963921515.1 Calotriton arnoldi
GGGAGCCCCCCCGTCCTGCAAGCCAGCCGAGGGTCCAGGCACTGGTGACGGGGGTCCACCGGGGCCCAGGGAGGCTCTCCCCAGCCTGGCTAGGGCTCAGAAGCTGGGACTGGGCCTGGGGCTTGAGCTCCATCCGGCGGGCCCCGGGGTGCGGGAGCCCCCTGTCTGGCAAGCCAGCCGAGGATCCGGGCGTTGGGGACGGGGGTCCACCGGGGCCGGGGAGGCTCTCCCCAGCCTGGCTAGGGCTCAGAAGCTGGGACCGGGCCCGGGGCTTGAGCTCCGTCCGGCGGGCCCCGGGGTGCGGGAGACCCCTGTCCGGCGAGTCAGCCGAGGGTCCGGGCGCTGGTGACGGGGGTCCACCGGGGCCCGGGGAGGCTCTCCCCGGCCTGGCTAGGGTTCGGAAGCTGGGACCGGGCCCGGGGCTTGAGCTCCGTCCGGCAGGCCCTGGGGTGCGGGAGCCCCTCATCCTGCAAGCCAGCCGAGGGTCCAGGCGCTGGTGATGGGGGTCCACTGGGGCCCGGGGAGGCTCTCCCCAGCATGGTTAGGGCTCAGAAGCTGGGACCGGGCCCGCGGCTTGAGCTCGTCCGGCAGGCCCTGGGGTGCGGGAGCCCCCGGTCCTGCAGGCCAGCCGAGGGTCCGGGCGCTGGGGACGGGGGTCCACTGGGGCCTGGGGAGGCTCTTCCCGGCCTGGCTAGGGCTCGGAATCTGGGACCGGGCCCAGGGCTTGAGGTCCGTCCGGCGGGTCCCAGGGTGCGGGAGCCCCCCATCCTGCAAGCCAGCCGAGAGTCCGGGCGCTGGTGACGGGGGTCCACCGGGGCCCGGGGAGGCTCTCCCCGGCCTGGCTAGGGTTCGGAAGCTGGGACCAGTTCCGGGGCTTGAGCTCCCTCCGGCAGGCCCTGGGGTGCGGGAGCCCCCCATCCTGCAAGCCAGCCGAGGGTCCAGGCGCTGGTGACGGGGGGCCACTGGGGCCCGGGGAGGCTCTCCCCAGCCTGGTTAGGGCTTAGAAGCTGGGACCAGGCCTGGGGCTTGAGCTAGTCCGGCGGGCCCCAGGGTGCGGGAGCCCCCTGTCCGGCAAGCCAGCTGAGGGTCCGGGCACTGGGGACGGGGGTCCACCGGGGCCCGGGGAGGCTCTCCCCGGCCTGGCTAGGGTTCGGACGCTGGGACCGGGCCCGGGGCTTGAGCTTTGTCCGGCAGGCCCCGGGGTGCGGGAGCCCCCCATCCTGCAAGCCAGCCGAGGGTCCAGGCGCTGGTGATGGGGGTCCACTGGGGCCCGGGGAGGCTCTCCCCAGCCTGGTTAGGGCTCAGAAGCTGGGACCGGGCCTGGGGCTTGAGCTAGTCCAGCGGGCCCCAGGGTGCAGGAGCCCCCTGTCCGGCAAGACAGCCGAGGGTCCGGGCACTGGGGACGGGGGTCCACCGGGGCCCGGGGAGGCTCTCCCCGGCCTGGCTAGGGTTCGGACGCTGGGACCGGGCCCGGGGCTTGAGCTTTGTCCGGCAGGCCCCGGGGTGCGGGAGCCCCCCATCCTGCAAGCCAGCCGAGGGTCCAGGCGCTGGTGATGGGGGTCCACTGGGGCCCGGGGAGGCTCTCCCCAGCCTGGTTAGGGCTCAGAAGCTGGGACCGGGCCCGGGGCTTGAGCTCCGTCTGGCAGGCCCAGGGGTGCGGGAGCCCCACTCCTTGGTTCCAGCCGAGGGTCCGGGCGCTGGGGACGGGGGTCCACCGGGGCCTGGGGAGGCTCTCCCCGGCCTGGCTAGGGCTCGGAAGCTGGGACCGGCCCCGGGGCTTGAGCTCCGTCCGGCGGGTCCCAGGGTGCGGGAGTCCCCCATCCTGCAAGCCAGCCGAGCGTCCGGGCGCTGGTGAAGGAGGTCCACCGGGGCCCAGGGAGGCTCTCCCCAGCCTGGCTAGGGCTCAAAAGCTGGGACCGGGCCCGGGGCTTGAGCTCCGTCCGGCGGGCCCCGGGGTGCGGGAGCCCCCCGTCCTGCAAGCCAGCTGAGGGTCCAGGCACTGGTGACGGGAGTCCACCGGGGCCCGGGGAGGCTCTCCCCAGCCTGGCTAAGGCTCAGAAGCTGGGACCGGGCCCGGGGCTTGAGCTCCGTCCGGCGGGCCCCGGGGTGCGGGAGCCCCGTGTCTGGCAAGCCAGCTGAGGGTCCGGGCGCTGGGGACGGGGGTCCACCGGGGCCCGGGGCGGCTCTCCCCAGCCTGGCTTGGACTCAGAAGCTGGGACCGGGCCCGGGGCTTGAGCTCCGTCCGGTGGGCCTTGGGGTGCGGGAACCCCCTGTCCGGCAAGCCAGCCGAGGGCCCGGGCACTGTGGACGGGGGCCCACTGGGTCCCGGGGAGGCTCTCCACGGCCTGGCTAGGGTTCGGAAGCTGGGACAGGGCCCGGGGCTTGAGCTCCGTCCGGCAGGCCCCGGGGTGCGGGAGCCCCCCGTCCTGCAAGCCAGCTGAGGGTCCAGGCACTGGTGACGGGAGTCCACCGGGGCCCGGGGAGGCTCTCCCCAGCCTGGCTAAGGCTCAGAAGCTGGGACCGGGCCCGGGGCTTGAGCTCCTTCCGGCGGGCCCCGGGGTGCGGGAGCCCCGTGTCTGGCAAGCCAGCTGAGGGTCCGGGCGCTGGGGACGGGGGTCCACCGGGGCCCGGGGCGGCTCTCCCCAGCCTGGCTTGGACTCAGAAGCTGGGACCGGGCCCGGGGCTTGAGCTCCGTCCGGTGGGCCTTGGGGTGCGGGAGCCCCCTGTCCGGCAAGCCAGCCGAGCGTCCGGGCACTGGGGACGGGGGTCCACCGGGGCCTGGGGAGGCTCTCCCCAGCATGGTTAGGGCTCAGAAGCTGGGACCGGGCCCGGGGCTTGAGCTCGTCCGGCGGGCCCCGGGGTGCGGGAAACCCCTGTCCGGCAAGCCAGCCGAGGGTCCGGGTGCTGGGGACGGAGGTCCACCGGGGCCCGGGGAGGCTCTCCCCGGCCTGGCTGCGGTTCGGAAGCTGGGACCGGGCCCGGGGCTTGAGCTCCGTCCGGCAGGCCCTGGGGTGCGGGAGCCCGCCATCCTGCATGCCACCCGAGGGTCCGGGCGCTGGTGACGGGGGTCCACCGGGGCCCGGGCAGGCTCTCCCCGGCCTCGCTAGGGTTCGGAAGCTGGGACCGGCCCGGGGCTTGAGCTCCCTCAGGCAGGCCCTGGGGTGCGGGAGCCCCCCGTCCTGCAAGCCAGCCGAGGGTCCAGGCGCTGGTGACGGGGGTCCACCGGGGCCCGGGGAGGCTCTCCCCAGCCTGGTTAGGGCTCAGAAGCTGGGACCGGGCCCGGGGCTTGAGCTCGTCCGGCGGGCCCCGGGGTGCAGGAGCCCCCCGTCCTGCAAGCCAGCCGAGGGTCCAGGCACTGGTGACGGGAGTCCACCGGGGCCCGGGGAGGCTCTCCCCAGCCTGGCTAGGGCTCAGAAGCTGGGACCGGGCCCGGGGCTTGAGCTCCGTCCGGCAGGCCCCGGGGTGCGTGTGCCCTCTGTCTGGCAAGCCAGCCGAGGGTCCGGGCGCTGGGGACGGGGGTCCACCGGGGCCTGGGGAGGCTCTCCCCAGCCTGGCTACGGCTCAGAAGCTGGGACCGGGCCCGGGGCTTGAGCTCCGTCCGGTGGGCCTTGGGGTGCGGGAGCCCCCTGTCCGGCAAGCGAGCCGAGCGTCCGGGCACTGGGGACGGGGGTCCACCGGGGCCCGGGGAGGCTCTCCCCGGCCTGGCTAGGGTTCGGAAGCTGGGACCAGGCCCGGGGCTTGAGCGCCGTCCGGCAGGCCCTGGGGTGCGGGAGCCCCCCGTCCTGCAAGCCAGCCGAGGGTCCAGGCGCTGGTGACGAGGGTCAACCGGGGCCCGGGGAGGCTCTCACCAGCCTGGCTAGGGCTCAGAAGCTGGGACCGGGCCCGGGGCATGAGCTCCATCTGGCGGGTCTCAGGGTGCAGGAGAGCCCCCCGTCCTGCAAACCAGCTGAGGGTCCAGGCGCTGGGGACTGGTGTCCACCGGGGCCCGGGGAGGCTCTCCCCAGCCTGGCTAGGGCTCGGTAGCTAGGACCGGGTCCGGGGCTTGAGCTCCGTCCGGCGGGTCCCAGGGTGCAGGAGAGCCCCCTGTCCGGCAAACCAGCCGAGGGTCCTGGCGCTGGGGACGGGGGTCCACCGGGGCCCGGGGAGGCTGTCCCCGGCCTGGCTAGGGTTCGGAAGCTGGGACCGGGCCCGGACCTCGAGCTCTGTCCGGCGGGCCCCGGGGTGCGGGAGCCCCCTGTCCTGCAAGCCAGCTGAGGGTCGGGCGCTGGGGACGGGGTTTCACTGGTGCCCGGGGAGGCTCTCCCCGGCCTGGCTAGGGCTCGAAAGCTGGGGCCGGGCCCGGGGCTTGAGCTTCGTCCAGCAGGCCCCGGGGTGCGGGAGCCCCCCGTCCTGCAAACCAGCTGAGGGTCCAGGCACTGGGGACTGGTGTCCACCGGGGCCCGGGGAGGCTCTCCCCAGCCTGGCTAGGGCTCAGAAGCTGGGACCGGGCCCGGGGCTTGAACTCCGTCCGGCGGGCCTTGGGGTGCGGGAGCCCCCTGTCCGGCAAGCCAGCCGAGCGTCCGGGCGCTGGGGACGGGGGTCGCCCGGGGAGGCTCTCCCTGGCCTGGCTAGGGTTCGGAAGCTGGGACCGGGCCCGGGGCTTGAGCTTGGCAGGCCCTGGGGTGCGGGAGCCCCCCGTCCTGCAAGCCACCCAAGGGTCCAGGCGCTGGTGACGGGGGTCCAGCGGGGCCCGGGGAGGCTCTCCCCAGCCTGGTTAGGGCTCAGAAGCTGGGACTGGGCCCGGGGCTTGAGCTCATCCGACGGGCCACGGGGTGCGGGAGCCCCCTGTCCAGCAAGCCAGCTGAGGGTCCGGGCGCTGGGGACGGGGGTCCACCGGGGCCCGGGGAGGCTCTCCCCAGCCTGGCTAGGGTTCGGAAGCTGGGACCGGGCCCGGGGCTTGAGCTTCATCCAGCAGGCCCCGGGGTGCGGGAGCCCCCCGTCCTGCAAGCTAGCCGAGGGTCCAGGCGCTGAGGACGGGGGTCCACCGGTACCCGGGGAGGTTCTCCCCGGCCTGGCTAGGGCTCAGAAGCTGGGACCGGGCCCGGGGCTTGAGCTCTGTCCGGCGAGCCCCGGGGTGCGGGAGCCCCCTGTCCTGCAAGCCAGCCGAGGGTCCGGGTGCTGGGGACGGGGGTGCACCGTGGCCCGGGGAGGCTCTCCCCGGCTTGGCTAGGGTTCTGAAGCTGGGACTGGGCCCGGGGCTTGAACTCCGTCCGGCGGGCCTTGGGGTGCGGGAGCCCCCTGTCCGGCAAGCCAGCCGAGCGTCTGGGCGCTGGGGACGGGGGTCGCCCGGGGAGGCTCTCCCCGGCCTGGCTAGGGTTCAGAAGCTGGGACCGGGCCCGGGGCTTGAGCTTGGCAGGCCCTGGGGTGCGGGAGCCCCCCGTCCTGCAAGCCACCCAAGGGTCCAGGCGCTGGTGACGGGGGTCCAGCGGGGCCCGGGGAGGCTCTCCCCAGCCTGGCTAGGGTTCGGAAGCTGGGACCGGGCCCGGGGCTTGAGCTTCGTCCGGCGGGCCACGGGGTGCGGGAGCCCCCTGTCCGGCAAGCCAGCTGAGGGTCCGGGCGCTGGGGACGTGGGTCCACAGGGGCCCGGGGAGGCTCTCCCCAGCCTGGCTAGGGTTCGGAAGCTGGGACCGGGCCCGGGGCTTGAGCTTCGTCCGGCAGGCCCAGGGGTGCGGGAGCCCCCCGTCCTGCAAGCTAGCCGAGGGTCCAGGCGCTGAGGACGGGGGTCCACCGGTACCCGGGGAGGCTCTCCCCGGCCTGGCTAGGGCTCAGAAGTTGGGACCGGGCCCGTTGCTTGAGCTCCGTCCAGCGGGTCCCAGGGTGCGGGAGCCCCCCGTCCTGCAAACCAGCTGAGGGTCCAGGCACTGGGGACTGGTGTCCACCGGGGCCCGGGGAGGCTCTCCCCAGCCTGGCTAGGGCTCAGAAGCTGGGACCGGGCCCGGGGCTTGAGCTCCGTCCGGCGGGCCCCGGGGTGTGGGAGCCCCCTGTCCTGCAAGCCAGCCGAGGGTCCGGGCGCTGGGGACGGGGGTCCACCGGGGTCCGGGGAGGCTCTCCCCGGCCTGGCTAGGGTTCAGAAGCTGGGACCGGGCCCGGGGCTTGAGCTCTGTCCGGCGGGTCCCAGGGTGCAGGAACCCCCTGTCCTGCAAACCAGCCGAGGGTCCGGGCGCTCTGGCTGGGGCTCGGAAGCTAGGACCGGGCCCGGGGCTTGAGCTCCATCCGGCGGGTCCCAGGGTGCGGGAGCCCCCTGTCCTGCAAACCAGCCGAGGGTCCTGGCGCTGGGGACGGGGGTCCACCGGGGCCCGGGGAGGCTCTCCCCAGCCTGGCTAGGGTTCGGAAGCTGGGACCGGGCCCGGACCTCGTGCTCTGTCCGGCGAACCCCGGTGTGCGGGAGCCCCCCCGTCCTGCAAGCCAACTGAGGGTCAGGGCGCTGGGGACGGGGGTTCACTGGTGCCCGGGGAGGTTCTCCCTGGCCTGGCTAGGGCTCAGAAGCTGGGACCGGGCTCGGGGCTTGTGCTCCGTCCGGCGGGCCCCGGGGTGCGGGAGCCCCCCGTCCTGCAAACCAGCTGAGGGTCCAGGCACTGGGGACTGGTGTCCACCGGGGCCCGGGGAGGCTCTCCCCAGCCTGGCTAGGGCTCAGAAGCTGGGACCGGGCCTGGGGCTTGAGCTCCGTCCGGCGGGCCCCGGGGTGTGGGAGCCCCCTGTTCTGCAAGCCAGCCGAGGGTCCGGGCGCTGGGGACGGGGGTCCACCGGGGTCCGGAGAGGCTCTCCCCGGCCTGGCTAGGGTTCGGAAGCTGGGACCGGGCCCGGGGCTTGAGCTCTGTCCGGCGGGTCCCAGGGTGCAGGAACCCCCTGTCCTGCAAACCAGCCGAGCGTCCGGGCGCTCTGGCTAGGGCTCGGAAGCTAGGACCGGGCCCGGGGCTTGAGCTCCGTCCAGCGGGTCCCAGGGTGCGGGAGCCCCCTGTCCTGCAAACCAGCCGAGGGTCCTGGCAGTGGGGACGGGGGTCCACCGGGGCCCGGGGAGGCTCTCCCCGGCCTGGCTAGGGTTCGGAAGCTGGGACCGGGCCCGGACCTCGAGCTCTGTCCGGCGAACCCCGGTGTGTGGGAGCCCCCCGTCCTGCAAGCCAACTGAGGGTTGGGGCGCTGGGGACGGGGGTTCACTGGTGCCCGGGGAGGTTCTCCCTGGCCTGGCTAGGGCTCAGAAGCTGGGACCTGGCTCGGGGCTTGTGCTCCGTCCGGTGGGCCCCGGGGTGCGGGAGCCCCTTGTCCTGCAAGCCAGTCGAGTGTCTGTGCGCTGGGGACGGGGGTCCACCGGGGTCCGGGGAGGCTCTCCCCGGCCTGGCTAGGGTTCGGAAGCTGGGACTGGGCCCGAGGCTCGAGCTCCGTTTGGCGGGCCCCGGGGTGCAGGAGCCCCCCGGTCCTGCAAGCCATGGGAGGGTCCGCGTGCTGGGGACGGGGGTCCATCAGGGCCCAGGGAGGCTCTCCCCGGCCTGGCTGCTTTCAGAAGCAGGGACCGGGCCGGGGAACGGGGGTGGCTGGCTAAGTCCGCTCCCACCCCTAGTCTAGGCAAGGCCTGGGGCAAATGTATAAAGCGTTTTTGTGTTCACAAACGGGCGGATTTGCAGAATCGGCCTGTTTGCAAACATAAAAAAGCTTTCGAAAATGTACAAAACCCTATTGGTGAGTCAGTAACCTATTACTGAATCGCAAATTGGGTTTGAGATTCAGTATTAGGTGAGGGCGTGTTTAGGGCGTCCCTTCCTAATACCGAATTACAGTGGTGTGTGTGAACGTTTTGCAACCGAAATGCAGTTGCAAAACATTCGCATTTTACCACTTACTTCAAGTAGGTTGTAACCCCTTCACAAAAAGGAAGGGGTCCCCTAGTGACCACTTCCCCTTTGTGAATGTTTATAAAAACTGTTTTCAAGAGCAGGCAGTGGTCCCGCAGCCCGTTGTTTACTCTTAAACCATGAAAAAAACCTTTTCATTTTTCTATTTGAAACGCATTCCATTTTCCTTTAAGGAAAATGGGCTGCATTTAAAAAATAAAAAGAACAATTTTTTATTTAAAAGCAATCCCAGCCATGGTGGTCTGCTGACCCCAGCAGGCCACCATCCCTGTGATTGTTTGCGATTCCCAATGGTTCGCAAACCGAGACATACCTCATTAATATGCATGAGGCAGGTCTATTTGCGACCCACTGGGAATTGCAAAATGTGTAAAACACACATTTGTACATTACTGTTTGCGATTACCAAATAGAAAATTGCAAAAATTCGCTATTTGGTAAACGCAAACACTTACCTTCGTACATCTGACCCCAAATGATTTGCCAGTGCTTGTTTTCTTTTTTGTTTTTGCAGTTTTGTTTATAGCACGCACTCGTCCCAGGGTTATTGGAGCACTTTACATGAGCAGTTACATTACATAAGGTCACATGGGAGGGGAGATTAAATGATTTGCCCAGAATCACAGTATGTTGCGCTGATTCCGAGACTCGAACTGGTTCCCCAGTTGCTAAGTCGGCAGCTCTGGCCATAATGCCACATCCTATTGCTGGCGGACTCGGGCGCCCCCCGCTCTCAGAGCTTTGACATTTGAGTACTGGAGTGCTCATGGTTTTGATGTTTGGAATCTGGGGAGCCAGGGCGCAGAGGGGACTGGAAAGCAGGCCTTGATGCAAGCGTGGAAGAGTGGTAAGTGAACACAAGTGTAATAGTCACTTTATGCCGACACTCCATCTCTGCGCAAACCACCCATGTGCGGCAACTTTCAGTTTCTAATGTATGATTGAATTTTCACAGATGAAGGAGCTGGTGCAGATCCAGCCCCCCCCGTGTGCACCCACATGTCACATGTGCTCTCCGAACACAGAATCCCCACACCCCGTGTGCCCTGTATGAACATAGACTCCCCCTCCTAAAGCCCACACTTGTGCATTCTTCGAACATAGACTCCCCCTCCTGGTGCACCCACTTGTGCACTGTATGAACATAGACTCCGCCCTCCTAGTTCACCCACTTGTGCACTGTATGAACATAGACTCCCCCCTCCTAAAGCCCACACTTGTGCATTCTTCGAACATAGACTCCTCCCTCCTAGTTCACCCACTTGTGCACTGTATGAACATGGACTCCTCCCTCCTAGTTCACCCACTTGTGCACTGTATGAACATGGACTCCCCCTCCTGGTGCACCCACGTGTGCATTCTTTGAACATAGACTCCCCCTCCTGGTGCACCCATGTGTGCCCCGTATGAACATAGACTCCCCCCTCCTAGTGCACCCACTTGTGCCCTGTATGAACATAGACTCCCCCCACCTGGTGCACCCCATTGTGTCCTCTATGAACATAGACTCCCCCTCCTGGTGCACACACGTGTGCCCTGTATGAACAGAGACTCCCCCTTCTGGTGCACACATGTGTGCCCCGTATGAACATAGACTCCCCCTCCTGGTGCACCCACGTGTGCACCGTATGAACATAGACTCCCACCCAGTGCACCCACGAGTGCCCCATATGAACATAGACTCCCCCTCCTGGTGCACCCACGTGTGCACCGTATGAACATAGACTCCCCCTCCCACCCAGTGTACCTACGTGTGGCCCGTATGAACATAGACTCCCCCTCCTGGTGCACCCACGTGTGTCCTGTATGAACATAGACTCCCCCTCCTGGTGCACCCACGTGTGACCTGTATGAACATAGAGTCCCCCTCCTGGTGCTCACACTTGTGCCCCGTATTAACATAGACTCCCCCCTCCTAGTGCACCCACTTGTGCCCTGTATGAACATAGACTCCCCCCCTCCTGGTGCACCCCCTTGTGTCCTGTATGAACATAGACTCCCTCTCCTGGTGCACACCCCGTGTGCCCTGTATGAACATAGACTCCCCCTCCTGGTGCACCCATGTGTGCCCCGTATGAACATAGACTCCCCCTCCTGGTGCACACACATGTGCCCCGTACGAACATAGACTCCCCCTCCTGGTGCACCCACTTGTGCACTGTATGAACATAGACTCCTCCCTCCTAGTTCACCCACTTGTGCACTGTATGAACATGGACTCCTCCCTCCTAGTTCACCCACTTGTGCACTGTATGAACATGGACTCCTCCCTCCTAGTTCACCCACTTGTGCACTGTATGAACATGGACTCCTCCCTCCTAGTTCACCCACTTGTGTCCTGTATGAACATAGACTCCCTCTCCTGGTGCACACACGTGTGCCCTGTATGAACATAGACTCCCCCTCCTGGTGCACACATTTGTGCCCCGTATTAACAGACTCCCCCTCCTGGTGCACACACATGTGCCCTGTATGAACATAGACTCCCCCCTCCTGGTGCACACATGTGTGCCCTGTATGAACATAGACTCCCCCTCCTGGTGAACACACATGTGCCCCGTATAAACATAGACTCCCCCTCCTGGTGCACACACGTGTACCCCGTATGAACATAGAGTCCCCCTCCTGGTGCACCCATGTGTGCACCGTATGAACATAGACTCCACCCTCCTGGTGCACACACTTTTGTCCTGTATGAACATAGACTCCCCCTCCTGGTGCACACATGTGTGGGCCCTGTATGAACATAGACCCCCCTCTCCTGGTGCACACACGTGTGTCCCGTATGAACATAGACTCCCCCTCCTGGTTCAAACACTTTTGTCCTGTATGAACATAGACTCCCCCTCCTGGTGCACACGTGTGCCCCGTATGAACATAGACTCCCCCCTCCAGGTGCATCCACTTGAGCCCCATATGGACAAAGACCCCCCTCCCACCCAGTGAACCCACCTGTGCTCTCTATGAACACACACTACTCACCCCTGCGGTATACACCCTCAGGGGGTCCTATGCAGGGGGTTACGGGGGCTGTAGCAGCTGAGATATTCGCACCTCCTGAGGAATCCCAAGACCCTTCATGATGAGGAACCCCAAGACCCTCCGTGGTGAGTGCACCCCAAATACCAGTAAGTGCACCCAGAGGCTCTCCCTAGCAGCCGACACCCAGCCAGGGAGTGCACCCCAGTACCAGTGAGTGCACCCCAAGGCTTCCACCAGAATCTTCCACCCACCCCGGTGAGTGCACCCCAGTACCAGTGAGTGCACCCCAAGGCTTCCACCAGAATCTTCCACCCACCCCGGTGAGTGCACCCCAGTACCAGTGAGCGCACCCCAGTACCATTGAGCGCACCCCGGCCCCAGTGAGCGCACCCCCAGCCGCCAGCAGCCTCCAACACCCACCGGGGTGCACACACTGCCCCACCCCGCAGCCTACCTGAGCTCACCGGAGGGCGGCACGAAGACTGGCCCCCGCGGCGCAGCGCTGGCTGACGTGTGCGCGCACCTGTCAGGTGTGGTCTGTGCAGAGGCCCCGCCCTCACCTGAGCCTCAGGTGTCCCTGGCACCCTCCTCCGCAGCCATGGAGACGGCGCTGCACAACACACCGCAGGCCTCGAGGCGCTAGGCGGGGAGCAGGGTGGGAAGTGGGAACAGGGCCTGGGAGCCGGGGCACTGGGGGGGACCCGGAGTGAGGGCCCCAGAGCCCCGGATCTGCGGGAGGGAGAGGCCCCGGGGCCAGAGCTCTGCAGACGGGGGTGGACTGAGGTACAGGAGAGGTGCAGGTACAGGAGACTCAGGAGGGGCAGATATGGCAGTCTGAGGGAGCATATATGGGGGTGTGGGGGCAGGTAGGGAGTAGGAGGACAGATACAGGAGGGGAGGAGAGGAGAGGTCATAAAATGTGGACACCGGAGGGGACAGTGAGAGGGATGGGGGTGGGAGGGGGGGTGCACAGGGAAGGAGGGGGCGGAGGGGTATACAGGAGGAGTGGACTGGATATAGGAACGGGGAGGGGGGCAATGCAGGATAAGAGGATGAGGCGAGTGACGTCCAAGGTGAATACGATTCCAGCGATTAAACTCTGTAGCGCCAAGAAACCCACGGAGAGTGGACGATGCGCTTCCTAATATCCAAAACAATAAATACATTGCTGGTGAAGATGGTGACGAAGAGCGGGTGAGGCCGAAGAGGGTGGGGGGGGGGGGGCTGGGAGGGCACACGGACTGCCCTCAAGGCCATGGGGAGGTGCATTGTCGGAGCCGGGGCCCCCGACTAAACCCCTGGCCCCTTAATCTCTTCACTGGCGGATAATCCGCCGTGTGACCCCTTGTGCGGTGGAGAGGCCCTACCCAAGTCCCCCAAGGAAGTTCTTTCACTATTGTAAATGTGTATTCTAGGCCTGTACAAGTGTCATCCTAGTGTGTTTGTGAGTGACTGCCGTCTATTGCTGTATTATACCTCTTCTTGTATCTCGTTTGCTTCTGTGACATGTACTTTTGTAACATTCTCCTCATGTAACGTAACTGGTCCTATTGTGAAGCGCTCTGACACCTTTGGGTAAAGTCCGCGCTATATAAAATGCATAAATACTCGGAGATGTGTGTTAAATACTCGGAGATGTGTGTGTGTGGGGGGGGGGGGTGTCCCCAAACCCGTGGGGGGGGGGAGGGGGCACAAGGAGAGAGGAAGAAAAGAGACAAGAAGCAAAGAAGTGAACGACACGAAGAAAAGAAGGGGACGGAGGCCTTTCGGAGAGGATGAGGATGCTGATCCGTATCCTAGCAACGCCACGGCCTGGGGCAGGAGGTCACCAGGCAACCGGTGGGAAAGGACCAGGCGGAAGGGAGGGCAGAGAACAGCCTGGGAGCGGGGAAGTGATCTCACCCCATCACCCCTCCGCGAGGGGGGTACCCCGGGGCGAGTAAGAGTCCATGCAGACCCAGAGCTAGACCCCACTGTGAGGGACACTCAAACCACACCCCACTGGGAGGGACAGTCCAACCAGACCCCACTGGGAGGGCCCTCACCCAATCACCCCTCCTCGAGGGGGGTACCCCGGGGCGAGGAAGGGTCCGTGAGGACCCCAGAGCCAGACCCCACTGTGAGGGACACTCAAACCAGACCCAACTAGGAGGGACACTCAAACCAGACCCCACTGGGATGGACAGTCCAACTGCACCCCACTGTGAGGGACACTCAAACCAGACCCCACTGTGAGGGACAGTCCAACCAGACCCCACTGGGAGTGCCCTCACCCCATCACCCCTCCGTGAGGTGGGTACCCTGGGGCGAGGAAGAGTCCGGGCAGCCCCCAGAGCCAGACCCCACTGTGAGGGACACTCAAACCAGACCACACTGGGATGGACAGTCCAACCACACCCCACTGTGAGGGACAGTCAACCCAGACCCCGGAGTGAGGGACACTCAACCCAGACCCCGGAGTGAGGGACACTCAAACCAGACCCCACTGTGAGGGACACTCAAACCAGACCCCGGAGTGAGGGACAGTCCAACCAGACCCCACTGTGAGGGACACTCAAACCAGACACCACTGTGAGGACACTCAAACCAGACACCACTGTGAGGGACACTTGAATCAGACCCCACTGAGAGGGACACTCAAACCAGACCCCACTGGGATGGACAGTCCAACCACACCCCACTGTGAGGGACAGTCAAACCAGACCCCGGAGTGAGGGACAGTCCAACCAGACCCCACTGGGAGGGACACTCAAACCAGACCCCACTGGGATGGACATTCCAACCACACCCCACTGTGAGGGACAGTCAACCCAGACCCCGGAGTGAGGGACACTCAACCCAGACCCCGGAGTGAGGGATACTCAAACCAGACCCCACTGTGAGGGACACTCAAACCAGACCCCACTGTGAGGGACACTCAAACCAGACCCCACTGTGAGGGACACTCAAACCAGACCCCACTGAGATGGACAGTCCAACCACACCCCACTGTGAGGGACAGTCAAACCAGACCCCGGAGTGAGGGACAGTCCAACCAGACCCCACTGTGAGGGACAGTCCAACCACACCCCACTGTGAGGGACAGTCAACCCAGACCCCGGAGTGAGGGACACTCAACCCAGACCCCGGAGTGAGGGACACTCAAACCAGACCTCACTGTAAGGGACACTCAAACCAGACCCCACTGTGAGGGACACTCAAACCAGACCCTGGAGTGAGGGACAGTCCAACCAGACCCCGGAGTGAGGGACAGTCCAACCAGACACCACAGTGAGGGACACTCCAACCAGACCCCACTGGGAGGGACAGCCCAACCAGACCCCACTGGGAGTGCCCTCACCCCATCACCCCTCCGTGAGGGGGGTACCCAGGATCGAGGAAGAGTGCGGACAGACCCCAGAGCCAGACCCCACTGGAGGGACAGACGAACCAGACCTCACTGTAAGAGACACTCATACCAGACCGCGGAGTGAGGGACACTCAACCCGGAGTGAGGGACACTCAAACCAGACCCCACTGTGAGGGACACTCAAACCAGACCCCACTGTGAGGGACACTCAAAGCGGACCCCAGAGTGAGGGACAGTACAACCAGACCCCACTGGGAGGGACACTCAAACCAGACCCCGGAGTGAGGGACAGTCAAACCAGACCCCGGAGTGAGGGACAGTCCAACCAGACCCCACTGGGAGGGACACACAATCCAGACCCCACTGTGAGGGACACTCAAACCAGACCCCACTGCGAGGGACACTCAAACCAGACCCCAGAGTGAGGGACAGTCCAACCAGACCCCACTGGGAGGGACACTCAAACCAGACCCCACTGAGAGGGACGCTCTAACCAGACCCCGGAGTGAGGGACAGTCCAACCAGACCACACTGTGAGGGACAGACCAACCAGACCCCACTGTGAGGGACAGTCAGACCAGACCCCACTGTGAGGGAGGGACAGTCCGACCAGACCCCATTTTGAGGGACACTCAAAGCCAACCCCCTTGTGAGGCACAGTCAAACCAGACCCCACTCTAAGGGACACTCAAACCAGACACCACTGTGAAGGACATTCAACCCAGACCCCACTCTGAGGGACACTCAAACCAGACCCCACTGTGAGGGACATTCAAACCAGACCCCACTGTGAGGGACACTCAAACCAGACCCCACTGTGAGGGACACTCAAACAAGACCCCGGAGTGAGAGACACTCAAACCAGACCCCACTGTGAGGGACACTCAAACCAGACCCGGAGTGAGGGACAGTCTAACCAGACCCCACTGGGAGGGACACTCAAACCAGACCCCACCATGAGGGACACTCAAACCAGACCCCACTGGGAGGGACAGCCCAACCAGACCCCACTGGGAGTGCCCTCACCCCATCACCCCTCCGTGAGGGGGGTACCCAGGGTCGAGGAAGAGTGCGGACAGACCCCAGAGCCAGACCCCACTGGAGGGACAGACGAACCAGACCCCACTGTAAGAGACACTCATACCAGACCGCGGAGTGAGGGACACTCAACCCGGAGTGAGGGACACTCAAACCAGACCCCACTGTGAGGGACACTCAAACCAGACCCCACTGTGAGGGACACTCAAACCAGACCCCACTGTGAGGGACAGTCCAACCAGACCCCACTGGGAGGGACACTCAAACCAGACCCCGGAGTGAGGGACAGTCAAACCAGACCCCGGAGTGAGGGACAGTCCAACCAGACCCCACTGGGAGGGACACTCAATCCAGACCCCACTGTGAGGGACACTCAAACCAGACCCCACTGCGAGGGACACTCAAACCAGACCCCAGAGTGAGGGACAGTCCAACCAGACCCCACTGGGAGGGACACTCAAACCAGACCCCACTGAGAGGGACGCTCTAACCAGACCCCGGAGTGAGGGACAGTCCAACCAGACCCCACTGTGAGGGACAGACCAACCAGACCCCACTGTGAGGGACAGTCAGACCAGACCCTACTGTGAGGGAGGGACAGTCCGACCAGACCCCATTTTGAGGGACACTCAAAGCCAACCCCCTTGTGAGGCACAGTCAAACCAGACCCCACTCTAAGGGACACTCAAACCAGACCCTAGTGTGAAGGACATTCAACCCAGACCCCACTCTGAGGGACACTCAAACCAGACCCCACTGTGAGGGACATTCAAACCAGACCCCACTCTGAGGGACACTCAAACCAGACCCCACTGTGAGGGACACTCAAACAAGACCCCGGAGTGAGAGACACTCAAACCAGACCCCACTGTGAGGGACACTCAAACCAGACCCGGAGTGAGGGACAGTCTAACCAGACCCGGAGTGAGGGACAGTCTAACCAGACCCCACCGTGAGAGACACTCAAACCAGACCCCAGTGTGAGGGACACTCAAACCAGACCCCGGAGTGAGGCACACTCAAACCAGACCCCACTGTGAGGGACACTCAAACCAGGCCCCGGAGTGAGGAACAGCCCAACCAGACCCCACTGGGAGGGACACTCAAACCAGACCCCACTGGGAGAGACACTCAAACCAGACACCACTGTGAGGGACAGTCCAACAAGACCCCACTGGGAGGGCCACTCAAACCAGACCCCACTGTGAGGGACACTCAAACCAGACACCACTGTGAGGGACAGTCCAACCAGAGCCCACTGGGAGGGACACTCAAACCAGACCCCGCAGTGAGGGACAGTCCAACCAGACCCCACTGGGAGGGACACTCAAACCAGACCCCACTGTGAGGGACACTCAAACCAGACACCACTGGGAGGGACAGTCCAACCAGACCCCGGAGTGAGGGACAGTCCAACCAGACCCCACTGTGAGGGACACTCAAAACAGACCCCACTGGGAGGGACACTCAAACCAGACCCTGGAGTGAGGGACAGTCCAACCAGACCCCACTGGGAGGGCCACTCAAACCAGACCCCACTGTGAGGGACACTCAAACCAGACACCACTGTGAGGGACAGTCCAACCAGAGCCCACTGGGAGGGACACTCAAACCAGACCCCGCAGTGAGGGACAGTCCAACCAGACCCCACTGGGAGGGACACTCAAACCAGACCCCACTGTGAGGGACACTCAAACCAGACCCCACTGGGAGGGACAGTCCAACCAGACCCCGGAGTGAGGGACAGTCCAACCAGACCCCACTGTGAGGGACACTCAAAACAGACCCCACTGGGAGGGACACTCAAACCAGACCCCGGAGTGAGGGACAGTCCAACCAGACCACACTGTGAGGGACAGACGAACCAAACCCCACTGTGAGGGACATTCAAACCAGACCCCACTGTGAGGGACACTCATACCAGACCCACCTGGAGGGACAGACGAACCAGACCCCACTGTGAGGGGCAGACCAACCAGATCTACTGGGAGCGACACTCAAACCAGACCCCACTGTATGGGACACTCCAACCAGACCCCACTGTGAGGGACACCCATATCAGACCCAACTGGAGGGACAGACGAATCAGACCCCACTGTGAGGGACACTCAAACCAGACCCCGGAGTGAGGGACAGTCCAACCAGACCCCACTGGAAGGGACACTCAAACCAGACACCACTGTGAGGGACAGTCCAACCAGATCCCACTGTGAGGGACACTCAAACCAGACCCCACTGTGAGGGACAGTCAACCCAGACCCTACAGTGAGGGACACTCCAACCAGACCCCCCTGTGAGGGACACTCAAACCAGACCCCACTTTGAGGGACAGTCCAACCAGACCCCACTGTGAGGGACACTCCAACCAGACCCCCCTGTGAGGGACAGTCCAACCAGACCCCACTGTGAGGGACACTCAAACAAGTCCCCGGACTGAGGGACAGTCCAACCAGACCCCACTGGGAGGGACACTCAAACCAGGCCCCACTGTGAGGGACACTCAAACCAGACCCCGGAGTGAGGGACAGTCCAACCAGACACCACTGGGAGGGACAGTCCAACCAGACCCCACTGTGAGGGACAGACCAACCAGACCCCACTGTGAGGGACAGTCAGACCAGACCCCACTGTGAGAGAGGGACAGTCCAACCAGACCCCACTGTGAGGGACACTCAAACCAGACCCCACTGTGAGGTACACTCAAAGCCGACCCCCTGTGAGGTACAGTCAAACCAGACCCCACTCTGAGGGGCACTCAAACCAGACCCCACTGTGAGGGACATTCAAACCAGACCCCACTCTGAGGGACACTCAAATCAGACCCCGGAGTGAGGGACAGTCCAACCAGACCCCACTGGGAGGGACACTCAAACCAGACCCCACTGTGAGGGACACTCAAACCAGACACCACTGTAAGGGACAGTCCAACCAGACCCCACTGAGAGGGACACTCAAACCAGACCCAGGAGTGAGGGACAGTCCAACCAGACCCAGGAGTGAGGGACAGTCCAACCAGACCCCACTGGGAGGGACACTCAAGCCAGACCCCACTGTGAGGTACACTCAAACCAGACACCACTGTGAGGGACAGTCCAACCAGACCCCACTGGGAGGGACACTCATACCAGACCCCACCGTGAGAGACACTCAAACCAGACCCCAGTGTGAGGGACACTCAAACCAGACCCCGGAGTGAGGCACACTCAAACCAGACCCCACTGTGAGGGACACTCAAACCAGGCCCCGGAGTGAGGAACAGCCCAACCAGACCCCACTGGGAGGGACACTCAAACCAGACCCCACTGGGAGAGACACTCAAACCAGACACCACTGTGAGGGACAGTCCAACAAGACCCCACTGGGAGGGCCACTCAAACCAGACCCCACTGTGAGGGACACTCAAACCAGACACCACTGTGAGGGACAGTCCAACCAGAGCCCACTGGGAGGGACACTCAAACCAGACCCCGCAGTGAGGGACAGTCCAACCAGACCCCACTGGGAGGGACACTCAAACCAGACCCCACTGTGAGGGACACTCAAACCAGACACCACTGGGAGGGACAGTCCAACCAGACCCCGGAGTGAGGGACAGTCCAACCAGACCCCACTGTGAGGGACACTCAAAACAGACCCCACTGGGAGGGACACTCAAACCAGACCCCGGAGTGAGGGACAGTCCAACCAGACCCCACTGGGAGGGCCACTCAAACCAGACCCCACTGTGAGGGACACTCAAACCAGACACCACTGTGAGGGACAGTCCAACCAGAGCCCACTGGGTGGGACACTCAAACCAGACCCCGCAGTGAGGGACAGTCCAACCAGACCCCACTGGGAGGGACACTCAAACCAGACCCCACTGTGAGGGACACTCAAACCAGACACCACTGGGAGGGACAGTCCAACCAGACCCCGGAGTGAGGGACAGTCCAACCAGACCCCACTGTGAGGGACACTCAAAACAGACCCCACTGGGAGGGACACTCAAACCAGACCCCGGAGTGAGGGACAGTCCAACCAGACCACACTGTGAGGGACAGACGAACCAAACCCCACTGTGAGGGACATTCAAACCAGACCCCACTGTGAGGGACACTCATACCAGACCCACCTGGAGGGACAGACGAACCAGACCCCACTGTGAGGGGCAGACCAACCAGATCTACTGGGAGCGACACTCAAACCAGACCCCACTGTATGGGACACTCCAACCAGACCCCACTGTGAGGGACACCCATATCAGACCCAACTGGAGGGACAGACGAATCAGACCCCACTGTGAGGGACACTCAAACCAGACCCCGGAGTGAGGGACAGTCCAACCAGACCCCACTGGAAGGGACACTCAAACCAGACACCACTGTGAGGGACAGTCCAACCAGATCCCACTGTGAGGGACACTCAAACCAGACCCCACTGTGAGGGACAGTCAACCCAGACTCTACAGTGAGGGACACTCCAACCAGACCCCCCTGTGAGGGACACTCAAACCAGACCCCACTGTGAGGGACAGTCCAACCAGACCCCACTGTGAGGGACACTCCAACCAGACCCCCTGTGAGGGACACTCAAACCAGACCCCACTGTGAGGGACAGTCCAACCAGACCCCACTGTGAGGGACACTCAAACAAGTCCCCGGACTGAGGGACAGTCCAACCAGACCCCACTGGGAGGGACACTCAAACCAGGCCCCACTGTGAGGGACACTCAAACCAGACCCCGGAGTGAGGGACAGTCCAACCAGACACCACTGGGAGGGACAGTCCAACCAGACCCCACTGTGAGGGACAGACCAACCAGACCCCACTGTGAGGGACAGTCAGACCAGACCCCACTGTGAGAGAGGGACAGTCCAACCAGACCCCACTGTGAGGGACACTCAAACCAGACCCCACTGTGAGGTACACTCAAAGCCGACCCCCCTGTGAGGTACAGTCAAACCAGACCCCACTCTGAGGGGCACTCAAACCAGACCCCACTGTGAGGGACATTCAAACCAGACCCCACTCTGAGGGACACTCAAATCAGACCCCGGAGTGAGGGACAGTCCAACCAGACCCCACTGGGAGGGACACTCAAACCAGACCCCACTGTGAGGGACACTCAAACCAGACCCCACTGTGAGGGACACTCAAACCAGACACCACTGTAAGGGACAGTCCAACCAGACCCCACTGAGAGGGACACTCAAACCAGACCCAGGAGTGAGGGACAGTCCAACCAGACCCAGGAGTGAGGGACAGTCCAACCAGACCCCACTGGGAGGGACACTCAAGCCAGACCCCACTGTGAGGTACACTCAAACCAGACACCACTGTGAGGGACAGTCCAACCAGACCCCATTGTGAGGGAAAGTCCAACCAGACCCCGGAGTGAGGGACAGTCCAACCAGACCCCACTGGGAGGGCCACTCAAACCAGACCCCACTGTGAGGGGCACTCAAACCAGACACCACTGTGAGGGCAGTCCAACCAGACCCCACTGTGAGGGACACTCAAAACAGACCCCACTGTGAGGGACACTCAAAACAGATCCCACTGCGAAGGACACTCAAACCAGACCCTGGAGTGAGGGACAGTCCAACCAGACCCCTTTGGGAGGGACACTCAAACCAGACCCCGGAGTGAGGGACAGTCCAACCAGACCCCACTGTGAGGGACAGACGAACCAGACCCCACTGTGAGGGACACCCAAACCAGACCCCACTGTGAGGGACACCCAAACCAGACCCCACTGTGAGGGACACTCAAACCAGACCCCACTGTGAGGTCCACTCAGACCAGACCCCGGAGTGAGGGACAGTCCAACCAGACACCACAGTGAGGGACACTCCAACCAGACCCCACTGGGAGGGACAGTCCCACCAGACCCCATTGTGAGGGACAGACCAACCAGACCCCACTGTGAGGGAGGGACAGTCCAACCAGACCCCAATGCGAGGGACACTCAAACCAGACCCCACTGTGAGGTCCACTCAGACCAGACCCCGGAGTGAGGGACAGTCCAACCAGACACCACAGTGAGGGACACTACAACCAGACCCCACTGGGAGGGACAGTCCTACCAGACCCCACTGTGAGGGACAGTCCCACCAGACCCCATTGTGAGGGACAGACCAACCAGACCCCACTGTGAGGGAGTGACAGTCCAACCAGAACCCAATGCGAGGGACACTCAAACCAGACCCCCCTGTGAGGTACACTCAAACCAGACCCCACTGTGAGGGACATTCAAACCAGACCCCACTCTGAGGGACACTCAAACCAGAACCCACTGTGAGGGACACTCAAATCAGACCCTGGAGTGAGGGACAGTCAAACCAGACCCCAATGTGAGATTCAGTCCAACCAGACCCCACTGTGAGGTGCCTTCTCAGCCCTTGCCCCCTTCACCCCCTGTCCTGCTCTGCCATTGCCCCTTCACCCCCTGGCCTGCTCTGCCCTTGCACCTTCACCCCCCTGGCCTGCTCTGTACTTGCCCCTTCACCCCCACATGTCCTACTCTGCCTTTGCCCCCTTGCCCCCCCTGGCCTGCTCTGCTCTAGCCCCTTCACCCCCCTGGCCTGCTCTGTACTTGCCCCTTCACCCCCACATGTCCTACTCGGCCTTTGCCCCATTCACCCTCCATGGCCTGCTCTGCCCTTGCTCCCTTCACCCCTGGGGCCTGCTCCGTCCTTGCCCCCTTCCCCCCCCCCCATGGCCTGCTCTGACCTTGCCCCCCTGGCCTGCTCTGCCCTTGCCCCCCTCACCCCCATGCCCTGCTCCCTTCACCCCCCCCCCCCCAACCCCTCATGGCCTGCTCCCTTCACCCCCCAACCCCTCATGGCCTGCTCTGCCCTGCTCCCTTCACCCCCCACCTCCCCACCCCCCCATGGCCTGCTCCCTTCACATCCGGGGCCTGCTCTGCCCTTGCCCCTGGCCTGCTCTGCCCTTGTCCCCTTCACCCCCATGCCCTGCTCCCTTCACCCCCCCGGGGGCCTGGTCTGCCCTGCTCCCTTCACCCCATGCCCTGATCCCTTCACCCCCCATGCCCTGCTCCCTTCACCCCCGATGCCCTGCTCCCTTTACCCCCATGCCCTGCTCCCTTCACCACCCTCCCCATGCCCTGCTCCCTTCACCCCCGGGCCTGCTCCCTTCACCCCATGCCCTGCTCCCTTCACCCCATGCCCTGCTCCCTTCACCCCATGCCCTGCTCCCTTCACCCCCCATGCCCTGCTCCCTTCACCACATGCCCTGCTCCCTTCACCCCGGGCCTGCTCCCTTCACCCCATGCCCTGCTCCCTTCACCCCCCATGCCCTGCTCCCTTCACCCCCCATGCCCTGCTCCCTTCACCCCCCATGCCCTGCTCCCTTCACCCCCATGCCCTGCTCTGCCTTGCTCCCCTTACCCCCGGGCCCGCTTCAGGGCCCTCACCCCCTAGGCCTCGGCAGCAGCGCACGCTCCGGAGTCCTTGGGAGTGAGGTATGCGGCGCATGCTTGAGGTTGGGGCTTTGTTTGGGCAGCGCCTCTTGGCATGGCGCCTGCTTCTTGGCGCTGTGCCCACTCCAACTTGGAATGTCTCTGTGACGGGCCGTGGGCTGACGCCTGGCAGAGCCCCCGGGCCGAGCTGGGGAGAGATGGAGGCACGTCCTGCTGTCCCAGGGCCCTTCCTCGCACCACGGGGCCTGTTCACACCGAAGGGCCTGTCCTCACTACAGGACTTGTCCTCACACTACAGGACTTGTCCTCACACCACAGTGCCCGTCCTCAACAACAGGACCCGTCCTCACACAACAGGGCCTGTCCTCAGACCACGGGGCCTGTCCTCAGACCACGGGGCCTGTCCTCACACCCCAGGACCTGTCCTCACACAACAGGACCTGTCCTCACACAACAGGGCCTGTTCACACCGAAGGGCCTGTCCTCACCACAGGGCCTGTTCACACCGAAGGGCTTGTCCTCACACCACGGGGCCTGTCCTCACACAACAGGGCCTGTCCTCACACCACGGGGCCTGTCCTCACACCCCAGGACCTGTCCTCACACCCCAGGACCTGTCCTCACACCACAGGACCTGTCCTCACACCACAGGACCTGTCCTCACACCACATGACCTGTCCTCACACCAGAGGACCTGTCCTCACCACAGGGCCTGTCCTCACACCGAGGGGCCTGTCCTCACCACAGGACCTGTCCTCACACCACAGGGCCTGTCCTCACACCGAGGGGCCTGTCCTCACACCGAGGGGCCTGTCCTCACCACAGGACCTGTCCTCACACCACGGGGCCTGTCCTCACACCACGGGGCCTGTCTTCACACCACGGGGCCTGTCCTCACACCACGGGGCCTGTCCTCACACCACGGGGCCTGTCCTCACATTACGGGGCCTGTCCTCACCACAGGACCTGTTTACACACCACGGGGCCTGTCCTCACACCCCAGGATCTGTCCTCACACCACACGACCTGTCCTCACACCGAAGGGCCCGTCCTCACACCACGGGGCCTGTCCTCACACTCCAGAACCTGTCCTCACACCACAGGACCTGACCTCACACCACGTCCTCACACCACAGGACCCGTCCTCACACCACAGGACACATCCTCACACCACAGGACACGTCCTCACACCACAGGGCCTGTCCTCAGGGCCTGTCATTACTACTCAGGCCTGTCCTCGGGCCACAGAGGGCAGTCCACATATGGGATGGTCCGCACCTCAATCCTCCCTCGATGCCCTCTGTCATCACCAGTAGTGGACAGCAGGAGGCGCTACCAGCCAGGAGTAGGACCTGAGCTTACAGAGGCAAGAAGGGGGCGCCAGGCACCAGGGGTAGCAGCCAGCAGGGGGCGCCAGGGTCACCAGACCCCAGGGGTAGCAGCCAGCAGGGGGCCCCAGGACCGCCAGACACACCAGTAGCAGCCAGGAGGGGGCGCCAGGCCGCAGCACACCAGACCCCAGGGGTAGCAGCCAGGAGGGGTCGCCAGGGACACAGACCCATCAGTCGCTGCCAGTAGGGGGCGCCAGGTGCAGCACAGCAGACCCCAGGGGTAGCAGCCAGCAGGGGGCGCCAGGGACACAGACCCATCAGTCGCTGCCAGTAGGGGGCGCCAGGTGCAGCACAGCAGACCCCAGGGGTAGCAGCCAGCAGGGGGCCCCAGGACCGCCAGACCCATCAGTCACCGCCAGTAGGGGGCGCCAGGTGCAGCACAGCAGACCCCAGGGGTAGCAGCCAGCAGGGGGCCCCAGGACCGCCAGACCCATCAGTCACCGCCAGTAGGGGGCGCCAGGCCGCAGCACACCAGACCCCAGGGGTAGCAGCCAGGAGGGGTCGCCAGGGACACAGACACACCAGTAGCAGCCAGGAGGGGGCGCCAGGCCGCAGCACACCAGACCCCAGGGGTAGCAGCCAGGAGGGGTCGCCAGGGACACAGACCCATCAGTCTCTGCCAGTAGGGGGCGCCAGGTGCAGCACAGCAGACCCCAGGGGTAGCAGCCAGCAGGGGGCCCCAGGACCGCCAGACACACCAGTAGCAGACAGGAGGGGGCGCCAGGCCGCAGCACACCAGACCCCAGGGGTAGCAGCCAGCAGGGGGCGCCAGGGTCACCAGACCCCAGGGGTAGCAGCCAGCAGGGGGCCCCAGGACCGCCAGACACACCAGTAGCAGCCAGGAGGGGGCGCCAGGCCGCAGCACACCAGACCCCAGGGGTAGCAGCCAGGAGGGGTCGCCAGGGACACAGACCCATCAGTCGCTGCCAGCAGGGGGCGCCAGGTGCAGCACAGCAGACCCCAGGGGTAGCAGCCAGCAGGGGGCCCCAGGACCGCCAGACCCATCAGTCACCGCCAGTAGGGGGCGCCAGGTGCAGCACAGCAGACCCCAGGGGTAGCATCCAGCAGGGGGCGCCAGGGACACAGACCCATCAGTCACCGCCAGTAGGGGGCGCCAGGTGCAGCACAGCAGACCCATGGGGTAGCAGCCAGCAGGGGGCGCCAAGGACACAGACCCATCAGTCACCGCCAGCAGGGGGCGCCAGGTGCAGCACAGCAGACCCCAGGGGTAGCAGCCAGCAGGGGGCGCCAGGGACACAGACCCATCAGTCACCGCCAGCGCCAGGTGCAGCACAGCAGACCCCAGGGGTAGCAGCCAGCAGGGGGCGCCAGGTGCAGCACAGCAGACCCCTGGGGTAGCAGCCAGCAGGGGGCACCAGGTGCAGCACAGCAGACCCCTGGGGTAGCAGCCAGCAGGGGGCGCCAGGGACACAGACCCATCAGTCACCGTCAGTAGGGGGCGCCAGGTGCAGCACAGCAGACCCCAGGGGTAGCAGCCAGCAGGGGGCGCCAGGGACACAGACCCAACAGTCACCGCCAGTAGGGGGCGCCAGGTGCAGCACAGAAGACCCCTGGGGTAGCAGCCAGCAGGGGGCGCCAGGTGCAGCACAGCAGGGGTAGCAGCCAGGAGGGGGCGCCAGGCCGCAGCACACCAGACCCCAGGGGTAGCAGCCAGCAGGGGGCGCCAGGTGCAGCACACCAGACCTCAGGGGACGGTCGGTATGTATGACACCACTCACCTCTGCCAGGGCCCATGGGATCACCCCCACTCCTGGGAAATATCACACAGCTCCCCCTCCCCCGAAGGGCATGGGGTCAATCGCACTGCCTCCGCCAGGGGGCCACAGACGGTCAGCGCACGGCTGGGGCACAGCAGAGGGCAAGCACCCCAAAACAGGAGTGGGTGCACCCCCAAAAAAGGCGTCAGTGCACCACTGAAGCACAACAGGAGTGAATACACCCCCATCCCTCACAACACCTCAGTGCATCGCTGAAGCACAGCAGGAGTGAGTACACCCCCACTGACAGCTCAGTGCATCACTGAAGCACAATAGGAGTGAGTGCACCCCCATCCCCCACAACACCTCTATGCATCACTGAAGCACAAGAGGAGTGAATACACCCCCACTGACACCTCAGTGCACCACTGAAGCGCAACAAGAGTGAATACACCCCCCACTGCCCCCTCAATGCACCACTGAAGCACATCAAGAGTGAGTGCACCCCCACTTCAGTGCACCACTGAAGCACAGTAGGAGTGAGTGCACCCCCATCCCCCACAACACCTCTATGCATCACTGAAGCACAAGAGGAGTGAGTACACCCCCACTGACACCTCAGTGCACCACTGAAGCGCAACAAGAGTGAATACACCCCCCACTGCCCCCTCAGTGCACCACTGAAGCACATCAAGAGTGAGTGCACCCCCACTTCAGTGCACCACTGAAGCACAGTAGGAGTGCCTGCACCACACACACCCCCGGGGCTGCCCCAGGGCCCCGCACACACTTGCTTACAACGGCCACATGCAAAGAGCACATGCCCCAGGGACTGGAGGCACAGAGAGGTCACCAGCCCTACAAGTGGAATGTCGGAAAGGTCAGAGGTCATACATACATTGTTGACTTGAGAAGTGTAAATAGAGACAGCTAACACCAAGAAGAGGCGAACCCGAAATATGGAGGTGCACTGCCGTTGGACCCTGTGCCACCTCCCGGGCCCTGGGTACCACTGCCGTGCCCCTACCAGAGCCCTGGGTACCACCAGCCACTGATGGGTCTCTGGGTACCATTGCTGTGCCCCTACCAGAGCCCTGGGTACCACCAGCCACTGATGGGTCTCTGGGTACCATTGCTGTGCCCCTACCAGAGCCCTGGGTACCACCAGCCACTGATGGGTCTCTGGGTACCGCTGCCGTGCCCCTACCAGAGCCCTCGGTACCACCAGCCACTGATGGGTCTCTGGGTACCGCTGCCGTTCCCCTACCAGAGCCCTGGGCACCACCAGCCACTGATGGGCCCTGGGTACCGCTGCCGTGCCCCTACCAGAGCCCCGGGTACCACCAGCCACTGATGGGTCTCTGGGTACCGCTGCCGTGCCCCTACCAGAGCCCTGGGTACCACCAGCCACTGATGGGCCCTGGATATCACCAGCCACTGATAGGTCTCTGGGTACCACTGCTGTACCCCTACCAGAGCCCTGGGTTCCACCAGCCACTGATGGGTCTCTGGGTACCGCTGCTGTGCCCCTACCAGAGCCCTGGGTACCACCAGCCACTGATGGGTCTCTGGGTACCGCTGCCGTGCCCCTACCAGAGCCCTGGGTACCACCAGCCTCTGATGGGTCTGTGGTTGCCACTGATGGGTCTCTGGTTACCGCTGCCGTGCCCCTACCAGAGCTCTGGGTACCACCAGCCACTGATGGGTCTCTGGGTACCGCTGCCGTGCCCCTACCAGAGCTCTGGGTACCACCAGCCACTGATGGGTCTCTGGGTACCGCTGCCGTGCCCCTACCAGAGCCCTGGGTACCACCAGCCACTGATGGGTCTCTGGGAACCACTGCTGTGCCTCGTCTAGGGTCCTGGGTACCACATACCGTTGCCACATATCACTGCCAGGGCCCTGGGTACCATGTGCCCTACTGGGTGCCGTACATCACTGCTGGGGACCTGAATACCACATCTAAGGCCCTGGGTACCACACGCCATGATGCCATGTGCCGCGCATCCCCACTGGGGCCCTGGGTACCACACGCCATGACCATGATGCAATGTGCCGCGCATCCCCACCAGGGCCCTGGGTACCACACGCCATGATGCCATGTGCCGCGCATCACCACCAGGGCCCTGGGTACCACACGCCATGATGCCATGTGCCGCGCATCCCCACCAGGGCCCTGGGTACCACACGCCATGATGCCATGTGCCGCGCATCACCACCAGGGCCCTGGGTACCACACGCCATGATGCCATGTGCCGCGCATCCCCACCAGGGCCCTGGGTACCACACGCCATGATGCCATGTGCCGCGCATCCCCACCAGGGCCCTGGGTACCACACGCCATGATGCCATGTGCCGCGCATCACCACCAGGGCCCTGGGTACCACACGCCATGATGCCATGTGCCGCGCATCCCCACCAGGGCCCTGGGTACCACACGCCATGATGCCATGTGCCGCGCATCACCACCAGGGCCCTGGGTACCACACGCCATGATGCCATGTGCCGCGCATCCCCACCAGGGCCCTGGGTACCACACGCCATGATGCCATGTGCCGCGCATCACCACCAGGGCCCTGGGTACCACACGCCATGATGCCATGTGCCGCGCATCCCCACCAGGGCCCTGGGTACCACACGCCATGATGCCATGTGCCGCGCATCACCACCAGGGCCCTGGGTACCACACGCCATGATGCCATGTGCCGCGCATCCCCACCAGGGCCCTGGGTACCACACGCCATGATGCCATGTGCCGCGCATCCCCACCAGGGCCCTGGGTAACACCTCTGTACCACACCCAGGCCCCCAGGCACCACATACGGAGGCTATCGATGCAGAGCCGTTGCAATGCATTATGGGACGGTGGGCCACGTGCAGGAGCCCACCCGCAAGTGTTTAGCAACAAGCATTGACCTGACCACGGTAACACCCCTCATCAGTCTGCTATCGATGGAACAAACACAGGCTAAACAAATATTTAACAATCCAAGTGGTAAAAATACACAAACGTTTCATCTTCTGACTTGAAGAGTGACGGATGGATCCCTTCATCTGGAAGCAGCAAAATGAGTCCAAGGAGGCGAGATTGGGCAATAATAAACACAAACGACGGCCTCAATGCGGAAATGAAAGGTGGGAGCGGAGGGCCCAGCCGGACACACAGGCTTCTAATGCGGGGCTTTCATCAGAGCGGTGCATGATGGGAGTTGTAGTCTTTGCCTCCTTTTACTGAGAGCAGAGGGCTCACTATATATACAACATGCCTGTACATGCAACATACTTGTATATACATACCTGTGCATGCAACCTAGCTGTGCACACATAGCTGTACATACAACATACCGGTTCATACCTGTACATTAATAAATATACACACTCACACATACATATATGATAGCTATAACTGATGAATTTCAGTGGTTTTGTTCATTTAAAACAGTATGTTTTAACTGACATTTTCACCTAACTATAATGTCCCTTTAATCTTTGTTTTTTGCAGTGAACCTATATGTTTTTTAACGTAAAGTAAGATGTCCATTGCTGTGCATGGCGTGGGGTTTGACACAGTGTCAGGCCCTGCACCCAACCTACTGCGAACACCCTACCCCTCGCAATGCATGGCCTAGCCTGTGCACCCATCCCTCGCTGGCACCCTACCCCCACAGTGCACGACCACGCTTGTGCATCCACCCCTCACTGGCACCCTAGCCCCACAATGCAGGACATCGCTTGTGCACCCACCCCTCGCTGGCACCCTAACCCCACAATGCATGACCTCGCTTGTGCACCCACCCCTCGCTGGCACCCTACCCCCACAATGCACGACCTTGCTTGTGCACCCACCCCTCGCTGGCACCCAACCCTCGCTGCATGGCTGTGCGCAGCGTGAGTTTGGGGTCACAGCCTGGACTGTGGTCAGGCCCTGCGCCCACCCCGCACAAACTGGCTATGTGGCGTTACAATATCAAGGGTATTATTTTAAGTAAGGCTGACTTACTGACTTTGTCAAAGGGTTAGAACACCAAAATGTAAAAATGGAGCCTGCAGGCTTTATAAAGGGGTCAGCACATCGACATATATACAGCAGGCCTATTGTCTTTGTCACAAAAATCACAAATAACTATGATCAAATGTATATTTAATTCATTCACACTGTCCAACGTTTAATAAAAGTGATCATAAAAAATAAAGTTTAATTTTAAAAAAACATCAACATGTCTTTGAGTCTTTCTTTTAATATTTTTCAGCCCATGTAATGCAGCCATAAAAAAATACCAAAAAACACACCAGAGGGCCCAGAACCAGCTGGACAGCATAGAGCTCCAACTCGGAGTGCTTACAAAAATATGGCAAGCTCGCCTGCGGTCATGTATGTAAAAACCCTAGAAACTTACCTTTTTTTATGTTGCTGGGGGGCAGCTGCACTTCCTGCAGCCTCCCACATTTTGGGTTTAAAAAAACCAAAACAAAACTGGAGTGCCCCGGTGCCCACCCAGAGCACATCACCACATTATTTTTGTTGGGGGCCATCGGGGAACCCAAGCAATCCTGCAGCCCTGCCAGCTCTGTGCAGGCAGCTTCATGGGCCGCATAGGAGCCGACAATATGTGTTCCTCCTTTTAAAATAACCTGGGGTACCCCAGTGACCAAGCGGCGCACCCCACAGCATTTTTAAGGTTGGAAGCTGCCAGAAGAGCCCAAGGCCGACGCAGCCCGCGCTGGCTCCCCTACCAGCACCCATCCCCGATGCAGCTGGAACCGGCATTACTCCCACCCGGCAGGAGCAGCTTTTTTTTTGCTCCTGTTTTATTATTAGCAATTCTGTGTTCCTGCCCAAAAACATCTGGGCTCTCACCCAGCAGGAGCAGCCTCCTGCTCCCTCCAGGGGGCACACAGCAAACGTCCCTGCCCGTGCTCTTGCGTGCAGGGAAACTGCGGTGCCCCAGTGGATGTGCCCCCGGGGCTCTATGAGGGAGCTTGCCCAGGGGATGGGGTTACATGGGCCATACTATGGCTCGGGGAGGGGGGGCACCCCCCCTCCTCTATTAATAAACAGCCCCAGGGGGGTGGCTACACAACCCCCTCCCCTTATTTTAAGGCACAGCTTCAACGGCTGGGGTCCTTGGGACCTTAAGGAGGCTCAAAGAGGGGGGCGGCACGCCCTCTACCTCTTATTAGGTCGAGCATTCGAGACCTCTTGTATATACTTATAAGTGTATGTGCTTTGTGGGCTTTGGAGATCAGCCCTAGGACCTGTCTGCTTCCCCTTAGGGACTTTTTCTTCTGTTCATCTGCCTCTATTTAACTGTCTTGATAGAAAACGACCAGCAGAGGTCAGTAAAATACCAGAATCACTTTAGCATTCTCTAGATTCCAGTCCATAGAAATTGTCTTCCACAAGCACCCGTAGACAATAATATTTTTTTCAAATCTTATATTTTCAGTGATATGACCACCGAAGGCCCTGATTTTATATTAAAAACAGAGCTTTGGACTATACTATTTCTCGCTGAAAGGCAATATTTCTCTCCATGTGTTCCCATACCTGGCGTGTCACGCAGTTTGGTGCTTACTTTCCCTCTATGATAAAGAACAGTAGATGTTTCAGCACCCAGGCTAATGTGCTGCATAGCTAAATGCATATAAGGTCCCAAAGGCGATTGCATTGCAAATGCTTGTTTTTAATTTAGCCCTGGGGGGGGGAGGGGGTGGGAGGTGGGGGAGGTAGCTGGAGCCTGGAAATGTCCCTGGGAGGGGGTCCGCATAGCCACTTCTCCTAATTAAATAAAGCAGCCACTGGGGGATGGGGGTCCTAGGGTCTGGAAATGACCCATGGAGGGTGGGCCACACCCCTCCCCTTAATTAAACTTTTGCGTCACCCGCCACACCCCCCCCCCCCCTCCTGGGTCCCTGTTCAAAAAGTGCCTTTAAAAAAAAAAACATTTACAGCAGATTCGTGAATCCACCACAAATTTCTGGTAACCTTTAAAAAAAATACATAAATACATTTTTGGCCACAAGGCCTAAGGAGGCATGGGATTGCGAGGGGGGGGGGGGGCGTGCCTCCCTATCCTGCCCTGTTATATCCTTTTTTTTTAGCTTACCTACATACATATCTGTACATATTTACATACCTGTGCATATTGTACAATCATAACTGTATTTAAATACCTCTACATACACACTTCTACATACATACGTCTACACACACACACACAAATATTATCTACTGGCGGTCGCCAGTAGATAGTTATAGTTAGGACCTATTTTCCATAGGAAATCCGCAACATTCTATTTGAAATAACTCTTGCGTCGGTTGACGAATCTTCGCAAAATTTTCAAACTTTATGGCCCGCTCCGGTCCGCTCCTACCCTGAAAGTTTCCGGGTGATTCGTCAAGCGGGGGCCGAGAAAAAAGGGGGGTCCCAAAACGTGTTTTCCCCATTCATTTTCCCAAAGGAAACTTTAGCCACGGCTACAGCCCGAACTGCTGAACGGAATTACACCAAATTTGGCAAAGAGGTAGTTCTTGGTTCAGAAAGAACCCTTTTTGTTAAATGGTGTAAATCCGTTCAGTAGTTCCTGAGAAAATCAAAAGTAAAGTCACATATATATCTATGGCCGAGTAAGGTCTGCGTAGAAACACCCTGACCCCCTAGGTCTGCTCAGGGGGTCCCACAAGGACCCCCTGGGCAGAAAAAAGCTTTTTTTTTTTTTTTTTTAAATCAGCGGGATGCGCTTAGGGTGCGCGAATCCCGCCGAGAAAAAAAAAATCGCAAGTGTGCAAACGCACAAAGGGGGCAGGGTGGAAACACCCTGACCCCCTAGGTCTGCTGAAGGGGGTCCCACAAGGACCCCCTGGGCAGACAAAAGCATTTAAAAAAATTAAAAAAATCGGCGGGATGCGCTTAGGGTGCGCGGATCCCGCTGTAAAAAAAAAAAATCGAAGCGGGGTCTCCCGCGCTTTGATGCTTATTTGCCCCCGGGTGGGCCAAGTCCCGGGGGCATGCGAGGGGTGGGTTTATAGTTAATGGGGGGGCCTCTAAGGCCCCCAAGCCCCGGGGACCGCCACCCCCCGGGGCTTTCAAATAAAAATGGTGCGGGAGGGCTCTGAGCCCTCCCGCAGCCCCGGGGACCGTCACCCCCCGGGGCTTCTTTTTTTAAATTGAAAATACCTGTGTGGGGGGGCTCTAGCCCCCCCACACGCCCCGTGGACCGCCACCTCCCCGGGGCACTAAAACATTTTAAATGGGGGTCCGTTTCGGACCCCCGAAGCCCCGGGGACCACCACCTCCCGGGGCTTTGCAGAAGTGGGGAGGGGGCCGCGCGGCCCCCTCCTGGAGCCAGTGATGGCCCTGGGGACCGCCACCCCCAGGGCCGGCTCCTGCAGTGTCCCGGGTGCCTACCCCGGGACACTGTAGTTTGCTATGACAGGACGGGAGCCTCGCGGCTCCCGTCCTGTCATAACAAACTGCTTCGAATTTTGGAGCGAGAGCAGGAAACCTGCTCTCGGCTTCCAAAATTCAAGCAGATTGCTTTTCCACATGGTGAGCTGCATGTTAGCAGCTCCCCATGTGGAAAAGCAATGCCGGCTCGGGGAGACGCGGGGAGCCGGCATGGTCCGTGGGGGAGTTGGGGTCCCCCCACGGACCCCAAAGGATAGGGCCAGCCCCGGGGGATGGGGTCCCCGGGGCAAGTAGTGGCCTGGGAGGGGGGCAACGCGGCCCCCCTCCCCAAAAATAATTTTAAAAATAAGGGCCGGCCTCGGGGGATGGGGTCCCCGGGGCCTAAGGATGCCTTAGGAGGGGGGCCACGCAGCCCCCCTCCATTAAAATTTAAAAAAAAAAATAAGGTGGCAATGACCCGGGGGATGGGGTCCCCGGGTCGAAATTGGCCACGGGAGGGGGGCCCACGCGGTCCCCTTCCTGTACCTTTTTAAAAAAATAAAATAAAAGGGGGTCAGGCCCTGGGGGATGGGGTTCCCAGGGCCCAAAATAATTACAAAGAAGGGGGCCACACAGCCCCCTTTAAAAAAAAAATCCCCCAAAAATCCGGCATTACGCCGGAGGCCACGCCCCTCCTTGTCAGCACACTGCAAACGCGCCCTGGCGCGTTTGCAGAGAGGGAACAATTCCCCTTGAATACTGGGGTCCCTGGGGCCAACTAGCCCACCAGGAACCTCCAGTATGCGCCAGGGGCTGCGTTGCAGAGAGGTGTTCTGAGGCCACGCCCCTTTTACACCTCTCTGCAACGCAGCTCTGTGGCGCTTAATGGAGGTAGCTGGTGGGCTAGTTGCACCCCAGGGACCCTCAGGATTCAAGGGCGTTAATCCCCCGACTTAAAACGCGCCACGGGGCGCGTTTGCACAGTGGTGAAGGAGGGGCGGGGCCTGAGGTGACATGTGTGCAAACAGGCCCCGTGGCGCGTTTTAAGATGGGGAATTAAATCCCCTTCAATCCTGAGGGTCCCTGGGGGCCAACTAGCCCACCAGGTACCTCCAGTTAGCGCCACGGAGCTGCGTTGCAGAGTGTTGTAAAAAGGGGCGTGGCCTCTGAACACCTCTCTGCAACGCAGCTCTCTGGCGCATACTGGAGGTATCTGGTGGGCTAGTTGGCCCCTAGGGACCCTCGGGATTGAGGAGGAATTAATTCTCCAACTTAAAACGCGCCACTGGGTGTGTTTGCAGACATATCACCTCAGGCCCCACCCCTTTCCTTCACCATTGTGCAAATATTCCTCTAAAATCAGCCGAAATACGAATTCCGATTTACTCACCTGTTATCAGGAGAGACCTCAGTGCTGCATCTTTCAGCCCAGTACAGATCCTGAAATTCTAACCGTACTTACCAGTAACTTGAATTTCCTTCCATAGGCTAACATTGACTGGTTTCACTTGGAAATTCTTCTAAGTGTGGAGTTTTGGAACTTTATAATATTCCTCTAAAATCAACCGAACTACGAATTCCGATTTACTCACCTGTTATCAGGAGAGAACCCAGTGCTGCATCTTTTAGCCCAGCACTGACCCTGAAAAGTAATTCTAACCGTACTTACCAGTAACTTATATTTCCTTCCATAGGAATCCATTGTCTGGTTTTCAGCAGAAAAGTTTCAAAATGTCGATTTTCACAAACTACAAATATTCCTTAAAAATCGCCTGTATGACTTAAACGCATTCTTTCAACTGTTTACAGGAGATGCACCAGTGCTGGATCCAAGATCCACCACTGAGTAAGAAAAAGTAACGATAACACTACTTACCTGCTAAGTGAATTTCCTCCCATAGGATAGCATTGGTGATTCTATGTGAAAAAGTTTCCAAGTGTCAACTTTTAAAATACAATAATATTCCTTAAAAATCACTACTGTAACCAAAACGCTTTTACTCAACTGTTTACAGGAGATGTCCTAGGACTGAATCTAGGATCCAGTCCTGTGGTTAGAAAAGTAATCCATAAAGTAACTAATTGCATTTAACTAGAAATTCACATTGAGCTCAATGTTGCATTGTGTTTGAAATTGTGTTGCCCATTGCAACAACTGTAACTACTGTACTTAAAAGTCTATTGCCTATTTGCAAAGTATTTAAACTAAAGTAATTCATTCTGAGAAAGTATATTTTGTAATGTAATGTATAATGTAATTACAATGTAATTTAAAAAATAAAATATCTAAAAATAAATAGTTTAAAAAATTTAGTAAATCAGTATCAAAAAAATAAATATAACAATTAATACATTTAAAAATTGTCATTTACAAAACCTTTGAAATTCACTGAAAAAAACCATAGGTTTCAGACATGTTATAGTTAGAAATTAGCATTTAAAAAACCTTAGAAATTCACTGAAAATTCCATAGGTTTCAGGCACGTTATAGTTAGAAATTAGCATTTAAAAAACCTTTGAAATTCACTGAAAAAACCATAGGTTTCAGGCACGTTATAGTTAGAAATTAGCATTTAAAAAACCTTAGAAATTCACTGAAAAAACCATAGGTTTTAGGGACAGTTATAGTTAGTTGGACATTGCACTCGTACAAAACCCGTGAAATTCCCCCGTTATAGTTAGTTCAGGTAACTATAACTCGCGCCCCACAATGCACTTCTGATGACGTCACATATTACATCACTCATTACATGGTCAGTGACATCACTGATGACATCACTGATGACATCTCAAATGACATCACTGATGACATCACTGATGACATCATCCATGTGATAATTTGATGCATCTTCTCACACCCTAATATAACTTTTGATACACCCACTGTAAATTACAGGCTGCCATTGTCAAAACCATAGACACTCCAACACCAATTACTATATACACACTCACTGATTCTTAGGTCTACACACACACATCTACTCACTCACCCGTACAGTCACTCATACTTATAGCCACTCAGTACAGGACTATTATATGCACTCATACACCTATATAAACACTCACACACCGCCACTCATCCATAGAGGTACTCACACACCTAGTCAGTCATGCAATAAATTAAGCACACACCCATTTACTCATCTATACAGTTATACACACACCAGCTCACTTACTCATACAAATACTAGCACATTCTTACGCTCTTATACAATCACTGATACAAGCACACACTCATCCATACAGTCACTCTCACAATCACACACCATCGCTTATAGCTATTTATATACTCCAACACACATATATACTGCCTTTCACATATGTAGTTACTCACACATGTACCACTGGGACATACATTCACTCACTAACACACTCTTACACACACTTACCCACCCATACAGTCTATCACAGATGCACTCTTGAAACCATCCACCCAGTGAATCACCCACTCACACATCTATGCACAGAGTCGCACACACCCCACCCACACAAACACTCAGGCACCCATACAGATACTCAGACAACCAATCAATAACTCATATAGACACTCATGTAGCTATTCACAAACCCATGCAGCCACTTACACAGCAACAGACAGACGGATACAGACATTCACCCAGTTTAGTCACTAACCCATGCATTCAGTAAGATACGTTTAATCACTCACTTATAGAGTTAGTCACGCACCTACTAAATCATCCATTCAGACACTTATACACCCACTCATTCTTCAATACGCCTTTCCCTATATATATTAAACATATTTAAACTTTACAGAAACACACAGTCACTGGATGATGTCATCAGTGATGTCATTTGAGATGTCATCAGTGATGTCATCAGTGATGTCACTGACCATGTCATGAGTGATGTAATATGTGACGTCATCAGCAGTGCATTGCGGGGGCGCGAGTTATAGTTACCTGAACTAACTATAACGGGGGAATTTCACGGGTTTTGTACGAGTGCAATGTCCAACTAACTATAACTGTCCCTAAAACCTATGGTTTTTTCAGTGAATATATATATATATATATACACACTTCACATACATACCTGTACATATGTACATACATGTTCAAATACACCTATGCATACATCTCTGTACATATATACATACTGTACAAACATAACTGTATATAAATACTTCATCATACACATATGTACATACATCAATCAATCAATCAATCAATATTTACTTTATTCGATTTGGAACACAAATCATATAAGCATTTACATTTAAATACATCCAAAAAATTCACAACCCAATATTTCATAGTCTAAAAAAATACTAACAAGTCATTTCTCAATATCATTAACCACTCTCGTGGATCTTGATTTAAGGGACATTCGTAAAAATTTACCACACAAGACAAGGTTAAAACATCGGCAGAAAGTTTTAAAAAGAGCAGAGCCACACGTGCCTGTCTAATCCCGGTGGTCTGCAATAAAGACTTCAAGAACCTTTTTCTAGGAAGGGCATAAAATGAACAATTAAAAAGGAAATGGAGGGTATCCTGCGGAGACACATTGTCGCAGCCGCAGGGCCCTCTTTCTCCTAGCTTTACTCTAAAGCCTGCTGGAACCGCTAAAATATGATGAATAAAATTAAATCTAAAACGTGTGATTAAAAATCTATCATGGGCATTTGTCATAATGCTTAAGTATGGTTCTATTTTCAAGGAGGTTTTAATTAGAACGTGTTCTCTTACTGTGGGTTTAACCAACTCATTGCCCTCACGTTGTGCCTTACTAAACTGAAGAAACAACTCTTTAACAACTGCCTTGTCCTTCTGTCTTATATTATCTGGCTCATCGAACAGTGCTTGCCGTCCCATTTTTTGTAGGCAGTCCCGCACATATTTTAACCATGGGATCTTCATTACGTTGGCCAGAGACAAGCAATCCTGAACAACAAGCCTTGTCAGGCCTATCTCTTCATTTAACCAGACCTTCAACCAGTGAATTATAGGTCTAACAGCCACTGAATCTGAAATATAACTAGCTCCCAGTTCTTCGTGGGCAATAAATGCCGGGGTGCTGTGGGGAACCCTTAACAGACGCCTCATATATTTGTTTTCTTCCGTTTGTAGGCTGTTGGTTTTCACAAAGCCCCAGACCTCACTACCATACAGCACCTTGGCACAGCAGATTGAGTTGTACAGTTTCAAAATCACATCCGGGGTCCACAACCCAAGTCTGCTTGCAAAATTCGCAATTGAACCTGTGGATCTGATTAAAGACAGAGATTTCTCTTCTAGTAAATGTTTAAAATTAAGCTTCCCATCAAATAATATGCCTAAGTAAGCAAAAACTGGGACTTTGCCTAAAACATGGGAATCTATGGTATATTTATATGATTTGGCTGGCTTTCTCCCCAGCTCCATTACATATGATTTGGTGAGATTGTGGGCCATCTCGAGTTTTTCCATGAACTCTACAAAACCATTAATTAAAAGTTGTAGGCTGTGAGGGGTGCGGGCCAATAGCACCGCATCGTCTGCGTATAATAAAACCGGCACAGTTCTTTCCCCTATTCGTGGTAAGTCTGCCCTAATATCCCGCAGTGCCGCATCCAGGCCGTTGATGTATAAAGTAAATAAAAAAGGTGCCAGAATGCATCCCTGCCTGACACCGCTTGAACATCTAAACCGATCCGTTACTTTTCCCTCCTGGGTATACCTTACTGCAGCCGTGGTGTGATTATGCAATGATTGAAGTATGTTTATTAGTTCTGGATCCACCCCCTGATTAGCCATTACTAGCCACAGCTTATTCCGGTTCACACGGTCGAAAGCCGCCGATAGATCCATAAAAGCCAAATAAAAAGCCCCCCCTTTTACCAGCGTATATTTAGCGGAAATAAGATAAAGATTAAGACACTGGTCCACAGTTGATTTCCCTGGGCGGAATCCGTATTGAACATCAGTAATTATGTTAACAGACTCGGCCCACTCCATTAGTCTATTTAAAATTACCCTCCCCAGGACCTTGGCTGAAACATCTATCAAAGATATTGGTCGATAACAGTGCGGACTATCCCTGTTACCCTTCTTAAAAATCGGTACTATAATTGCCGAAGACCAAGATATAGGCATTGAGACACTTATCGCTGCATTTAGGACCCTTGTTAATAGAGGTGCCCAGACATGTGGATTCGATCTGAAGAGGTCGAGCGGAATCCCGTCTGGGCCTGGGGCCTTATTTCGCATCAACCCTTCAATACCGATAGTGACTTCCTCCAACGAGAAAATAACAGAGGTAGCCCTTGTGGGTATAGTTGACAACTGCGCCTCTACCTGGCCGGACGAGTGGTTATATAGACCCTGAAAATACTCCTGCCCTTGTTCAGGGAGTACATTGCCACTTAGCCCTGGTTTATTTGGGTCCGAGAAGCAGGGACTATTTATAACCCTCCAAAACCGTTCTGAATCTTTCTGCTCCGCTGCTTCAAGGAGTTCCTCCCACGCTGTCCGCTGCAGTTGACCTCTACGTTGTTTTAACGCTAACTTATAACTTTCGCGGCAAGCCATCACCCTCTCTCTATCCCTAGGAGACTGCTTAAGAGCATCCTTCAAATTCCTAAGGATAAGCGAACAATGGTGGTTAAACCATCTTGGGGAGTCCCCCCTATGCCCACGTGACTGTGTTTTCAACAACTTAGTGACAAGGACAGCAATATTTGTAAAAGCCTCAATCAAATCGGCCCCTTCAACCTCTAAGTCCAAGCAATTCATAATATCTTTAGCTCCTTGCCCAAATAAAGCTGCATTGAACCCTGCTTCATCTATCTGGGCCCATCTTAATCGCCTGCCTTGATCGATCGTGGTTAATAATTGATCATCTGTCTGTCTGCCCACGCTCTGACTATATACATCAACTACTAAAATTAGTGGGTTGTGATCGCTAAATGCACTGTGTAAAATATTAAATTTCCTAACGGATCTTTTCATTGCCTGTGAAATCAGAATATAATCGATAACTGAATGGCACCCTCTTCCCTTAAAAGTGGGGGCCAACAGGGAGCCTTCCGCAATGTCAGTCATATCCAGCGTGTGTGATAACCCATGTGTGTGTAAAAGACACGTCAGCTCCCTACCCATCCGGGTGTGTTCCATATGCATACCCTCACTTAATGCACAAGAAGACCACACACCATGAGCCACCCTTAGGTCCGGGCATAGATGACAATTAAAATCGCCTGCTACTATCATGTGCGTTGCACCATGCCCACTCCTGGTGAGGCGGTCCAGCCAACCATCTAATTCATGTATACTATTTAAGCCCTGTGGTGTACATTGTATGGCATTATAAAAATTCAAAATGGTTACCCTACATCCCTTAGCTATGAGTCTAACCCCTTGTACATTGTGTGAATCACAAGCCAGATCCTTCCACCTTCCCTGAGTGTTCAAATCCACAAACACAATCAAACCCCCCTTTGCTCTTCCGGCTCGGGGTTTGATTGCTGGGCAGAAGAAGGTTTTATATCCCTCTATAAAACACGTATTCTCCGTCGCCCAAGTTTCTTGGAGACAGATTATGTTAAAGTCCCTTACCAAGGCGAGCCAATGCACATCCTCTAATTTGCTTACTAAGCCAGCTATATTCCAGGATATAATTTTTAAAGAGCCTTCATTCTTGCTCCTATCGATGTAATGCACCCCACTATTTACCCCAGAGTCAACTAGACTGTCCTCTCCAATCTCCCTACTCTCCTCACTGGTGGTTGATTCCCTGCGCTCCAATAATGGGACTGCCACCAACTCACTGGCCCGCACAAACTTCCCTTTCTGGACGACCACAGGCCCCAACGAACTCAAGGTCCCCCCACCCCCAGTCCTACATTCAGGCAGTCAATCATTTTCATTTAGATCACCCAGGGGGCAAAAACATTACTTAGATGAACAGGTCTGCCCCTACCCCCTGGTGTTATATTGATCCTGGTTCTCCCCAACCTGATTAACCCTACCTCTTGTGCCTGGTCTATAAAAAAGCCCAAAGTCAAGGGTTTTATACCAGTCTCCAAATCAAATAAATTTTCTGCCCGGGAAAGGATTGACTGTGCCAACCATGGATATCTAAAGGTGACAATCACACAGTCTCCAGAAAAGGATTTCCTTGTGCTGCCTATCCAGGTCACCCTTCTTGCCATTAAAATATGCTGAAGATCACGTGTGTTAAATTTCACAAATTTGGATAGCCAATGTGCTACCTTATTGATTAATTGTAAGGTAGATTCCTCATACGTGATTGTTTGGGCGGGTACACCTACAAGGACAACCACGTATGGACAACAGTCTGGTGGAAGATTTATTATTGGCAGGTCATCTCTCTGCTGCAGAGCAACTCTACTCGATGTTTGTTGGCTTGACAATAATCTTTCATCACTAATATCCCTCGGGCAGGCTACTTCCCCATCCACACCGCCCTTGAGTGCCCTACTACCCTTCCCAGTCGTGTCCCTGCCACTTCCATCCCTCATGTTAGAAACTACTGTGTTACCACGACTGTTAATTGTCTGACTCCCCCGCCTTGAGCATAATGTTCGTTTACAGACTCTCCTGAGAGCGCAACACGTGCCTCTGTCGGCATGTTGGTCCGTGGCACCGAATTATCCCCTCCCCATCTGCCTGCATACCACGTTGATGTTCCACTTGTGCTGGCCGAGATATCTGTATTGGAATCTCTTGGCCATACGTGCACCGCCCTCTTTCCTGCGTTAATTTAATATGACTACTACAAACTTTCTCCAGCCCTAGCAATTTCTCCTCTAGGCTATTTAACTTACCGAGTATGGGCTCAAGTAGGACAGAAAACAAGGTCTCAAATCTTTTCCAGGGATCATTATCACAATCCCCCAAAGTTGATATCAGGCGATTCAATTGGGTTGGAACTACTCCCTGACATACCGGAGGTCCCTGTGGAGCATTACTGTTATCCTGAGTGCTTAACTTAGATTGTGACTTCTTAGACCTGGGCTTCTGTTTTAATTTTTGTTTTGGTAGTGCACCAACCCTATGATGTTTCGACGAGGGTTCTGGGCTGGTTATTAGCATATCTGTTAGCCCAGCCCTTTGGCCCCCTTTGGATCTAGTAATTCTAATGCCGCCCTCGTCATCACTTCCGTCTACTACACTCTGCGCATCGGACACAATCAGCGGAACCGGGGCGGGATCCAGGCCTGGGCAAGAATGCAGATCCCCACTACCCCTCATCCCTGGGTCAGAAACTCCTATCCGGGCACCCAGACCTTCACGCCCCCTATTTAATGAAGGTGTTGACATACCCCCATCAACACACAGTAGGCTTCTCTCGCCTATCCCCCCCCCGATATGTTACACACATTTGCTAGTAATTGCGGAGCGGGTGCCATGGCTCCTGCCGGCGAGATCGCAACACTAATGCCCCCTAGCGAGGATCTTTTACAGGCGGTCACCGAGTCCAAAGAACGTCTCCTCTCGGTGAGCTGTATTTCATGAGTCAGTAATGATTCCGCCCGTGTTAAGAAGGCGTCCAGAGTCCCCGTTAGACCCCCCTTTTTCAGCAATCGCTTCGCCATACCCCCTAGATATCAACAGTACCTCAAAAACTGTATTCCAAAGGCGTAGTATTCAGGGGGTGGCCCAGCCCGGCCTCCTCCAAACTCTGACGGGCGCGGACGGGCCCGCCCTTGGCCCGGGCTTTGCCCGGGCGCGGCCCGCGCGCGTCCCGCGCTGCGGGAGGCCCGCTGGACCTTTAGCGCGCCTTCAGGCGCGAAAAGCGGCGTCACGGCTGGCGCCGCCGCTTGGGCTGCTGGGGGTTGGAGTCTCCTCGCGGTGGCCCCTCACGGCAGCGGGAGCAGGAGAGAGCTGTCGTTGGCCGTTCCCCTCACGGCAGCGGGAGCAGGAGAGAGCTATCGTTGGCCGTTCCCCTCACGGCTGGTGCAAAGGCAAGAGTGCTTCCCACGCTGCGGGAGGCCCGCTGGACCTTTAGCGCGCCTCGAGGCGCGAAAAGCGGCGTCACGGCTGGCGCCGCCGCTTGGGCTGCTGGGGGTTGGAGTCTCCTCGCGGTGGCCCCTCACGGCAGCGGGAGCAGGAGAGAGCTATCGTTGGCCGTTCCCCTCACGGCTGGTGCAAAGGCAAGAGTGCTTCCTATACATATATACCTCTACATACACATCTGTACATACACACTTCCCCATACATACCGGTACATACACACCTGTACATGCACACTTCTACATACACACCTGTACATAAATAACTCTACATACACACATGTACATACATACCTCTGCATGCACACCTGTACATACATACCTCTACATATAGACCTGCACATACATACCTTTACATACACTCTTACATACACACCTGTACATACATAACTCTACATATACACCTGTACATACATTCCTGTACCTACACACCTGTACAAAAATGCCTGTACATACACACTTTTACATACACATCTGTAGATACACACCTGTACATATATACCTCTACATTCACACCTGTGCATACCCCTACATACAGATCTGTAAAAACAGATCTGTATATACCCACCTGCACGTACATACCTTTACATAAAGACATGTAAATACACATCTGTACATACACAACTGTAAATACATAGCTCTACATACACACCTGTACATAGACACCTTACATACACACCTCTACATATAGATTTGTAAATACACACCTTCAAATACATACCTGTGTACACACATTTCTACATACACACCTGTACATTCACACTTGTACATGCATACCTCTACATACACATCTGTACATACACACCCGCACATACACACCTATAAATTCACACTGCGACATACACACCTCTACATACACACCTGTCCATACACAGCTGTACATACACACCTGCACATGCAGACATGTAAATACACAACTCTACATACACACCTGCAGGTACATATCTGTACATACACACCTGCTTATACATACCTTTACGTACACACCTCTACATACACACCTGTACATACATACCTCTACGAACACACCTGCAAATACATACCTCTACATACACACATGTACATACACACCTGCACATACATACCTCTATATACACACATCTGTAAATATATACCTGTACATACACACCTGCACATACCTGTACATACATACCTCTACATATACACCTATACATACATCTCTATATACACACACACGCACACCTGTAAATACACACCTGTACATACACACCTGCACATACATATATGTACACACCTCTACATACACACCTGCAAATAAACACCTGTAGATACATACCTGTACATACACACCTATACATGCATACCTCTACCTAAACACCTGTACATACAGTACAGACATAACTGTATATACATACACACCTCTACATATATAACTCTACATACATATCTGTACATAAATTACTCTACATACATACCTGTACATACATAATTATACATACTTGTATAGAAATTACTGTACATAAATACTTCTACATACACACCTGTACATACATACCTCTACATACATACCTCTACATACACATGTGTACATACATATCTCTATATGCAGATCTATAAATACACATCTGTACATACACCTGCACATACACACCTGTACATACACACCTGTAAATACAAATGTCTATATACACACCTGTACATACATACCTCTACATGCAGACATGTAAATACACATCTGTACATACACACCTATACACACCTCTACATACACACCTGTACATACAAAACTATACATACACGCCTGTACATACATAACTGTACATATACACCTGTACATACATAACTCTACATACACACCTGTACATACACACCTCTACATACACACCTGTACAAACACACATGTAAAACACACCTGTACATACACGTGTGGACATATATACCTGTACATACACACCTGTACATTCACACCTCTACATACACATCTGTACAAACACACATGTAAAACACACCTGTACATACACGTGTGGACATATATACCTGTACAAACACACCTGTACATTCACACCTCTACATACACATCTGTACAAACACACATGTAAAACACACCTGTACATACACATGTGGACATATATACCTGTACATACACACCTGTACATGCACAATTTCTTTCATTCACAAGCTCTACAATGGCAGCATGTTTTTGTGCCCAAAAAATATCTTTACTTTTTGCCATTGTTCATATAGGGAGGGCCCTGCAGCTCCTGCTACAATAACATTTCACGAAAAATAAAACAAGCATTGACAAAGCCAAAGGCTAGTAGCAAGCACAAGCCCCATTGGCTTTGCTGATGTTTGTTTTTATTCGAGTGAGAATTAACTCGCAAAAAACTGTGAATGCGAAGAAAAAGCTCGGAAGGAAAACCGTGAAACTGCACAAACTTTGGGAAGAGAGACAGACAATGCAGAACTTTGCAACACTTCACCAGCGAATGAAAGTTTGCAGAACTCGAAGGGCCCGATTCACAATAGTAATCTGAGACAAAATCCTAACTTTATGACTTTCTGTATTTAGGAGTAGTAAAGTTAGGATTTTGTCTCAGTTAAACTTAAGTTTTGGTCTTAAGTTTAACTTAAGACCAAAACTTATAACTTAAGACCAAAACCAGGGGTGCGCATCCTCGCTGTGAGAACTGAAGGCCCTTGCGCACGTCTGAGTGTGTGTGTGGGGGGGGCACTGAGCGCAAACTGAGGCCACCAAGAGTAACCGACGCAGAGATACTGCGCCTAGTGTCCTGGCGCAAGGGCAGGGCTATGTCCAGATGCTTGAGAGGGCGGGAGGACGCGGGGAGCCCCAGTGCCCCCCCCACCCCCACTACTCAAGGAACTCCGGGACTGGTGGCTGTACCCAAAGGGTATTTAAACGGGTTCTGGAGGATTGAGGGCTGGGTACGCCCTGTTAGGACCTGACCAAAGGACCAGCGGCGAGAACCAACCCCATCAGCGCCTGCACGACAAGCTGGGCAACTCACCAGCATCCCGGCGTGGCACCCACAGGCTGGCAGGGCAGGGGCAATGACGTGGCACCCACAGGCTGGCAGGGCTGGGGCAATGATGAGTCAAGACAGCGCGTGTGGCACCCACAGGCTGGCAGGGCAGGGGCAATGACGTGTCAAGGCAGCGCGTGTGGCACCCACAGGCTGGCAGGGCAGGGACGAGTCAAGGCAGCGCGTGTGGCACCCACAGGCTGGCAGGGCAGGGACGAGTCAAGACAGCGTGTGTGGCACCCACAGGCTGGCAGGGCAGGGGCAATGACGTGTCAAGGCAGCGCGTGTGGCACCCACAGGCTGGCAGGGCAGGGACGAGTCAAGGCAGCGCGTGTGGCACCCACAGGCTGGCAGGGGCAATGACGAGTCAAGACAGCGCGTGTGGCACCCACAGGCTGGCAGGGGCAATGACGTGGCACCCACAGGCTGGTAGAGCTGGGTCAAGGGCAGTCAGATGTTAGGGCAGTGTGTGTGGCACCCACCGGCTGGTAGAGCTGGGCCAAGGACAGTTACATGTCAGGGCAGCGTGTGTGGCACCCACAGGCTGGCAGGGCAGGGACGAGTCAAGGCAGCGAGTGTGGCACCCACAGGCTGGTAGAGCTGGGTCAAGGACAGTTACATGTCAGGGCAGCGTGTGTGGCACCCACAGGCTGGTAGAGCTGGGTCAAGTGCAGTTACGTGTCAAGGCAGGGCCAACAGGGCGTAGAAGTCACTGTGAAAGGCCGGTAGGGCTGGGGCCACAGCTCCTCTCCCATCATAAGTGTTCGTACGGCTGCGGGTCCGCCTGATTCACAGTCCTTTCAGAGGCCATGGCCAGCGCCGAGAGGTGGCTGAACCTGTCCCAGCCCACCTAGCCTTTGACACGTGACTCACTCTGCTCCAACCCTACTACCCATGTCAGAGCATCTGCCGCCTCTCACTTGTGACTGAGCCTGTCTCAGCCCATCTGGGCTCCAGTGTCCCTGTCCCAACCCAACAGGGCTCCCACATTTGACTGACCCTGTCACAGCCCACCAGGCCTGCGACATTTTACTCACTCTGCCCCAGCCCCTCAAGCCTTCCCTTTCTGACTGACCCTGTCCCAGCCCACGAGGGCTGCGATTGTTAAGTGAGCCTGTCCCACACCATCAAGCCTTTCCTATGCGGCTGACCCTGCCCCAGCCCCCTAGGCCTCCGACATTTCACCGAGCCTGTCCTAGCCCATCAATTCTTCCTTATGTGACTGACCCTCTCCCAGCCCACCAGGACTCCGACATTTGACTGACCCTGTCCCAGCCCATCAAGCCTTCCCCATGTGACTGACCCTGTCCCAGCCCATCAGGCCTTCCCCACGTGACTGACCCTGTCCCAGCCCATCAAGCCTTCCCCACGTGACTGACCCTGCCTTAGCCCCGCGGACCTCGAGGATCTCACAGTTTGCACCCCCTCTTTGACATGTATCAGGCAGGGAAGGCCGACCTTGGAGGCAGGCCTTGACCAGAAGTAGTCAGCGGTCCCAGAATAGTGACGCCCTGGGGTCCCAGGAGGGCCCATCACAGGATGTGGAGCCGGCCTTGAGGGCCACATCCGGGAAGCATGTCCCGGCCTCAGTCCCAACCCTGACGCAGGCTCCCTTCCTGTCCAGGCCCCGTGCACTGACTCACGAGGGTGTAGTGTCAGAGCCCTGGAGGGGGGCCCGGGCCCAGTGTGGGGCCACTGCCCTCAAACCCCGCACGCATCATATGGGGGCCTCCCTGACTGGGCGAAGACCCCTCCCCGGCTGTGTGCACGACCCTCACACCCCAGGCTCATGGGGGCCCCACCCTGGCTGGGTGAAGAGAAGACCCCTCCCTGGCTGGGTGCACGTCTCACTCCCCAGTCTCATGGGGCCCTCCCTGGCTAGGTGAAGACCCCTCTCTGGCTGGGTGAAGACCCCTCTCTGGCTGGGTGTACGTCTCTCACTCCCCAGTCTCATGGGGGCCCCTCCCTGGCTGGGTGAAGAGAAGACCCCTCCCCGGCTGTGTGCACGTCTCACTCCCCAGTCTCATGGGGGCCCCTCCCTGGCTAGGTGAAGACCCCTCTCTGGCTGGGTGCACGTCTCTCACTCCCCAGTCTCATGGGGGCCCTCTCTGGCTGGATGAAGACCCCTCCCTGGCTGGGTGCACGTCTCTCTCACTCCCCAGTCTCAGGGGGGCCCCCACCCTGGCTGGGTGAAGAGAAGACCCCTCCCCGGCTGAGTGCAAGACCCTCACTCCCCAGTCTCATGGGGGCCCCACCCTGGCTGGGTGAAGAGAAGACCCCTCCCCGGCTGTGTGCACGTCTCTCACTCCCCAGTCTCATGGGGGCCCCTCCCTGGCTGGGTGAAGATCCCTCCCTGGCTGGGTGAAGACCCCTCTCTGGCTGGGTGCACGTCTCACTCCTCAGTCTCAGGTGGGCCCCACCCTGGCTAGGTGAAGACCCCTCCCCGGCTGTGTGCACGTCTCTCACTCCCCAGTCTCAGGGGGCCCTCCCTGGCTAGGTGAAGACCCCTCCCTGGCTTGGTGCACGTCTCTCACACTCCAGTCTCATGTGGGGTCCCCTAGGGCTGGTGTAAACCCATCTTCAGCTGGGGTCTGTCAGACCCCCGTCTCAGGTGGGGTTCGGGAGTCCCCCAGGGCTGGTGTGGACCCCGCTCTGGCTGGGAGCGCTTCTCTCCGACCTCCGTCTCAGGTGGGATCCCCCAGGGCTTCCGGGGAGCGCATCTCTCAGACCCCAGCCTCATGTGGGGTCCCCAGGGCAGGTGTAGACTCCTCCCTGCAGGGTGCACGTCCCTCACACCTCAGTCTTATCCATGGGGAGGGGCGGTCGGGGGGGTCCCCCAAGAAAGGTGTAGACCCTTTCCTGGGTGTCCATCTCTGCGCCCACCTCTCGGTCCCATTATTAGCAAGTTGAAGGCTGTGGGGTCTGATGTCCCTGGTATTGTGTCTCTGTGTGACTGCCTGCTCTGCATTTCATCATTATAGTAGCCCTAGTATGTTGTTTGTGCACTGGTAGTGTCCCTGGTACTGTTTCTGTGTGACAGCCTGTTCCGCCTTTCATCATTATGGCAGCCCTGGTATGTTTGTGCACTGGTGATGTCCCTGGTTCTGTGTGACGGCCTGCTCCGCCCTTCATCATTATGGCAGCCCTGGTATGTTTGTGCACTGGTGATGTCCCTGGTTCTGTCTCTGTGTGACGGCCTGCTCCGCCTTTCATCATTATGGCAGCCCTGGTATGTTTGTGCACTGGTGACGTCCCTGGTTCTGTCTCTGTGTGACGGCCTGCTCCGCCTTTCATCATTATGGCAGCCCTGGTATGTGTGTTCACTGGTGATGTCCCTGGTTCTGTCTCTGTGTGACGGCCTGCTCTGCCTTTCATCATTATGGCAGCCCTGGTATGTTTGTGCACTGGTGGTGTCCCTGGTACTGTGTCTTCGTGGCACTGTCCTGCGTGTCTGCGTCGTAGCCGACACAACAATTATCATTTGAATGGACAGTGTGAGGAGATGGGGCGCGGACACTGCTGCGAAGGAAGGCCTGCTGGCATGCCCCTCACCCCCCTCAGCCATGCCCTCTGCTCATGCTCAGCCAGAGGTGCCCGCCTCGGACCTTCGAGCATCTCCTGGGCATGTGGGCTCTGAAGATGAGAAATGTATTTATTTTATTTTTATTTTAAACGTTTTATATAGCGCTGGCTAGACCCAGAGGTATCAGAGCGCTTTACATGAGTAAGATGATATAAAGCAAACATGGCATAAGAGTAGATAAAAGATAATGAAACAACATGCGAAATATACAAATCAAAATAGATAAACAGGTGCAAGAGCTACACACTTCAAGTAATTAGGTAGGTGATGTTCAGGAAATGGACAAATAATTGGACAAATATAACATGGTGAGATTGGGGATCGAGTGCAGGTCACAGGTTAGGATCCCCAATAATAATTGAGGAGGTGGATTTTGAGGTCTTTTTTGAAGCTGACACAGGAGGGGTTGCAGCGCAGGTTTTTTGGGAGGGCATTCCAGATGATAGGGGCATTCCCAGAGAAGGAGCGGTATTGTGTGGCTTTCTTTTTATGCAGTGGAGGTATAAGGAGGAGGGAGTTGGTGCTTCTCAGAGGTCGTGTGGTGCCCGCAATGAGGAGTTTCTTGGAGAGGTACTGTGGAGTGTTTTGGTGGAGGACTTTATGAGTGATGCAGGCAGTTTTGTAGGCAGATCTGCCTTCAATAGGGAGCCATTTAAGAGATTTGAGAGCCGGGGATATGTGATCGAAGCGTTTGCAGTCTGTAATGAGCCTGGCTGCAAGGTTGAGCACAGCTTTGATTGGAGCAAGGTGGATCTTGGGGATTCCGTTGAGGATGGCGTTACCATAATCAATACGAGAAAGAACAAGTGACTGGACTACAAGTTTGAAGTCATCGGTGGGTATAAAGGGTTTGATTTTCTTGAGGTGACGGAGAGTGAAGAGGGCTCCTTTAGCGGAGTTTTTGATGTGGACGTTAAGGGTTAGGGTGTTGTCGATAGAAATACCAAGAGATTTGACGGAGTTGGACAAGGTGAGTGAGCAGTTGAGCGTGTTAAGGTCAGAGATCCAGGATTGAACGGGAAGAGGGTTATTTTTAGGGGAGAAGAGAATGATTTCGGTTTTATTAGGGTTAAGTTTGAGATGATTGGAGTGGAACCAGGTTTGGATCTTGGTGAGGGTGTTGTTCAGGTGTAGGATGTCATCGTGAGTTTTAATCTTGTAATAGATTTGGGTGTCATCGGCGTAGAGGTGGTAGTTGATGCCTGCTTGTTTAAGAATGAGGGTGAGGGGTTCCATGAAGAGGTTAAAGAGGGAGGGAGAGAGAATAGATCCTTGGGGGACTCCAAGGGAGACAGGAGTGGGGTTAGAAAGACAGTTTTGAATTTTGATTTGCTGAGTTCGGTGTTGTATGTAGGAGACGAACCATTTGTAGGGAAAGGGGCGAGTAGCTGCTCAGGCAAAAACGTTTACACACTTGGTCCAACTGGAGGCCTTCCTGTCTTGTGACATCACTTCCTGGACACATGTTGTTCTTGTGACCTCACTTCCTGGACGCCTGTTGTTCTTGTGACCTCACTTCCTGGCTGCCTGTTGCTCTCTGTGTGGGGTTCCGGTCTGGGTCCATTGCAGGGCTGTTAACTGCACCCTATAAATGTGGTCTTGTCTCTGCAAGACCCCGTGGTCAGCTGTAGCCGTGATTCACAGACTGGCCATTCTTGGGTCTCGGCTAGACAGCGCATGCGCAGTCTCGAAGTGACGTGTGTGTTCTCTCTGAGGGCTTAAAGCCCGCCCATAGCCTACCATTGGTAAGCTTCAGTGTATCTCTTATTTGCTTTGATGCCATTGGTCATGGCATGCTGATGTCATAGCCTCTTCTTGTGTTTGGCCCTCCCATAGAGCATGGACCAAGTGCATGCCTGCTGCCACTATTCCCGGTTTTTGGAGCTGTTTTTGTATTTGTCTTCAGGCACTCTACACGCGTGCTCATGTTTTCACTCGCTCCGCTCCCACCCGCCCTCAATTTGTGTGGCTTCTTTCCTCCACCCACTCGCCCCACTAATAAATTGGAGTGTTATATCCGCCATGACATGGAATTATTACCTTTCTTCCTCAGTACTGGATCCAGGAGCTGGAATGCTGAAGAGTCCAGAACTGACCCCTGGCTAGTTTGTCTCTGAAACCTTTTGGTCGCCGTTAGTTTTTGCTTCTGTCACGTGACGGCTTTCGGTGGCCATGCTGCAGGCATTGACCCGCCAGACCCCCCAGACCACAAATTAAGCTGTGGCAGAATGAAAGCTAAGGTTCAGTGCAAAAGCAAGTCCATTTTTTTTGTTGAGTTTTTTTATAGGGCTAACTCGACCCAAGGGATTGGATCGCTTTGCATGAGCACCAGTTACATTACACAAGGACACATTCATCACTTGCTAGTCTCAGGGACATTAAGCGATGAACCCAGAATCACAGGATGCGGAGCCGACGCCGAGACTCAAACCTGGTTCCCCAGCTCCAAAGCCGGCAGCTCTGGGCGTTAGCCACATCCTCTCTCGAGTCTACTGATGGCTTTTCATTCAGTCTGGACTTTAACTCCCTTCAGTCTGACTAAAAGACAAACCTTGTGGTGGGAACAGAGAAGGGCCGCATTCTGGGAGGCGCCAGAGCTCTTTTTGCCTGTTGACGTGTTTTAGGAAACCGAAAGGTGACGCTGTCGTAACATATAGTTCTCAGTGTATTGTGACGCTCGTTTGATCTTTACTTTTCGGGTGCTCTTCCATCGTTTACCCTGTAAGGGCGGCATGTAGAAAGATAGATTGCTAAGCATCCTTTGTGTGAGCCGTTTACCTTGTTTTGGCGCCTTTGTGTACATCATATTCTGCAGCGTGCGGTGCAATGAAGAAACGCCCCATTTGTTGTTTAGCTCCGGCTCCGTTTGACTGGTCTATCCCTGGCAGGCCACTCAGATCCTCTTCTGGTAGGAAAGTCGACTCCCTAGATTTCTAAAGGCCAGATGGGGCGGCCGGTCCTCCTCCGGTGCCGCGGCCGGTCCTCCTCCGGTGCCGCGGCCGGTCCTCCTCCGGTGCCGCCGTCTGTCCTCCGGTGCTGCGGCCGGTCCTCCTCCGGTGCCACGGCCGGTCCTCCTCCGGTGCCACGGCCGGTCCTCCTCTGGTGCCGTGGCCGGTCCTCCTCCGGTGACACGGCCGGTCCACCTCCGGTGCCGTGGCCGGTCTTCCACCGGTGCCGCGGCCGGTCTTCCACCGGTGCTGCGGCCTGTCCTCCTCCGGTGCCGCGGCTGGTCCGGTGCCGCGGCGGTTCCTCCTCCGGTGCCGCGGCTGGTCCGGTGCGGCGGCCTGTCCTCCTCCGGTGCCGGTCTTCCTCCCGTGCCGCGGCCGGTCCTCCTCCGGTGCCGTGGCCGATCTTCCTCCGGTGCCGTGGCCGGTCCTCCTCCGGTGTTGCCGCCGGTCCTCCTTTGGTCCTCCGCCGGTGCCACGGCCGGTCCAACTCCGGTGCCACGGCCGGTCCTCCTCCAGTGCCGCGGCTGGTCCAGTGCCGTGGCCGGTCTTCCACCGGTGCCGCGGCCTGTCCTCCTCCGGTGCCGCGGCCTGTCCTCCTTCGGTGCCGCGGCCGGTCCTCCTCCAGTGCTGCGGCCGGTCCTCCTCCAGTGCTGCGGCCAGTCCTCCTCCGGTGCAGTGGCCAGTCCTCCTCTGGTGCCGTTGCAAGTACTTGTGCTGTAAGGGCCAGCGCTTCGAGTGCCGGCGCTGCAAGGACTGGCGCTGCAGGTACTGGCGCTGCAACTGCTGACGCTGCAAGTGCTGGCGCTGCAAGGACTGGTGCAGCAAGGGCCAGCGCTTCGAGTGCCAGCGCTGCGAGTGCTGGCGCTGCAAGGACTGGCGCTGCAAGGACTGGCGCTGCAAGTACTGGTGCTGCAAGTGCTGGTGCTGCAAGTGCCGGTGCTGCAAGTGCTGGTGCTGCAAGTGCTGGCGCTGCAAAGTACTGGCACTGCAAGTGCTGCAGCTGCAAAAGGCCGCTGCAAGGACTGGCGTTGCAAGTACTTGTGCTGTAAGGGCCAGTGCTTCGAGTGCCGGCGCTGCGAGTGCTGGCGCTGCAAGGACTGGCGCTGCAAGGACTGGCGCTGCAAGGACTGGCGCTGCAAGGACTGGCGCTGCAAGGACTGGCGCTGCAAGGACTGGCACTGCAAGTGCTGGGGCTGCAAGTACTGGTGCTGCAAGTGCTTGCGCTGCAAGTACTGATGCTGCAAGTGCTGGTGCTGCAAGTGCTGGTGCTGCAAGTACTGGTGCTGCAAGTGCTGATGCTGCAAGTGCTGGGGCTGCAAGTACTGGCGCTGCAAGTGCTAGGGCTTCAAGTGCTGGCCCTGCAAGTGCTGGTGCTGCAAGTGCTGGCTGTAGGAAGGTGGAATCTGACTGCATGGTTACCCCCATTTGTTTCCTGGTGTTTTGCTGGTTTTCGACTTAGTCTGACTGGGATCCTGCTAATCAGGACCCCAGTCTATCTGCTTTCTCCCTAAATTGGTTGTTCATGTACTTTAGGTACACTCCAGATTGGATTCTGGGGTACCCTTATAACTCCCTAGTATATGGTATACTATGTACCAAGGGCATAGGTACCCTAGAGGCCTCCCAGGGGCTGCAGCATGTATTATGCCACCACTGAGAGACCATTTAAAATGACACAACAGGTCTGCTACAGCAGCCTGTGTAAGGTGGTGCATGCACTCCTTACTTAGATATAGGTTCACTATATCTATCCTAATCACTGCACATATAAACCTATCAGTCACCCCTATTGCAGGCCTTATCAATCCTGAAGGCAGGGTGCTGGGTTTTATGTGAGAGGGTGCCCATGCATGAGCAGAGCCCCTCTGCAGCCTTCGGAACCTATTCTCCGGGGTTGTTTGTGATGCAGCCAACCATATATACTTAAGTGCATTATAACCTCGGGGTAAATGCTAACTTTAAAACGGCTGCATGGAAACATGTCGTGTTTGGTGTCAAACACCTTGGAATCATACCTCCACACCAGTAACTGGTGTGGGAGGTATGATTCCTCCCTCCTAGAGGGAGAAATATGACAACACCGGTACACCCGGTACCAGCTTCACAGAGCCCTGGCATCACAAAATGGATGCTGCCAGCCACAGACACGAGTCTGCCCTCCTGCTGCTGGACGAAACTCCGGCAGGGGAGGCTGGACAATAGGTTTCCTGTCACAGGGAGGTGTGACCACCTCCCAGACAGGCTTTAGTGTATTGGGGCTGGGTGGGTGCACTCCAAGAGTGCTTTGAAGTCTGCACCGGGGGCACATTTGGTGTCCATGTGCATAGTCCAGCTCAAACCAGTTGCAGGAGCCATTTGCTCCTGCTCTGGCGCAAAACTGGACAAAGGACATGGGTGTAGCCACCCCTCTGTCCTGACCCTCCCATAGGTGGGTCCCCAGAGTTTGTCCCACCCCTTCCTTGGGTATAAAGTAGGAACCCCTGACTACAGGACTTTGGATATTACCTGGACTAAACTCTGCTACAGAAACCAAGTACTTCGACGATCTGCACAATGCTGGATGACTGAAGAATCTCCCTTGGAGTAAAGGAGTTACTCCCCTGCAACGCAGGCACCTAAACGCATCTGACCGGTTTGCATCTACGAAGCTCCTGAAGGACTGTGAAGATTTCTGCAATACAGGAGGTGGGTTCCCGTGGTATCTGAGGTTGATCTGCGCTCTCAGCAATTCTGAGGCCCGTATCCCTTGTGGGGACCGTGCAACCTGAACCCCTGGGCACTGTATACATTTGCAGCAGTATATGCTTTTTGATGACTCCTGAGGCTGTGCTTTGGGCTACTTGTAGTCCTGACCCCGAGCAGTAATTCCACTGAAGATTTCCGGCCTACACTCCACGAGTGTTCCGTGGGCTGGTATTTAGTGAGTCAGCTTGAGGTCCCTTCGCGATCCCTGGTCCGTTAGCCTGTGGGTCCCTATGAAGGCAACTTTAACTTTCAGTGGGCTTCCCTGGTTGCTCCAGACGTGCCCTGACTCTCCATTGCTTGGAGAGTCCCCAGGACCTTGCTGGTCCTCACAGAAGCATCTTTCCTCTGACTGCGTTGGTTGCCATTGCCAAGGCTTGTTGGTGTTCAATCCGGACACTGACCCCTTAGCACTCGACATCCTTCGTGGGACAGCTCACCCCCGGACTTTGGTTGTCGTCAGCGCCTCCTGGTCCCCGTGGCTGCAGAGTCAAGCTTCATCTCTTCGCACCTGAAGCACCCGACATCGGTGGGCATTCGATTGCTCCGCTCCTGGTCACTGGATAGTGACCCAGACTCTGTCCCCTCTGCTTTCAGGTTCTTCTCATCTCCGATCCAGGCTTGGATCACACGGACACTTTTCTTCTCCACGGCAGCAGTACTTCTTCGCATCACGCCATTGAAAACGACGAGGGTTCCCGACACCACTTGACCCCTATGCACCCGGCTCCCCTGGGATAGGTAACACGGGTACCTCGGTACTCTCAAGGGTGCTGGCCTTAGAATCTTCTATGTTTAGCTGGGTTTGCTTAAAGTCCTCTCCGAAGTGTCCTTAATCTTTAAATTTCCAACCGCGACTTTCCCATAGAGTTGTACGGAGCTCGCGCCTGTATTCACACACTGCACGAGTCCTCCGTGGGTCCCCTGTGTCACTACCTTGGGTGGTTCCTTGGGGTCCCAGCGATTCTACGTGCTCTAGGCACTGTGTCGAGTCAAGTCGTGGTTCTTATACCACTTTATTAGTATATGGTTTGGTCCCCCCCTGGGGCCCACTGTGTATTGTGCTATTTACTGTCGTTCTAGTGATTTAATATTGTGTGCCTTGTTCTCTAATCTCATAAAGAGGTTAGTAGAGACTGTTTAGTAATAAATACATATATTTTATATACACCTTGTGTGGTTCTCCTTTCATTTGGTCACCCAAGAGATTATAGACTGGTAAAACAAGCTGCTTTACATTCCTTCAAGACTTAGCCTGAAGGCTGCTCTCCATAGCTACCACTAGGATAGCTTTCAATAAAGGTTGTCTTTAACCTAATCATCAATAAGGGTCGTTTGGACTGGTGCAAGGTGCCCACTATAACCAGTGGACAGCATATACCAGGCCAACTTCTCACACTGGCGCTGCATGGACTGGCACTGCAAGTGCTGGGGCATCAAGTGTTGATGCTGCAAGTGCTGGTGCTGCAAGTACTGGCGCTGCAAGTACTGGCACTGCAAGTGCAGGCACTTCAAGTGCTGGTGCTGCAAGTGCTGGTGCTGCAAGTGCTGGCGCTGCAAGTGCTGGAGCTGCAAGTACTGGTGCTTCAAGTGCTGATGCTGCAAGCACTGGTGCTGCAAGTGCTGGCGCTGCAAGTACTGGTGCTGCAAGTGCCAGCGCTTCAAGTGCCGGCACTGCGAGTGCTGGCGCTGCGAGTGCTGGAGCTGCAAGGACTGACACTGCAAGTATTGGTGCTGCAAGTATTGGCACTGCAAGTTCTGGCGCTGCAAGGGCTGGCGCTGCAAGTACTGGCGCTGCAAGGGCTGGCGCTGCAAGTGCCGGAGCTGCGAGTGCTGGTGCTGCAAGTGCTGGCGCTGCAAGGACTGGCGCTGCAAGTACTGGCACTGCAAGTGCTGCAGCTGCAAAAAGCCACTGCAAGGACTGGTGTTGCAAGTACTCGTGCTGTAAGGGCCAGCGCTTCGAGTGTCAGCGCTGCGAGTGCTGGCACTGGAAGTACTGGCGCTGCAAGGACTGGCGCTGCAGGTACTGGCGCTGCAACTGCTGACGCTGCAAGTGCTGGCGCTGCAAGGACTGGTGCAGCAAGGGCCATCGCTTTGAGTGCCGGCGCTGCAATTGCTGGCGCTGCGAGGACTGGCGCTGCAAGGACTGGCACTGCAAGGACTGGTGCTGCAAGGACTGGTGCTGCAAGTGCCAGCGCTTTGAGTGCCGGCACTGCGAGTGCTGGCGCTGCAAGGACTGGCACTGCAAGTGCTGGGGCTGCAAGTACTGGCGCTGCAAGTGCTGGCGCTGCAAGTGCTGATGCTGCAAGTGCTGGGGCTGCAAGTGCTGGCGCTGCATGGACTGGCACTGCAAGTGCTGTGGCATCAAGTGTTGCAAAAGAGACACAATTGATGGACGGAATGCAGAACAAATCAAAACATTCACCCCCAGTCAAGAGATCTGGGTTAAATCCATCATTCTTTTGCTCACCATGCCACCCCAGTTTAGACCTGGCCATATGCAAATCAGTCTTGACCCTGTGCCTCAAGGGAACAGTCCAGCCCAAACTGCCAAGCCAGGTCCTCCCTGAACCGGAAACAAGCATCCTAGGACCGGTTTCGGGGTTTCACCCCTCTTCAACCAAGATAGCTTGATTCCAGTGGCACAGTGAGCCCAGGACCCACGTCTGGGCATACTTGGCGCACTTAGGGCGAGAAAGCAAAAGACACACAATTGATGGACGGAATGCAGAACAAATCAAAACATTCACCCCCAGTCAAGAGATCTGGGTTAAATCCATCATTCTTTTGCTCACCATGCCACCCCAGTTTAGACCTGGCCATATGCAAATCAGTCTTGACCCTGTGCCTCATGGGAACAGTCCAGCCCAAACTGCCAAGCCAGGTCCTCCCTGAACCGGAAACAAGCATCCTAGGACCGGTTTCGGGGTTTCTGTCCATCATCTTGTGTGTTTTGCATTTCGCCCTAAGTGGGAAGGGTATGCCCAGACGTGGGTCCCGTGCTCACTACGCCACTGGAGTCAAGCTATCCTGGCTGATGAAGGCTGATAGCCTGAAACCAGTCCTAGGATGCTTGATTCCGGTCCAGGGAAGACATGGCTTGGCAGTTCGGTCTGGATTGTTCCCATGAGGCACAGGGTCAAGACTGATTTGCATATGGCTATGTCTGAACTGGGGTGGCGTGGTGAAGCAAAATAACGATGGATTAAACCCAGATCTGTGACTGGGGGTGAATGTTTGCCAATGTGCAGCATTCCGTCCATCATCTTGTGTGTTTTGCATTTCGCCCTATGTGGGAAGGGTATGCCCAGACGTGGGTCCCGTGCTCACTACGCCACTGGAGTCAAGCTATCCTGGCTGATGAAGGCTGATAGCCTGAAACCGGTCCTAGGATGCTTGATTCCGGTCCAGGGAAGACATGGCTTGGCAGTTCGGTCTGGACTGTTCCCATGGGGCACAGGGTCAAGACTGATTTGCATATGGCTATGTCTGAACTGGGGTGGCGTGGTGAAGCAAAATAACGATGGATTAAACCCAGATCTGTGACTGGGGGTGAATGTTTGCCAATGTGCAGCATTCCGTCCATCATCTTGTGTGTTTTGCATTTCGCCCTAAGTGGGAAGGGTATGCCCAGACGTGGGTCCCGTGCTCACTACGCCACTGGAGTCAAGCTATCCTGGCTGATGAAGGCTGATAGCCTGAAACCGGTCCTAGGATGCTTGATTCCGGTCCAGGGAAGACATGGCTTGGCAGTTCGGTCTGGACTGTTCCCATGAGGCACAGGGTCAAGACTGATTTGCATATGGCTATGTCTGAACTGGGGTGGCGTGGTGAAGCAAAATAACGATGGATTAAACCCAGATCTGTGACTGGGGGTGAATGTTTGCCAATGTGCAGCATTCCGTCCATCATCTTGTGTGTTTTGCATTTCGCCCTATGCGAGAAGGGTATGCCCAGACGTGGGTCCCGTGCTCACTACGCCACTGGAGTCAAGCTATCCTGGCTGATGAAGGCTGATAGCCTGAAACCGGTCCTAGGATGCTTGATTCCGGTCCAGGGAAGACATGGCTTGGCAGTTCGGTCTGGACTGTTCCCATGAGGCACAGGGTCAAGACTGATTTGCATATGGCTATGTCTGAACTGGGGTGGCGTGGTGAAGCAAAATAACGATGGATTAAACCCAGATCTGTGACTGGGGGTGAATGTTTGCCAATGTGCAGCATTCCGTCCATCATCTTGTGTGTTTTGCATTTCGCCCTATGTGGGAAGGGTATGCCCAGACGTGGGTCCCGTGCTCACTACGCCACTGGAGTCAAGCTATCCTGGCTGATGAGGGCTGATAGCCTGAAACCGGTCCTAGGATGCTTGATTCCGGTCCAGGGAAGACATGGCTTGGCAGTTCGGTCTGGACTGTTCCCATGAGGCACAGGGTCAAGACTGATTTGCATATGGCTATGTCTGAACTGGGGTGGCGTGGTGAAGCAAAATAACGATGGATTAAAACCAGATCTGTGACTGGGGGTGAATGTTTGCCAATGTGCAGCATTCCGTCCATCGTGTTTTGCGTGGCATTAAGTGTTGGCACTGCAAGTGCTGGTGCTGCAAGTACTGGCGCTGCAAGTACTGGCACTGCAAGTACTGGCACTGCAAGTGCAGGTCCTTCAAGTGTTGGCGCTGCAAGTGCTGGTGCTGCAAGTGCTGGGGCTGCAAGTACTGGCACTGCAAGTGCTGATGCTGCAAGTGTTGGCGCTGCAAGTGCTGGAGCTGCAAGTGCTGGCGCTGCATGTACTGGCGCTGCAAGTACTGGCACTGCAAGTACTGGCGCTGCAAGTTCTGGTGCTGCAAGGGCTGGTGCTGCAAGGGCTGGTGCTGCAAGTGCTGGCGCTGCAAGTGCTGGTGCAGCAAGTGCTGGTGCTGCAAGTGCCGGAGCTGCGAGTGCTGGTGCTGCAAGTGCTGGCGCTGCAAGGACTGTTGCTGCAAGTACTGGCACTGCAAGTGCTGCAGCTGCAAAAGGCAGCTGCAAGGACTGGCGTTGCAAGTACTGGTGCTGTAAGGGCCAGCGCTTCGAGTGCCGGCGCTGCGAGTGCTGGGGCTGCAAGGACTGGCGCTGCAAGGACTGGCGCTGCAACTGCTGACGCTGCAAGTTCTGGCGCTGCAAGGACTGGTGCAGCAAGGGCCAGCGCTTCGAGTGCCGGCGCTGCAATTGCTGGCGCTCCAAGTACTAGCGCTGCAAGGACTGGCGCTGCAAGGACTGGTGCTGCAAGTGCCAGCGCTTCGAGTGCCGGCGCTGCGAGTGCTGGCGCTGCAAGGACTGGCACTGCAAGTGCTGGGGCTGCAAGTACTGGCGCTGCAAGTACTGGTGCTGCAAGTGCTGGTGCTGCAAGTGCTGGTGCTGCAAGTGCTGGTGCTGCAAGTGCTGGGGTGCAAGTACTTGGGTGCAAGTACTGGCGCTGCAAGTGCTGGGGCTTCAAGTGCTGGCGCTGCAAGTGCTGGTGCTGAAAGTGCTGGCGCTGCATGGACTGGCACTGCAAGTGCTGGGGCATCAAGTGTTGGCGCTGCAAGTGCTGGTGCTGCAAGTACTGGCGCTGCAAGTACTGGCACTGCAAGTGCAGGCACTTCAAGTGTTGGTACTGCAAGTGCTGATGCTGCAAGTGTTGGCGCTGCAAGTGCTGACGCTGCAAGTACTGGCGCTTCAAGTGCTGACGCTGAAAGTACTGGTGCTGCAAGTGCTGGCACTGAAAGTACTGGTGCTGCAAGTACTGCAGCTGCAAGTACTCGTGCTTCACGTGCTGGCACTGCAAGTGCTGGCGCTTCAAGTACTGGCGCTTCAAGTACTGGCGCTTCAAGTGCTGGCGCTGCAAGTACTGGTGCTGCAAGTGCTGGAGCTGCAAGTGCTGATGTTTCAAGGACTGGCGCTTCAAGTACTGGCGCTGCAAGTGCTGGCACTGCAAGTGCTGCAGCTGCAAGTGCTGCAGCTGCAAGTACTAGTGCTTCAAGTACTGGCGCTGCAAGTGCTGGCGCTTCAAGTGCTGGCATTTCAAGTACTGGTGCTGCAAGTGCTGGCACTGCAAGTACTGACGCTGCAAGTACTGGCGCTGCAAGTGCTGGCGCTGCAAGTGCTGGCGTTTCAAGTGTTGGCATTTCAAGTACTGGTGCTGCAAGTACTGGCACTGCAACTGCTGACGCTGCAAGTGCTGGCGCTGCAAGTGCTGGTGCTGCAAGTGCTGGCGCTGTAAGTGCTGGCGTGGCAAGGGCTGGCGCTGCAAGGGCTGGCGCTGCAAGTGCTGGCGTTTCAAGTGTTGGCATTTCAAGTACTGGTGCTGCAAGTACTGGCACTGCAACTGCTGACGCTGCAAGTGCTGGCGCTGCAAGTGCTGGTGCTGCAAGTGCTGGCGCTGTAAGTGCTGGCGTGGCACGGGCTGGCGCTGCAAGTGCTGGCGTTTCAAGTGCTGGCGCTGTAAGTACTGGCGCTGCAACTGCTGACGCTGCAAGTGCTGGCGCTGCAAGTGCTGGCGTTGCAAGTGCTGGCGTTGCAAGTGCTGGCGTTGCAAGTGCTGGCGCTGCAAGTGCTGGCGCTGCAAGTGCTGGCGCTGCAAGTACTTGTGCGGATCGCTCGCTGCCAGGTTGAAAAGATGGTCCTTGCATGGCCGGTGCTCTCACTCTGCACTGTTTTCGGTTAAACAAGAATTCCTCACTCGAGGTCTTCAGTGCGTGACAGCAGTCAGTCTGCCTCATTCCCTCATCCTCCTACTTGATTTGATGCCTCAGCTGGTCAGTGTTACGTAGCTGAAGTTACAGGTTATGTGCCTGAGGTCTGAGCAAGTCGGATCTCTTTAACATGGGGGATAGCTCTGCTGTCACACACCCGAGGGCTGCACATTATGGGTAACCCGAGGGATAGCTCTGCTATCAGAGGCCGGATCTGTACATTATTGGTAACCCGAGGGATAGCTCTGCTATCAGAGGCCCAAGCTGTACAGTACGGTTAACCTGAGGGATAGCTCTGCTGTCACAGACCAGAGGGCTGTACGTTATGGGTAACTTGAGGGATAGCTCTGCTGTCAGAGGTCCGAGCTGTACATTATGTGTAACCTGAGGGATAGCTCTGCTGTCAGAGGTCCGAGCTGTACATTATGTGTAACCTGAGGGATAGCTCTGCTGTCAGAGCCCCGAGCCATACATCACGGGTAACCTGAGGGATAGCTCTGCTGTCAGAGGCCTGAGCTGTACATGAATGGGTAACCTGAGAGATAGCTCTGCTCTCAGATGCTTGAGGATGTAAAGTCAATGTAACCCGAGAGTAGCCAAGCTGTCAGAGGGCTGAGTCTGTAAGATCTGTGGTGTCTCAGTGACTGAACTGGGGTCTAACACTGGAGTCTGTGAGGACTGTGTCATACGTGTACTAGACCTGTCCGAACTTGTACAAACAGTGTAACAAGATGGACAGCCCAGTCTTTAGGTGTTGGCAACTCGTGGAGTGGATTCGTGAGCTGTTGAGGATCCATAGCCTTTCGGGTGACAGCTTTCCTGTGTGATGCCGGAGGCTATGTTACGATGCACACATCCTCCGACAAGGCTTCCGTAGTGAACCCATGTCCGATTTGTGTTAAAAGGAACAAAATTCAGCTTTCTAAAGTCAGGCTCTGTGACATTTGTGAAGATGCCAAATACGTTTACCTAAACATTTGTAGAACATTAACATGTTTAAAAATGCTTAGTCAGCATAAACTGATCCTGAAAATGCTGCCATACATTCCTCAACTTTCTTAAACAAATTGCATTTTTAGAAAATCATTATTTTTAAGTTTACTAATGTTTCAAACTCTCTCCTATGTTTGACAAACTCTGGTTGTAGTCCGTGTAATTCACTGTGTCCACACCAGTGGCCCCTGTGAAGCCAGAGAGGGGACCCACCCCCTACTCTAGAGCTGCCCCCCATGCTCTGCACACCAGTGGCCCCTGTGAAGCCAGAGAGGGGCCCCACCCCCACTCCAGAGCTGCCCCCCCCGCCCCATGCTCTGCACACCAGGTATTTACTACAGTCGGTGCCTTAAGCCCCTTCTTTAAATAACCCCTTCATCTCACTGCTGAGAGATCCCCCCCCCCCTCCCCTCTGGCTGTTGTGCAGACAGCTGTTTGGACTCTCTGAGAGGGCTTCAGTGTGCAGAACTGACTGCAGGCGGCTGTGACAGCCCCCAGCCCTCCCAGGGACACAGGCTCAGAGAGATCTCCTGAACCCCCTCCTCCCCCCCCCCCTCCCCCTTCCGAGATGCCACCGAGCGGAGGCGTCCAGGGACTGCGGGGAATCCCACAGTGACATCTCCGGCTCCGCTTACAGGGCTGAGCATCACTCAGTGGGGGAGAGATCCTGCGGACCTGTACAAGGGCGCAGGGGGGAGATCAGTGTGCAAAGCTCTCACTGGGTCACTCAGTGGGGGAGAGAGCCTGAGGACCTGTACAAGAGCGGAGGTGGGAGATCAGTGTGCAAAGCTCTCACTGGGTCACTCAGTGGGGGAGAGAGCCTGAGGACCTGTACAAGAGCGGAGGGGGGAGATCAGTGTGCAAAGCTCTCACTGGGTCACTCAGTGGTGGAGAGAGCCTGAGGACCTGTACAAGAGCGGAGGGGGGAGATCAGTGTGCAAAGCTCTCACTGGGTCACTCAGTGGTGGAGAGAGCCTGAGGACCTGTACAAGAGCGCAGGGGGGAGATCAGTGTGCAAAGCTCTCACTGGGTCACTCAGTGGTGGAGAGAGCCTGAGGACCTGTACAAGAGCGCAGGGGGGAGATCAGTGTGCAAAGCTCTCACTGGGTCACTCAGTGGTGGAGAGATCCTGCGGACCTTTACAACAGCGCAGGGGGAGATCAGTGAGTAAAGCTCTCACTGGGTCACTCAGTGGGGGAGAGGTCCTGCGGACCTTTACAAGAGCGCAGGGGGGAGATCAGTGTGCAAAGCTCTCACTGGGTCACTCAGTGGTGGAGAGAGCCTGAGGACCTGTACAAGAGCGCAGGGGGGAGATCAGTGAGTAAAGCTCTCACTGGGTCACTCAGTGGTGGGGAGAGCCTGAGGATCTGTACAAGAGCGGAGGGGGGAGATCAGTGTGCAAAGCTCTCACTGGGTCACTCAGTGGGGGGGGAGAGCCTGCGGACCTTGAGTGTCAATCCTGCCTGAGAGTCAATCCTGCCTGAGTCTCAATCCTGCCTGAGTCTCAAGTCTCAATCCTGCCTGAGAGTCAATCCTGCCCGAGAGTCAATCCTGCCCGAGAGTCAATCCTGCCCGAGAGTCAATCCTGCCTGAGTGTCAATCCTGCCCGAGTCTCAATCCTGCCCGAGTCTCAATCCTGCCCGAGTCTCAATCCTGCCCGAGAGTCAATCCTGCTCGAGAGTCAATCCTGCCTGAGTCTCAATCCTGCCTGAGTCTCAATCCTGCCTGAGACTCAATCCTGCCTGAGTCTCAATCCTGCTTGAGAGTCAATCTTGCCTGAGAGTCAATCCTGCTCGAGAGTCAATCCTGCTCGAGAGTCAATCCTGCCTGAGTCTCAATCCTGCCTGAGAGTCAATCCTGCCCGAGAGTCAATCCTGCCTGAGTCTCAATCCTGCCTGAGAGTCAATCCTGCCTGAGAGTCAATCCTGCCTGAGTCTCAATCCTGCCTGAGAGTCAATCCTGCCTGAGATTCAATCCTGCCTGAGAGTCAATCCTGCTCGAGGGTGAATCCTGCTCGAGAGGGTGAATCCTGCTCGAGAGTCAATCCTGCTCGAGAGTCAATCCTGCCTGAGTCTCAATCCTGCCTGAGTTTCAATCCTGCCTGAGACTTAATCCTGCCTGAGACTCAATCCTGCCTGAGACTCAATCCTGCCTGAGAGTCAATCCTGCTCGAGAGTCAATCCTGCTCGAGAGTCAATCCTGCCTGAGTCTCAATCCTGCCTGAGTCTCAATCCTGCCTGAGTCTCAATCCTGCCTGAGTCTCAATCCTGCTTGAGAGTCAATCCTGCCTGAGAGTCAATCCTGCCTGAGAGTCAATCCTGCCTGAGAGTCAATCCTGCTTGAGAGTCAATCCTGCTCGAGAGTCAATCCTGCCTGAGTCTCAATCCTGCTTGAGAGTCAATCCTGCCTGAGACTCAATCCTGCCTGAGACTCAATCCTGCCTGAGACTCAATCCTGCCTGAAACCCAATCCTGCCTGAGTCTCAATCCTGCCTGAGAGTCAATCCTGCTCGAGTCTCAATCCTGCCTGAGACTCAATCCTGCCTGAGAGTCAATCCTGCCTGAGAGTCAATCCTGCCTGAGAGTCAATCCTGCCTGAGTCTCAATCCTGCCTGAGTCTCAATCCTGCCTGAGTCTCAATCCTGCCTGAGAGTCAATCCTGCTTGAGAGTCAATCCTGCCTGAGTCTCAATCCTGCCTGAGAGTCAATCCTGCCTGAGTCTCAATCCTGCCTGAGTCTCAATCCTGCCTGAGTCTCAATCCTGCCTGAGAGTCAATCCTGCTCGAGACTCAATCCTGCCTGAGACTCAATCCTGCCTGAGTCTCAATCCTGCCTGAGACTCAATCCTGCTCGAGAGTCAATCCTGCCTGAGACTCAATCCTGCCTGAGTCCCAATCCTGCCTGAGTCTCAATCCTGCCTGAGTCTCAATCCTGCCTGAGTCTCAATCCTGCCTGAGTCTCAATCCTGCCCAAGAGTCAATCCTGCCCAAGAGTCAATCCTGCCTGAGTCTCAATCCTGCCTGAGAGTCAATCCTGCCTGAGACTCAATCCTGCCTGAGTCCCAATCCTGCCTGAGTCTCAATCCTGCCTGAGTCTCAATCCTGCTTGAGAGTCAATCCTGCCTGAGTCTCAATCCTGCCTGAGAGTCAATCCTGCCTGAGTCTCAATCCTGCCTGAGTCTCAATCCTGCCTGAGAGTCAATCCTGCCTGAGAGTCAATCCTGCCTGAGAGTCAAATCTGCCTGAGTCTCAATCCTGCTCGAGAGTCAATCCTGCCTGAGTCTCAATCCTGCCTGAGAGTCAATCCTGCTTGGCAGGTCTGCTGGGTCCACATATAACACTTCGGGCGCACGGGAAAGAATGAGAACAGGATGCCGAGACAATTCTTGTGGATCCGCTGTCTGGTTGCTGAAGGACGCTGCTTTACCCTAACACGCTTCTGTCTCTGGGTTTATTGTAGGCACATGCGACATATATGTGGCACGCAGAAGGACAGAGTTGTCCTTATTCCAATGGGGGTCCCCCTTTTGGGCCCCTGTACTTTTAAGCTGTAGGACGCTGGCTCTCTACGTAGTGCACTCAAACGCAGTACACGGTGCAGAGAGGCCAGTGAATCCCCAATGGTACACGGCGGTGATAGCAGATCATTCTAATGCTCTTTTTGTGGTAGTGTGGGCGAGCAGTTAGGCTTATCAGAGGGTAGTGCTGAGCATTTGTTGTACTCACTGAGGCAATAAATGGAGACATGCACTCAAGAATAAATCCGAGACCACATTCATCAAAATAATGTTAATTTTTATAGAATTTTTAAGACTAAAAACACAGTTGTAAGGTAAGTACTTTTGGAGTTACGATTTTTGAGAAGTCCGGAAAATAGATCACTTTTATGCGCAATTCCACATCATAGGAAACAATGAGGAAAAAGCAGAAAATGCATCGAAAATCAGGCAATGCTTTCTTGAAGTTCATCTTCTCATTTTAGGTCGATGTCAGGACCGGGTCCAAAGTTCCAGCAGGAGAAGTTCGAGAGCATCCCGAATCGACTGGGCGCAGAGTGCTGGGGGTCTTGGATGCAGGTGTACAAGAATGAAGGGAGCCACCTGAAAACACTGCACAGGTGAACTTACAGGTAAGTCTGAGGGGACTCCTTCGAGGGAGGAGGTCGCAAGGGCTTGAGGACCAAGGGAGCACAGCTGGTTAGTCGGTATCGGGCCGGTGGAGTTGAGTGCAGATTGAACAGGTCACCTGGGAATTGTACGTCTTGGGGTCCTCGAGGTCAGAAGCAGGCAACTTGGAGGCGATCTCGGGACAGCTGGGCCACGCAGGAAGTGGGTCTCAGGTGTCTTGATGTCCCTCGACGGGTGCTTGTTCTGGTGCTTTGGGGGTCTGGAGGGGACTCTCCTTCTCTGTGTTTGAGGTTGGGGGTCCGGTACCCCGGGTATTGGTACGCTGCAGCTCCGGTAGGTCCTGGTCTCTCCAAAGTTGGTGGGGAGACATATATGACCCTCTGGAGCAGTAGTACCTTTTCTTACTTCGGTGCTGCATCGAGGTCATCAGGGAGCAGCAAGTCAACAAACCGGACTTTACGGGATCGGTGCCTGCGGTGTGCAGTGGAGTGATACCTTCATTCCAAGGGAGCTTCTTGGTGATTTCTTGAAGGCAGGAGGTGCTCCGGGGTTCTTGGAGTCCTTTCAGGTTTCAGGATGGCAAATCAGCAGCGATTGTCGAGTCCTGGGAGCAGCAGGCAGGGTTTGGCACCTTTTTCTTCTGCAGCAGGGCTCCAGTTCTCGAGCAGCGTGTCTTGTTTGTCCTGGCCTTCTCTTTTCCGTTGTATCTGATGTTCGGGTCTTGAGGTGACACCTAAATGCTGAATTTAGTGGCATTACAAGGGGAGACAGGTAGTAGCTAATGGGCTACCTACCTTTAGGGTGTCTACACCCTCTAGTGACCACTTCCTGTGGGAAGAGGCCCTACCCTAGCCCTGATAGGTTGTTTTTCCACCATCCCAAGATGGTGGAATTTCAGGAGAGGGGTTCACCTCGCCTGCCCTACCCTAGGGGTGGTGCAGGCTAAGTGGGGTCCCTCCTCCTCATCTAACTAATTTTCCCGCCTTTCCTCCCGCCAAAAGTGGAGCAGGAAAGGGGGCTTGGCCTCCCCCACTATCTGTAGGTTCCTGGGTTGGATTTCAAAGGCGGCATCACCTTGGAAGCTTCACGCCCAGGATGGCCATCTTGTCCTGGAGGAGGTGTGAAACACCCCTGCCCAGAGCAGGCTTTGTCTCTGTCCTCTGAGAGCGCTGGCTCTCACCCCATGAGGTCAGACTGGCGAAAATAAGTCAGGAACCACACCAGTGCTTGGTAGGTTTTCAGGGGACCCTCTAAAAGGGTCTCCTGTGTGAATTTATTAACAAATCCATCACTGGCATCAGTGACTATTTATTAAGACAAGATGTTTGGTACCAAACACCTTAGAAATCAGTGAAGCCATCATGGAGCTAGGAAACTCGCAATGACAAGTATCCAGCCCATGTACTCTCCGTGGCTTCCCTGTTCACGTACATCACAGAATGGACTGGACATTGCAGAGGCATATCCTCTCATGCCGACATGCGCACACATAGGATATAGTGCACCCTGATTTAGGGCTAAAGGCTCGCAGTAGGGGTGACTTACCTATACCTTATCCCTCGTCTTTGGGCATGGCACGCAGGGCCGTGTGCCACGTCGACTCATTGGATTTCTCTGCTCCAAGACACGCAGCCTGCAGTCGCAGAGTGCACAGCCTTGGTGAGCGGTCCCTGGGGGGGCACAACCAGTGCTGCAGCCCCAGAAGACCCTCTTCAGTACCCATGCCCTAGGTACCCGGGGTACCACTTACTAGGGACTTATAGGGGTGACTGAAGTCATGTCAATGGTGGTACAGTGCTTGGGAAAGAGATCTGGCACTGGGGACCTGGTTAGCGGGGACCCCGTGCACTTACATCAGGCATCAGGTGGGGGCTAACCTTGCAAAAGGAGGCTTCTTGGGGCGGGGGGCATGTTCTTGTAGTCAGACATTCATCAAGGGTATCATGTCACCATTAGTACCCACTTGGTCCGCTCTTCACCTCCTCACCGGCCACCCATGTAGCCTATTGGCTGAACAGTACAGGGCCCCAAGAGGAGGGCCACATTGAAACAAGGGCAGCCGTGTCCTTCTGCATCCGTATGTATGTTGCATGTTATTTCTTGTCCAGACCGAGTTTAGTTAGGTTTGTCTGACGTCTTTACACTGACAGTGTTCCAGAGCAAAAGTACCTTAGGCCAGACGACACCCCTGGACTTCTGGACCATCACATTTTAGGGCTGAAACACGTCGACTTATACACAGGGTGTAGGATCATGAGCCCCCTGTATTTATATTTATTCATTCGTACCAGGAACACCGTTAATAAAGGGACACCTAGGTGTTCCAAAGTATTTTTATTTTAAAGACCCCGGCAGGATAATGTCTCAAGAGCTCCCGGGAATATGGTCGAGCCCGTCCGGGTTTTGTCGGGACCAGGGTGAGGCCCAATGATGAAGCGCGACATCAAAAGGGTACGTGAGGGTCTCACACACAACACTTAGGTCTTGTTGGATGGTTAGGGTCGAGCTTCACATTTTCTGCTAGTAATCCTGGCATGGCCGCCGGGGAAGCGATTGAATATATAAGATAACTTTTGAGGGAGTGAGTCTTAGATGGGAGGACGTACCCTTCCGCTGGTCTCAGTGGGCTCCTGGCATTGTGGATACCAACATCCTGTAGCAGTCATTCTCAAAGTACGGCCCGGGGGGCGCATGCGGCCCTCCTGAACTTTACATGCAGCCCCCTGGTCAACAGAGGCACTGGGCTGCTGTTTACTCAACACCGCGTGAACATTAAAAAGATGTTAAATAAACTGGCAAATGTGTATTTAAAGGTTCATTACAATTAAAGAAAGGAAGTAACTAGGGTGTCCTGCACCACTTAACTTTAGAAACACCTTCATTTTTGAAGACATCTTGCAGCAAAGGTGTAAAAGTATAAAGTCTCTAAAGTTCAAAAAGTGCATTTCATTAACATGCAGAAGTGTTTCACCTTAGTACATCAGTGCATTGCAGAGCATTTTATAAAAAGGATAGTCACAAACATGAATTTTGGTAACATTGATTCTTCCCCAACCCTCCGTCCCACCCTGACAACAATGCTGATAGGGAACTAAGAGGGAACTCAGTTCTGTACACTCTTCCAGAGGCCTGTGTTCCTATTATACATTAACATTATAGTTTATTCAATCAAACACTGGATGAAAGTTTTGTACAGCGCACACCCTGAAGCCATGCATTTCAAAGTTCTCTTATATGTGAATATGAAGAAAAAGGAGAGATGGCGAAACAAAAGAATTGCCTAGGATCACACAATTTGGTTAAGTGAAGATGCTGGGATTAATTCCAGGTTTTCTGGCTTCACGTTCTGCAATTCAGCCACCAGATGTATATGCTTCGTTTCTCCTACACACTTTACCCCCCCCCCCCCTCAATACCTGATCGCCACCCTGCTGGCATTAGTGCGGCCCCCGGCCACATCACAGACCAAACATTTTGGCCCTTGGGAAAGTGTTTGCGAGTAGCCATGCCCCATAGCCCCATGGCCATGACCAGGAGAGTTGTGGGGGCGGGGGGGGCGGATGGGGGGGCAGCAGGCAGCAGCTACGAGCCATCCTTGTTGAGTGCACTTGAAGAGTGAATGCTGGGCCCTGTCCATTCATATCGACGATATTTGCAGCCCTGTGGTACAGACGTGTCAGACATTCCCCCCCCCCCCACAAACGGTGCACATGTCAATTGTGATCCGCGGCGCATGTCCCCGCCCCCCCTCCTCCTCCTCCCAAAGTGGATACATGCAGGGCTTTAAGTGGGCTGGGTCTGAGCACCGGCAGTTTTATAAATGGGGCCTTGTTAGAATTGGGGGTCTCTAGTTGGCACAGGTAGGTACTTGTGACAAATAGGGACCCTCGCCTCTAGTCAGGGTAAAGGGGTACACTCCTAAAATAACCCCTGCTCACCCCCTTGGTAGCTTGGCACGAGCAGACAGGCTTATCTCAGAGGCAGTGTGTAAAGCATTTGTGAACACATACAGTAATCTAGTTACACACTACAGATGGACACCACACAAGGTTTTATATCAAAAATAAGTATTCTTTATATAGTTTTACCACAAGACCATAAACGACAAAAATCCACAATACTGTACTTAAAATGGTAGTTTTAGCTTAGTTCAGTTCAGTTCTTAAGATGCGACACTTTAAGTCAATGTACCTTACGATGCGGGACGCTTCCACAACAAGCGATGTTGCAGCGATGGAAATGCGACAAAGTTCTGGTGCAAAGAAATAAAGACGTCAAGTTCTTCCTGATGCGGCACGCTTCTCCGAGGTTGCGAGAAGTCTCGACTCGATGCGTCAGCTACAGCGGCGACACCCTTGTTCCGTGATGCGACGGCAGCGGCTTTGGCGGCGACCCTCTTCTCCGACGTTGCGAGACGCTTCCGCTCGATGCGACAACTGCAGCGGCGACACCCTTGTTTCGTGATGCGATGGCAGCAGCTCCGACGGCGGCACGCTTCTCCGTGGATGCGAGGCGCTTCTCTTGTTGCGGTGCAATGCGACAGCTACAGCGGCGACACCCTCCTTCGGAGTTGCGACAGCAGCGGCTGCGACGGCGACACGCTTCTTCCTCGATGCGAGACTCTTCTCTTGATGCGGTGCAATGCGACAGCTACAGCGGCGACACCCTCCTTCGGAGTTGCGACGGCAGCAGCAGCGACGGCGACACGCTTCCTCTTCGTTGCGGGACGCTTCTCTCGATGCGGTGCAATACGACAGCTACAGCGGCGACACCCTCCTTCGGAGTTGCGACGGCAGCAGCAGCGACGGCGACACGCTTCTTCCTCTTGAGTCGCGCTTCCAGCTCCTTGCGACACGCAGTCCCTTCAGAAGGCCCAAAACAGCAGCAGGCACTTCCAAAGGAATCTTGGGGAGCTGGTGGTTGAAGTCTGTTGTCCCTGAGACTTCAGCAGGAGGCAAGCTCTTTTCTCAAGCCCTTGGAGATACTTTACAAGTTGAATAAAAGTGCACACAAAGTCCTTTCTCCTTCCTTTGGCAGTCAGGCAACCACTGCAGGCAGATCCCTCTAGCTTAGGGATAGTCTTCTCCTCAGTTCCTTCTTGGTTCCGCTCCTCAGCAAAGGTTTCTTCTTGTTTCCCAAAGTGATCTAATTTCCTAGGGGTCTGGGTTCCCTTTTTATACCCAGTTTCTCTTTGTTCTCTGAAGGCAGAGAGGCCTCTGCCTAGTCCAAAACCAGTTCTGGTCAGTCCTGGAGCACTTTGTTTTTCTGACTCCTTCTTTCCTTTCAGAATGTGGGGCAGAGTGCTCAGCCGCCCGGCAGGAGGTGGAGCTAGCATTGTGGAAGGCAGGCACAGCCCTATTCAGACCCAGGTGCAACTCCTCCCTCCACTCTGGATGCAGATCTTTCTATTCAGCCCTGTGCTGACTCACCCGGTCTCCTGTAGCCACCCCCAGCCCCTGTCACTCAATCTCCAGACAAGGAATACACAACCTAGCAGAGGCAGGCTTGGAAGTTTAGGCAAGAAAATACCCACTTTCTAAAAGTGGTATTTTCAAACACAGAATGTTAAAACCAACTTCCCTAAAAGATGTATTTTATCATTCTGAGTTCAGGCATACTAAATTCGTTTTTCTACCATGTTCCCTGGGTCAGTTCTGACTATAAGGTGTAATAGTCAGTCTGCCCATTCTGGCCTATGGGGAGCAGGTAGCCTTGCAATAGTGAAAAACGAAAATGGCTGTAATTCACTATTAGGACATGCCACACACACCAGGGCATGTCCTACCATATACTTACAATGCACCCTGCCCTAGGGCCTACTTTAGGGGTGACCAACATGCAGGAAAGGGAAGGTTTAGGGACTGGTAAGTGGGTGTACTCACCAAGTCGACATGGCAGCCCTAGGCTGCACACAGACTCTGCAATGGCAGGCCTGAGACACATTTTACAAGCCGCTTCTGTGGGTGGCACAACCAGTGCTGCAAGCCCACCAGCGGCATTGGATTTACAAGCCCTGGGCACACCTGGTGCACTATACTAGGGACTGACAAGTAAACCAATCATCCAATCATGGAGTCACTAATCCATAACACAATTTACAATAGGGAGCATATGCACTTTAGCACTGATCAGCAGGGGTAAAGTGCCCAGAGTCATAAAACAGCCAACAACAGGTCAGAAAAAATATAGGAGGAAGGCAACAAGTTCAGGGATGACCCTGCAAAAAGGGCCAAGTCCAACAGGCCTCGAAACGGGTCTCTATCGGGCTCTGTTTTGTGCCCTGGCCCTGACTGCAGTGACAGCGGCACATCATTGTGCGCTGCTCACACTGCTCACTTCTCACTAGTGACAGCAGGCACATCAATGTGCGCTGCTCACACTGCTCACTTCTCACTAGTGACAGTAGGCACATCCATGTGCGCTGCTCACACTGCTCACTTCTCACTAGTGACAGCAGGCACATCAATGTGCGCTGCTCACACTGCTCACTTCTCACTACTGACAGCAGGCACATCCATGTGCGCTGCTCACACTGCTCACTTCTCACTAGTGACAGCAGGCACATCCATGTGCGCTGCTCACACTGCTCACTTCTCACTAGTGACAGCAGGCACATCAATGTGCGCTGCTCACACTGCTCACTTCTCACTAGTGACAGCAGGCACATCCATGTGCGCTGCTCACACTGCTCACTTCTCACTAGTGACAGCAGGCACATCAATGTGCGCTGCTCACACTGCTCACTTCTCACTAGTGGAGACGTTACGGCATGACGTTATGCCAGGTGAGCGCTATAGGTGAAGGGAAATCCTCTAAAGAGAGTCATTTTCTCTCTGGATTTCCCTTCTCTTTTCGAAACTCAGGAGCAGCAAGATTGTGGTGGGGTCACCAGGGCTTTAAGTAGAAGTGTGTGCAATATTATATACAAGCCATAGTTTCTGCCTATTTATCTTATGCAACTAACAACCACTGACAAAGCCAATAGTCCTGACTTGTAGGTATGATGTTACTTGTTGTATCATATATCTGGAGGCAATGACAGAAACAGCAAAATACAAGCCGGGCAGCACACTACGCTAAGCACAGATTTTTAGCATACTTGTTTTTAAGCCTTGCCCTTAATTTCATCGGCCACGCCCCTTTGAGAGACCCCCCCCCCAGTTTTTTCATCCCACTTAAAGCCCTGGGTGGTCCGTTTTTTTCCGACTGCAGTGACAGCAGGCACATCGATGTGCGCGTGGTCACACTCATGGCTGGCGCTAGGCATGGGCAGTGTGGGCAGCTGCCCAGGGCCTCGCGCTCAGCTGAAAGACAGGGGGCCCGCTTCCCTGTGAAAGGCCACACTTTCAGTTAGCCCACCTGCTCCTACGAGGCCCCCTGCCCCACACTATCACAATACACATCTTGAGTCGACCTTGCTGGTCAGGGCGTCGTCGTGGCATTCCTGGGGGTGCAGGGGTGGGGGAGGTACAAACAGAGTGGGGAAGGCACAGCAGCCAGGCCAGCAATTATGGCTCACAGTGTCAGGGGAGGGGCAGCACCTCTGTTAAGTACCAGCCATTCCCTTTCTGCATTTTGTTGCTAGGTGACAGAAGGCCCCTTTGTTTCCAGGACCAGCCAGACACAGGTAAGGCGAGGTGGATGAGGGGAGGAGGGAGTAGCCAGATCAACTGGCTTTTGTTAACTTTTACATCACCCATTTTTAGGTCTCGCGCCTAGCGTTGCAGTGCGCAGCACTGTTCGCGCAGCGCGAGACCTTTAGAAAGGGCTTCTGAAAGCTACCCACACGCTCGTGCGTGTGGTTTTGCTTTGGGAAGCCCACATTGGCTGGAGCGGGCGTTTTTTTTACCGAAACGGCACGCGATTGGGCAAAGGCGGGCGCATGTCCCGCCTTTGCTCCTCCCATTCCCGACGGTGGCCAGAACGCGCAGCAGCGCGCGTTCGCCTCGCTGCCGCGTTCCCTCCCCCTCCCCCCGCTCCTCTGTGGTGCGCACGCACCACTGTTTAGTTTAATTGAACATTGTCTGAACTGTTTCATTTAAGTCTACATCTTTATAAAGAGCCCCAGAATTGACAAATATTTTTTTTTTTTCAGCCGCTTTCCCTTCGGGCGATGCTTGTTATGTTCGGCTTCTCTTTCTTGCTCTGACAGCCTTTTTAGAAGCATTCCGTAAGGACATACACCCCGCTTTTTCCTTATCATGAACGTGAAATTAACAGATAACTACGGCATGGCAGGCGTGTGTGTGTGTAGCGTTAACGGTCTAAAACGAGGCTCTAAACCAGCACGTAACATGCTTCCAAATATACTACTTTCTTATCTCTGGCGAAAAACGTCTTGCTCCTTGAAGTGTTTTCTAAGCACTGCAATCAGAGCGGGGAATGCCCTCTGTCCCACTTTACAGTACTATCCCCCGGAGTTGCACTTTTGCTCGAGTTTGGAGCCTCATGACAGGCCGTCTGTGTCCCAGCACCCAATGGGGAGCGACTGCCCCGGAAGGGATCGTGTCTGGGACGGCGCTTGTGTCTCTGGCATCCCGTGTCCGATTTCAGTGCTGGTTTTCTCTCCACTGCACATCTGCACTCCGGGCTCTCCCTCAAGCTCTGTAAACTGATGAGGGAGTTTCCTGCTGAACAGGACTGACATCTGAAAGAAAAGTCAGCTCGCCGTGCCGTCATGCTTAGAAGCTCTGAAGTCCGCTGGAGCCCTCGCCAGGGCCCATACAGCCACTTCTATTGCAAGTTGCCGGGGCGTCCAGTGAATTGTGCCACTGTAAGTAGGGTGGCAACCTCGACTGTATTAATGTAGTTGGGTAGATTGAAGTAAACAAGACTACTACACCCAGAATGCATTAGGTTGTCACACAAAAGCACAGGGCTGGAAGTGATGACATGGAGTGACCATTACATCTGATTACAATTAGATGATGTAATAGCAAGTCGTTACTTACAGGGCTTATAAACAGCTTGTGTGATATGAACAGGTATATAAACGAGCATTGGCAAATACAATAGGCCTCGTCTTTTGGCCCTATTGGCTGTGACAATCTGTTTTTAGTGGTGGTCTATGATGTGACTGAGGGTCGCATTGATGCCAGCAGGATTGGGCTCAGTGGAGAGATGGATGTAAGGTGGGCGTAGGTGGAGCGAAGCATGTAAATGGTGTGGACTGCGAGTCGTGGAGTTAATTTGAGGATTTCGCTCCATTCCATATTGCCCTCTAAATTGTGCCCCTTGTCTATAGAAGAGACACAGATTTAACAATACCTTGTTACTCTGTGTTTCAGTCGCTATCAATGTAGCGCACCCTGGGGTCAGCCTTCTCTGCTTTCTATTGCTACCTTTAGCGAGTCAAGTGTGCACTGGAAGTATCTTGATTGCTGAACTGGAATGAAATTGAATCTTCTGCCTCACAATCTCCTTATTTCTTTAGTTTATCTGTAAATATTAAGAATGTTTATAAACAGACTCAGTTAAGGGCTATAAGAACTGACGGAGACCCCTGCTTTGTTAAGCCTTGCACTATGTGTTGCTGGTAAAAAGAGCATATTGAGTGTTTTGGTTGCTTGTAAAGTCTCTGCAAACACTTCCTTTTTTGCTTTTGATTATATCACTGTATATTTTTAGATTCTTGTGAAAAGTCCTCTGAACGTGCCCCTCCACTGTTTTCAGCAGGTTCTATTTAACATCCGTTATAATGTTTTGTTGAGATGTGAATTATAGATAGTAATACAGTAATCTGTATATATGCTAAAATTGATGAAGACTAGACTTTTCCAGCACTTGTTAGCACTTAATACTGAAGTAAAAGCTGTACTCAATGCAACATAAATACACTCCACATAATACCACTCAGTGCCACATAATTATATGCTACATAATTACACTGCACTCAATGCAACAATCACTCCAAATAATACCACTCAGTGCCACATAATTACACGCCACATAATTACACTCTACTCAATGCAACATAAATAAACTCCACATAATACCACTCAGTGCCACATATTTACACTCTATTCAATGCAACATAAATACACTCCACACAATATCACTCAGTGCCACATAATTACACGCCACATAATTACACTTTACTCAATGCAACATAAATACACTCCATATAATACCACTCAGTGGCACATAATTACACGCCACATATTTACTCTACTCAATGCAACATAAATACACTCAACATAATGCCACTGAGTACCACATAATTACACGTCACATAATTGCACTCTATTCAATGCAACATAAATACACTCCACATAATACCACTGTGACACATAATTACACGCCACATAATTACACTCTACTCAATGCAACATAAATACACTCCACAAAAAACCACTCAGGGCGACATAGTTACACGCCACATAATTACAGTCTACTTAATGCAACATAAATACACTCAACATACCACTCAGTGCCACATAATTACACGCCACATATTTACTCTACTCAATGCAACATAAATACACTCAACATAATGCCACCGAGTACCACATAATTACATGTCACATAATTACACTATTCAATGCAACATAAATACACTCCACATAATACCACTGTGCCACATAATTACACGCCACATAATTACACTCTACTCAATGCAACATAAATACACTTCACATAATACCACTCAGTGCCACATAATTATATGCTACATAATTACACTGCACTCAATGCAACATACACTCCAATTACCACTCAGTGCCACATAATTACATGCCACATAATTACACTCTACTGAATGCAACATACACTCCACACAATACCACTCAGTGCAACATAATTACACGCCACATAATTACACTGTACTCAATGCAACATAAATACACTCCACATAATACCACTCAGTACCACATAATTACACACCACGTAATTACACTCTACTCAATGCAACATAAATACACTCCACATAATACCACTCAGTACCACATAATCACACGTCACAATTACACTCTATTCAATGCAACATAAATACACTCCACATATTACCACTCAGTGCCACATAATTACATGCCACATAATAACACTCTACTCAATACAACATAAATACACTCCATATAATACCACTCAGTGCCACATAATTACACTCTACTCAATGCAACATAAATAGACTCAACATAATACCACTCAGTACCACATAATTACACGTCACATAATTACACTCTATTCAATGCAACATAAATACACTCCACATAATACCACTGTGGCACATAATTAGACGCCACATAATTCCACTCTACTCAATGCAACATAAATACACTCCACAAAATACCACTCGGTGCGACATAGTTTCACGCCACATAATTACACTCTACTAAATGCAACATAAATACACTCCACATACCACTCAGTACCACATAATTACACGCCACACAATTACTCTCTACTCAATGCAACATAAATACACTCCACATAATACCACTCAGTGCCACATCATTACACGCCACATAATTGCACTGTACTCAATGCAACATAAATACACGCCACATAAATGCACTCTATACCACATACCACCAATCAACATAAATGCACTCCACACCATGACACAATTTCACTAAGCATAATTTCACTCAACACCACAGTTCCAGGCCACACAATTCAACTCCACACATTTCCAATACACACCGCATAATTACACACCAAACAACATATTTCAACTCCACAATCCACAACGTACCTCCAATCCACACCATATAGTGTCACCAGCTGAGCACCAAACATCATTCAGCACCACCATTTTGCATCAGCGCACCACCTAAGCATCACGTCAATCTGGCCTTGGAATCTGGCATCTGTTGATTCTCCCCTAGTGTCCGTCCGCTGCTCGTGTTCTAATTAAATTACTGTTTTCCAACCTCCACTCCCCAGTTATTTATGTCACGCTCCCCCATAACAATTTTTTTATAACAAACCCAGCATGAGAACAGGCAGGAAGAAGTTGCCAGCAGTGCAAGTACAAAAACTAGAAGACACTTTTATGTTAAAATCTTTTTTAATCAGGTTTTTCAGTTGTATATAATGTCGTCTTCGTTTATATAAAGGTAACAAGAATGCTTAACGCTTTTTATTATAACTTTTCAACATAATGCACAGCAGCCACAATGCTCTACAACATAGCCAAAAGTTCTGGCTAAACACATAATTTTAAAAGTCGCTGCTTGTTTGGTTTACTTTTGGCCAGTCACTCTCCAACAGAGCATTTTGGCACTCCGACACAAACTGCTCCCTCCATCCTCCCTTCGTAGGTAACGGACATTGCCATTTACAATGCCAATAGGTCTAACTTAAAAAAATGCGAGACCTATTGCATTTCCAATGCTTGTTTTTTATGGGAATGTGTATTTAAAATGTATGTAGTACTGCCGGTGCTGGGGCAGTGTTTCGTTACTGCTTCGAAGGCCCAGGGGAGGGGGCCCCCTTTCCCTGGGCCTCTAAGCACTAGAGCAAGCTGCGAGGTCCAGGTGTGGAGGCCCCTTCCTGGGCCCCTGGGCCTTGTAGCCAGTACTCCCTCTTTTCTTTCCTTTATTTGTTCCCCTGTGAAATTAATCCAAAATATAAAAACGCTTCTGCTGGAAAGGTCGTCTTTTTTCTGACATTTTTCACTTCCAAAGTGCAGCCTTGGGATGGAGAGAAATAAAAGGTTCAACATGTAAAAAATAACTAAAGCAAGACAGAGTGGGTGGAAAAGGGGCCAGATTGATTTTATTCACACCCAAAACACATTAGTGCCACTTTACAGAGTTTGCCAGTGAAGCGCTACTTTTTTGTTTTCATCGGGTGGGGAAGTGCACCATTCCTGGATGTACTGCAATACCTGCTTGATGGGCGGATTCGAAAACAAAATGCATACTGCGGCTCTGTATTCACGAATGTGGTCTTTTTAAACCATATTGCTTATGTTTTGTAAGGAGATAAGACATTGAAACTGGTCCCTTCCGGCCCTGTAGTCATGGCCTTAACTTTTCATGCAAAAGCACTCATTGATTTCTGAATAATAAGTGCAAAAGCGTTAAGGTAACCATGTTGTTCCTGCTTACATTTCACATGCTTTTACTTAATCTTGCATTCCCTATGAGTGTTTGCTTTTTCCCGGATGTTGTCACTTTTGTTTTTAGGCAGCATATTGCTCTTGTCTAGTGCATAATTTGAATTGAGTCGCCTCCAGGTGTTTATAGCGGGGTGCAATTGGGTTGTAGTTGAAGGCAGTGCAAGTTTCTCTCAGTGGGGCAGTATGGTGTTCAGTGGGGGAGAGGATGTGGCACTATGGTCAGAGCTACCGAATTTGGAACTGGGGAACCAGGTTCAGCTTTCATGACCAGTCCACCAGGCCACTCTCCTGAGACAGCACATTTCCATGCTAGACCTTAGAAGGCCCCGAAAGACCTTAGAAGAGTGGTGTCTGAGCACCAGCAGGTGGACCCTAGCAGTGACAAGTGTGGGTTAACCCTGAAGGCCTGTCCACTACAATCCATACTGAAGTTCACCTCCAGTCTTTTGGGCAGGCCTACGAAGCAGCACACCCTAGAGCAACAGTGACTCTGTCATTGAGGTCACAGGACCCTTGAGGAGGAAGGCTCTAGGGCGGTGCGACCGGTGAGACCGCACCAGGTGCTGACTTTAGGTGGAGGCATCATGTTTGCAAGTATATTATGTTTCTAAAAGCCCTTGCTGCCTCCTTCCTGGCCTCCAGCAATTATCGGCAACAATAAAAATGTCATGATAACTCCGGTGATTAATGTTCTTCCTAGAGAGAGATGGAGTTTTGTCAAGTGGAAGTTTTGACTTGTGGAAAGGTAGCGCAGAGGGTTAACGTGCCTGCTGCAAAGAACATGTACCATGCAGATCACTAAGTCCACATAATGTAAAAAGGCCAGTGGGTTACTGCTTTTGTCAGGGAGATCCTATTGTTACTTGCAGTTTATAAGTCAAAATCCTAACATAGAACAATGAGCTATTAACTGTCATCTAAGAGCTGCATGCAAAGTGCAAGGTATAAATTAGAGCGTTATGTTTTTTTCCCCAGCCTTTGATTATCCTAATGTTGCAAAAAGGGTTAATTTGGACAGAAATCAATTCTGGTTATTAAAGAGAACCCCCAACCATGGTATTACGTTCTAAATTCAGAGTTTGTGTTTCTCCAGATCAATCACTATTAAACTATACTGCCTACTAGTATGATTGTCATGTGACTCCTAGTCCTTTGTCTTATGTAACATTACCTCTTGTGATTTACACACGTATGATTGATTGTCTCTGTGTAATGTGTGATATAAAGTTCTCTGACACCCTACACTGGTATCAGTGGCGCTCTAAATCAAATTAAATGCATCTGAGCGAGAATGTGGTTATGGAGACTTGAGGGGCACTGTTAAAGGGTGGTAGTGAGGGAATCCGTGGCAGAGCGAGTCATTGGGGGGCACCAACATTGTCGCACAGGGCTCCACCAGCGCTAAAGGCGGCCACTTCTACTTCCTACAGTTCTAACACCAAATCAAAAACGTTGATTTGAAAACCCCTTGAATCTGAAGCATACCTTCAAGTTAATGTATGATTTGGCGGTGGTCTCGGTTGTTCTAGGTCTTTTTTTATTTATGTACAATCTTTATTTGTTTGCAATGGTGTCTTGTATTTTTGTACTATATGTGTTGTGTTTTTGCACTTAACATAATTCTGGCGAGTAAAGAGCCCACACACAAAAAGATTGTCCTACGTCTCTTAGCATGTGCGTGTGGGATACTGGTGAGAGGATTTACGGTAAAACAAATTGCAAAGTATTAATGTCATCCTAAGGTAGCACAATAATGGCACAGAAAGATAAGGGAGCCTTTTGAAATTTGCAGTTATATCCATGGTGTGAGAGGTTTTCTCTTGTGTCATTTTATATTTTGAATGATCCGCCCCTCATTACCTCAACAGGATCTCCCCTTTATGAGGCAGAACTGGAAATTGTATCATGCACTCGTCTGGAAACAATCAGTTAACGAGGAGTCAATAATATACATCTTTGTGAGACCTGCACCTAGCGTCTCCATCCAATGTGACAAATGTAATCCATTTAATACAGTTTTCAAATATATGGACGTATTTCATTTGTATATTTATATTTTTGTCCATGTTACTGATATCCACGTTAGGTCTCTTCAGTGATGCCAAATAAGATCAATAGTCCTGCGATGTCACTTTCTGTGATGTCACTTCTTGTGATGTTACCATGGGCGGCTCCTCCACTAGGGCGGAGGAGCGTCACCCCACTGCTTTCTCACAGTGCGAGAAGCAGAAACACAAAATGCTAAACTACCATTTTATGTTTCTGCTTCTCGCACTGCGAGAAAGCAGAAGTGTTTGGTTGGGGGCGGGCGGGTCTGCTTTAGGGCAGGGGAGGAGTGCCTTGCCCACTGCTAAGGGCGCTGACTGTTTAGTCGGTCCTCCGGGGCCGACCAAACCAGTCATGCGCACTCTGGCCTTTCTCCATGTAGGCTGCAATGTAGCCTACATGGAGAAAATGGCCTCCCCATAGGCGCCTGTCTGGTCGGCGTCCCAACCAATCACAATGCTGCCATTGCAGCGTTGTGATTGGCTTGGGGGAGGGAGGCTGCCTGCTTCCTGTTCCTGCCAGAGGCAGGAAAGCAGGTCAGGAGCAGAGACGATGCGAGGCCCGGGAAGGTAAGTTTATTTTATTTTTAAATTAACCCCCCCCGTGCGCAAACCCCCGCGAAAACCCTCCACCCGCGAGTCATGCCGGCCGCGACTGGATGTTACATGCAAATTGGAGGGGCCTCACATCTTCCCTTTCGCCCGGGGCCCCAGAAGTTCTAGGACCGGCCCTGGTCACACTGCTCACTTCTCACTAGTGGAGAAGTTACGGCATGACTTAAAGATAGTCATTTTCTCTCTGGATTTCCCTTTTCGAAACTCAGGAGCAGCAACATTGTCGTAGTGTCACCAGGGCTTTAAGTAGAAGCTTTTTCAATATTATATACAAGCCATAGTTGCTGCTTATTTATCTTATGCAACTAACAACCATTGACAAAGCCAATAGTCCTGACTTGTAGATATGATGTTACTTGTTGTATCTCATATCTGGATGCAATGACAGAAACAGCAAAATACAAGTCGGGCGGCACACTATGCTAAGCACAGATTTTTAGCTTACGTGTTTTAAGCCACGCCCCTAATTACATTGGCCACGCCCCTTAGAGAGACCCCCCAGTTTTTTCATCCCACTTAAAGCCCTGGATACATGCCTTACTCACAGACCCTCTGCCTCAGGTTTGTAAAGGTGTTTTTATCATCAGAAAATAAAGCTTAATCAGACATGAGTGAGTTAGCCTGACCAGGCCTCCGTTGCTTCTTGACATCTGTTCCTTTTTGCAGAAAGACATGTGCACTTTTCTTTTATGTGAGTGACGTGTCCTGTGCTTTTCCAGCTCAGAAAGTCAATCTTGTCTCCGAATTAATCAATTGTATTAATCTGTGTTCTCCAAGGAAACCAAGGTTAGGGTGTTGTCTTTGCAGGTAGGTCGCTCCCCCACCACACAGCTCCGCCTGTGTTGTCCTGCCCGCTGCTGCTGCTGGTAAGTTCGCCCTCTGCTTGTTGCCTCGGTGCCCGTTTTGCCTTGTGTACCCCTCGTTGCCCCCATTTCTCTGTGCCCGTTTTGCCTTCTGTACCCCTCGCTGCCCCCATTTCTCTGTGCCCGTTTTGCCTTATGTACCCCTCGCTGCCCCCATTTCTCTGTGCCCGTTTTGCCTTGTGTACCCCTCGTTGCCCCCATTTCTCTGTGCCCGTTTTGCCTTCTGTACCCCTCGCTGCCCCCATTTCTCTGTGCCCGTTTTGCCTTGTGTACCCCTCGTTGCCCCCATTTCTCTGTGCCCGTTTTGCCTTCTGTACCCCTCGCTGCCCCCATTTCTCTGTGCCCGTTTTGCCTTGTGTACCCCTCGTTGCCCCATTTCTCTGTGCCCGTTTTGCCTTCTGTACCCCTCGCTGCCTCCATTTCTCTGTGCCCATTTTGCCTTGTGTACCCCTCGTTGCCCCCATTTCTCTGTGCCCGTTTTGCCTTCTGTACCCCTCGTTGCCCCCATTTTTCTGTGTCCATTTTGACCTTCTGTTCCCCTCGTTGCCTCTCTCCGCTCCCGCCGCTGCGTCCCCTGCGGCCCCGCCCCCCTGACTGTCCATTCGCTGCCCCTGCCTCCCGCCTCCCAGCTGCTCCTCCCTCCCACCTCCCCATATATGGCGGCAAGCCCGTCTGCGCCCGTCCGCGCCTGGACCGCGCCCAGTGCCAGAACCCCTGGTCCTTGCGCCCCCGCTCCAGCCTCGAGGACCGACGCCGATACGATGCCACCACACTCCACGCTCTCAACCCCGGACGGACACACAACTGCTTGAAGGCCGCCCCGAAACGCACTCATGGTCCCTTCACCTGCCGGAACTGCAGCTACACCAGCCTCAGAGCCACCGAAGCGCCCGCCAAGAAGGACCTCAACCACCTCCGATGCATCCTACTGAACACCCGCTCCGCACGCAAACACGCCGTCGAGCTCTGGGACCTGCTCGACACATCATCACCAGACGTCGCCTTCCTGACAGAGACCTGGATGAACGACTCCTCCGCACCCGACATCGCCATAGCCATCCCAGACGGCTATAAGATCACCCGCAGAGACCGCATCAACGGAGTAGGAATCGCCATCTTCCACAAGAACACCATCAGGGTCTCGACCAGCACCGACGACATTCTCTGCACCGCCGAACACATGCACTTCCAGATCCACACTGACCCAAACACCACCCTTAGAGGCACCCTTGTCTACAGACCCCCTGGACCCCGACCCCAGTTCAGCGACTCCATCGCCGACTTCATCAGCACGCACGCCCTGACCTCTACCGACTACATCCTCCTCGGAGACCTGAACTTTCACCTGGAGAACAACAACAACAGCAACTCCACCACCCTGATCGACAACCTCGCCAACCTCGGACTGAGACAGCTCGTCACAACACCGACCCATTCTGCCGGCCACACGCTCGACCCCGTCTTCTCCTCAAGCTCCCACGTCTCCTTCAGCCACACCACCGAACTCCTCTGGACCGACTACCGCTGCATCCACTTCACCTTCCAGAAACCCACCACACACCACCGCACCCAACAGATCCCACGCCGCTGCTGGAGCAAAGTCACCGAAGACCAACTACGGGCAAACCTCGCTCTCAACCCACCCTCCGACCCATCCAACACCGACGACGCTGCCTGCAACCTCAGACGATGGATAGACGACTGTGCCAACACCCTCGCCTCGCTGAAAAAACTCACCTACAGTGACACCACCAAAAGAGCCTGCTGGTTCACCCCGGAACTCCTAGCTTCCAAGCGTACCTGCCGGAAACTAGAGAAGAAATGGCACAGTGATAAGACACCGGACAGCCACGCAGCCCATAAAGACGCCATCCGTAACCACCACCACCTCATCAGGTCCGCCAAGAGAATCTCCTTCAAAGACTGCCTCGACAACAACGCACACAACAGCAAGGAGCTCTTCAACATCGTGAAGGAACTCTCCAACCCCAGCTCCAACACCAACGACATCCCGCCGTCGCAAGCACTGTGCGATTCCCTCGCCACCTTCTTCCACCGCAAGATCGCCGACATCCACGACAGCTTCAACACCCAGACAGCCCCAACTGAGATCGATGCACCAGACCCGCCGCACACCATCGACCACGACCCCTTGCCAGTCTGGGCCAGCGTGAACATGGATGACACCATCAAGACCATGAGCACGATACACTCCGGCTCCCCGTCAGACCCTTTCCCGCACCACATCTTCAACAAAGCCAGCAGCTCCATCGCACCCCACCTGCGCAACATTATCAATCTCTCCTTCGAGACCGCGACCTTCCCAGAGAGCTGGAAACACGCAGAGATCAACGCCCTACTCAAAAACCCAAGGCGGACCCGAGAGACCTCAAGAACTTCCGGCCCATCTCCCTGCTTCCGTTCCCAGCCAAGGTCCTCGAGAAGATCGTCAACAGACAGCTAACCCGATACCTCGAAGAAAACAGCATCCTGGACCCATCCCAGTCAGGGTTCCGCAGCAACCACAGCACTGAGACTGCCCTCCTCGCCGCCACCGACGACATCAGGACCCTGCTGGACAACGGTGAGACCGCAGCCCTCATCCTGCTGGACCTCTCCGCCGCCTTCGACACTGTCTGCCACCGCACTCTACGCGCACGCCTCCACGACGCAGGGATCCGAGACAAGGCCCTGGAATGGACCACCTCCTTCCTCGCCGGCAGAACCCAGAGAGTCCGCCTCCCACCATTCCGATCCGAAGCCTCCGAGATCATCTGCGGCATACCCCAGGGATCATCCCTCAGCCCGACACTGTTCAACATCTACATGGCCCTGCTCGCACGCATCGCCAGACAGCACGACCTCAACATAATCTCCTACGCCGACGACACTCAACTGATCCTCTCCCTCACCAAGGACCCCCTCGCCGCCAAATCCAACCTCCATGAAGGAATGAAGGCCGTCGCCGATTGGATGAAGATCAGCCGACTAAAGCTGAACACGGACAAGACAGAGGTCCTCATCCTCGGCTCCAACCCCTCAGCCTGGGACGACTCCTGGTGGCTAACGACACTGGGGGCAGCCCCGACACCCACCGACCACGCACGCAACCTGGGAGTCATCCTCGACTCAACGCTCTCCATGGCCAAGCAAGTCAACGCAGTCTCCTCCTCCTGCTTCAACACCCTCCGCATGCTTCGCAAGATCTACAGGTGGATCCCGACAGATACAAGAAGAACAGTCACCCAGGCCCTCGTCAGTAGCAGACTTGACTATGGGAACGCCCTCTACGCGGGAGCCCCGGCCAAGCTCATCAAGCGACTGCAACGCATACAAAACGCCTCCGCACGCCTGATCCTAGATGTACCACGCCACAGCCACATCACCACCCACCTGAGGAACCTGCACTGGCTCCCCGTCGACAAGAGAATCTCCTTCAAACTCCTGATCCACGCACACAAGGCACTCCACAAAACCGGCCCAGCCTACCTCAACAGACGGCTCTTCTTCTACATCCCCAACCGCCAGCTCCGCTCAGCCGACCTCTCCCTCGCCACCGTCCCTCGCATTCGAAGAACAACCACCGGCGGCAGATCCTTCTCCCACCTCGCCGCCAAGACCTGGAACACCCTTCCACTCAGCCTACGACAGACCCAAGACCTGCTGACCTTCAGGAGGCTACTCAAGACCTGGCTGTTCGACCAGTAGCGGCACCCCCCCCCTTTTTTTTCCCCAGCGCCTTGAGACCCTCGCGGGTAAGTAGTGCGCTCTACAAATTCTGTGATTGATTGCTTGATTTGCACCATTCAAGGCCCTTCGCTTAAACCTCCCAGAGACCCTTCAACAGATGAACAGACCTTTGTGATGGTGCATTATACAAACATGATGTTATATCTTTTAACGTGTGTGCACGATGATCAAGTGTGTGCACAAGATGATCACGTGCGTGCACAAGGTGATCACGTGCGTGCACAAGATGATCGCGAGTGTTTGTTCGTTTTATTTCAGATGCAAGCCATGGTCTCTGCGCGTGCGCATTTGTTAAATTACATTTTTCTTCCACTGGAAGTAAAGTCATATTTTGCACGTCTAAGTCCCTGTTCTGAACGTGCAGAGGAGCCCGATGCGTAATGTTTTATTTTGTTTTTATTTCCTTTTGGTGGTTACTTCATGTGCTGGGTCAACCAATCACACGCATTTGGAAGTAGGCGAAGTCTTTAGTGATTGTGAGCTAAACATTTGATTGGTTCGTGCAAAAGTAACATATTAGTACAACCCATCTATGTAATGTCATGCTACAAATATGTCTGTTTCTTTTTTTATTTAACCGTCTAAAAGATAATGTTTTTGAGATTTGTGCCAGACTTCCTTTGCTTTTCTAACTGCGCACTCTATGTCAGTCTGTGTATTTGCTTATATTTGGTTCTGGCTATTGACTTGCTTAAGGAGTCCTCTCACAGATTACGACTTTGACTATTTTGCTTTGAGTCAATTCATACTTGTCTAACTACTTTGTGCCTTCTGTAATGACCTTAATTTTTAACAAAGCCATGGGGTTTAACCTGGAATTCTGTCTCGTGAGAGTTCATTTTAATTGGCTTGGCCTTGGTCTTCCGAAGACACACCAAGTCTTACACAGACTCCGTCCGTTGTTAGAGCGTCGAGACATACGACGACATCTGTCTTACTTACAGAACCCATCGCACAGATACCCGACTTATATATAGCCCCCTTACATCACGGACATTCTGTCCCACATACACAAACATCCAACTTACTTACAGCTCGTCTCACTTTTAGACAGTTGCATAATTTACAGACCCCTGATTCAGATATATAGATTCTTATCTACTTACAGACCCCTGCGTCCCATGCATAGATATCTGACTTATTTACAGACCCCTGCGTCCCATGCATAGATTTCTAACTTATCTACAGAGCCCTGCATCCCATGCATAGATATCTGACTTATTTACAGACCCCTGCGTCCCATGCATTGGTTTCTAACTTATCTACAGAGCCCTGCATCCCATGCATAGATATCTGACTTATCTACAGAGCCCTGCGTCCCATGCATAGATATCTGACTTATTTACAGACCCCTCCGTCCCATGCATTGGTTTCTAACTTATCTACAGAGCCCTGCATCCCATGCATAGATATCTGACTTATCTACAGAGCCCTGCGTCCCATGCATAGATATCTGACTTATTTACAGACCCCTCCGTCCCATGCATAGATATCTGACTTATTTACAGACCCCTGCGTCCCATGCATAGATTTCTAACTTATCTACAGAGCCCTGCATCCCATGCATAGATATCTGACTTATTTACAGACCCCTGCGTCCCATGCATTGGTTTCTAACTTATCTACAGAGCCCTGCATCCCATGCATAGATATCTGACTTATCTACAGAGCCCTGCGTCCCATGCATAGATATCTGACTTATTTACAGACCCCTGCGTCCCATGCATAGATATCTGACTTATTTACAGACCCCTCCGTCCCATGCATAGATATCTGACTTATTTACAGACCCCTGCGTCCCATGCATAGATTTCTAACTTATCTACAGAGCCCTGCATCCCATGCATAGATATCTGACTTATTTACAGACCCCTGCGTCCCATGCATTGGTTTCTAACTTATCTACAGAGCCCTGCATCCCATGCATAGATATCTGACTTATCTACAGAGCCCTGCGTCCCATGCATAGATATCTGACTTATTTACAGACCCCTGCGTCCCATGCATTGGTTTCTAACTTATCTACAGAGCCCTGCATCCCATGCATAGATATCTGACTTATCTACAGAGCCCTGCGTAACATGCATAGATATCTGACTTACCTACAAACCTCTGCATCCCATGCATAGATATTTAACTTATTTAATTGTAATTGTATTTATATAGCACTTACTACCCCTGATGAGGCGTCAAAGTGCTTTTCGTCGAGTAGGCGCTACTCCGGAACCCAAAAGGATGGCCGGTGGATTAGTACAGGGAAGTATGTGTTGATTTGAGCGGTGGACATGTGAGTCTGTTAGTTGGACTGAACAGGGTAATGGAGGGATAGAAGAGGGAAGAGTCTAGAAAGTGTTATTTGGGAGATCATAGTAGTAAGACGAGGCTTGGGATGAGTGAAAGGAGGGATATATGAGGGACTCATTTAGAAAGGATTGTTTGGGAGACCATTGAAGTAAAATGAGGTTTGGGGTGAGCCCGGAGGGATCTTAATAACAAGATATGCTGATGCTCTGCTTGCTTTTGATCCGGCAGGGCCCAACGGGACTCATTTCTGGGGGCCCCCGTTTATTTTTCCTCATCAGAATTTGGCCCAAAGCAGGAGAGAGACAATTACACAAGGGTAAAAGATGAGAAGGAGAAAGACAGGAAAACGTGACAAAGGGAGAACGCAGGAACTACGAGAGTGAGACCAGGCAGCAGGAAGGGTCTGGTGGTGAATCGAGACTGCGCAGCCGTGGTATTCGGCATGCGACACTCGATAGCGCCCGGCGCAGGCTTCTGAACAAAGGTTTCGGCCCGCCACGTATTTTTTTTACAAAATTAAACAATGTATAGTGCCACCTTGTAAGTGCAGTGGCTTCCAGCATCTTGTAGTTGTCTGAATTCTGGGACTTCTTGTGGCATTTTTGGGTACTGAAAAACGCCCCCTTTAACTAACAGACCAATGCGAGAATCTCAAATGTACCTCATGCTGCCACGTGGGCTTTAGGAAATGGTTTCTCCATGGACCCTTGGACGTAGGTGAACATGCGACGCAGGGCCGTACGACATTTGCATTTTGTAAATAGTGGAGTCAGAGCCCCTTGATGAATGTTTTCTGAAAACAGGTCATCCCGAACTATATGAAACTGCATTATTATTTGGGATGGTACCTACCCTGCTCAAGAAATAATCACAACCCTTGTCAGGGTGAGCCCTCCAAGTCATTAAATTACGCTGAGCTCAACCTTCTGAGAGCTATGGCACAGGGCAGACAGGCTCAACATCGGAAACGAGCAAAGAATGTATGCAGTACCAAAGCAGGAATACAGTTGAAATGCAAAACAATAAAAATCCCAAACCGAATTAGAAAAATAGAGTAAAATGTATTAAACAAAATAACAACAAACGATAAGGTAACCAGAGATATGGATTTTTAAAGTTTTAAGTAGCAATAGCGCCAAGAAGCACAAATTGCCAATGACAGTCAATGATCGCGGTAGACCCTAACCTCTGCGCCATTTGCCGCTGACCGCGATGGAGTGCAGGTCAGTTACACCAACCAGGGTCATCCTGGTCAAAGATTGATCTTCTGACTTTAGACCTTGAAGTTCCAATCCAGACCAGGACTACACTTCTAAAGCCCCTCAGGACCTCCGGGAGGCAGATAGAGGCTGACATGGTATTAGGCTGCGGCCAAAAGTGGGGTCCAGCCCAGGTCCGTTGCACTGGTCTGCTGGGCACTTTCAGGAGAGGCCTCTTGTAGTTTGTTGTATCCTTGTGGCTTGAGCAGGAGGTCGACCTCTGACCCTTGGACCCCTCTTCTTTGTCCTGGGTACAGGAAGGAGAGCAAGCCGAGCCATCGAGGGCCCTTCTCAGGTCTCAGTAGCAGGGTCAGCCCGCTTCTTATTTTCTTCAAGTCCTGTACTGGTCTTAAGTGGGTGCTTGGAGAGGCCACAGTTATGCCTGGCATGAGTTTGTGGTGGGATCGAGTCCTGGGCACGCCCTAACCAACGAGGTAAATGTTCCCAGGGCCAACTCCACCCACTTTGAGCATTTCCAAGATGGCGTAAGTCTTCGCCCACACTAAACTTGGGCTCCAGGGCTTGGGGTGCACTATGATAATCTTACTGTTTTCCCGCATCAAACAGTAACATCCAGTTTGGGACAGTCACTGTACCCCAATAAACACTGTGCCAGAAGTCTGATAGAACAAAGTAGGGTTTTCCCGCAATCAGGGAGGAGATACATAAGAATTGTCTAGCAGCCTGTTCTTGCCATTTGTAGTGAACACCAGGGGTTATATGTAAAACTTCAGCAGACCTGCAAGCAGAATTTGACACTGAAGCAAGATTTGGTGGTGTAATGTCAAAATGGACGCTCACGGCCACATCCTGCATATTCTGTCAGGTTCGGAGTTCAGAGGGATCATGTCTGCCCATTCAGGTCAGCCTTTTGTTTGCGAGTGGGAAGAATTTGTCACCCCTTCACACCTTTTCAAATGCTAATTACTGGCTGACAGAAGTTGGAGAGTAAATGTAAATGGGCCTCCAGAGGCTTTAAGCAAAGGAAAAGGTAACTTTCTAAAACTATCTTTTCCTTAATATTTATCAAACATCAGGCTTCACCACTGAATTGAATTGTAATAACTATTACAAATAGTTGTTTAATTATTTTTTTAACTGTTTCCTAACCAAAATTAACATAATTAAATTAATAAAGTAACCTAGTGCTTTCTTATAGAACAGACAGCCTTGCTACAGCGAAAATAGCTTTTGGGACCATTTCGCTGGAAAGACATGTTTAACATTACATTTCTACATGTCCTACTTTTAAATGCCACGCACCCTGCCTTGTGGGCCATAAGGCCTACTTAGGGATGACTTCAAGCTATTTAAAAGGAAGGTTTTGACCTATCAAAAGGGTTTATTCTGACCGGTCCAATTTGCAGTTTAAAACTGCAACAGCCAGACTACAAACAGTACACCAGCCGTCACTGTAGTGGATGGCACAGTGGGTTCTGCAGGCCACGGCTGGCATTTATCTTACAGACTCTGGGTATACACTTTTTACTATGTACTAGGGACGTATTGGTAAGTAATATGCGACTTCGGGATATGCTGAGGTCACCATGTGAAAAGGGGCAGCAGAGGCATTGTATCACTTGTTAGCAGGGTCAAAGAGTCCAAAGTTCTACAGTCAATAAAAATATAGAGGCCAGCAAAAGGTAAAAAATCCAGGATGACCCTGCAGAAAAGTTAGATTTCCTACACGTACCTACGTACGTAAGTACGTACCACATGGATATCCGGGATTACACAGTTCAATGCCCGAAGGACAAAAGGTCTTTAAGGGTAGATTATTCAGTCCCCACGGGCAATGAGTTTTAGGACTGCTGACAAACTGAGTTCATCTCCCTTCATGCCTTTGATAATCCAGAAAGCATAACGGCTGCCTCGGTTCCCTGCCAAGAGCAGTGTTTATTGGAATGATGATAAATGTATATATAATATACCCACCTTTTTACACTCCCCTGCCTTGCATGCATAGATATTTAACTTATTTACACTCCCCTGTATCACATGCATAGATATTTAACTTATTTACACTCCCCTGTATCACATGCATAGATATTTAACTTATTTACACTCCCCTGTATCACATGCATAGATATTTAACTTATTTACACTCCCTGTATCACATGCATAGATATTTAACTTATTTACACTCCCCTGTATAACACGCATAGATATTTAACTTATTTACACTCCCCTGTATCACATGCATAGATATTTAACTTATTTACACTCCCCTGTATCACATGCATAGATATTTAACTTATTTACACTCCCCTGTATCACATGCATAGATATTTAACTTATTTACACTCCCCTGTATAACACGCATAGATATTTAACTTATTTACACTCCCCTGTATCACATGCATAGATATTTAACTTATTTACACTCCCCTGTATCACACGCATAGATATTTAACTTATTTACACTCCCCTGTATCACATGCATAGATATTTAACTTATTTGCAGACCCTTGTGTCACATCCATAGATGTGTATTTACAGACCCCCTGCTGCACATACATAGATATCTTTCTTACTCACAGACCCTCTGCCTCATTTACAGACCCTCTTCTCTAAAAGTGAAGTGGAAACATTAAGGAATCCTCTGTATTGAACACAAAAAAAAAAGAGGAATTTATTTAAAATCAGCAAACTCTTATTTACAGAGGTGGGACAGAGGAGGGCAAGGGGCTGATCCAGAGAGCTGTGGTGCCCAGAGAGGGATGTGATCTCAGGCACAGACCACAGGGATGGGAGAGGGGGCAGAGGAGGGTATGGGTGAGGAGAGGGAGTGGAGGAGGGCACTGGTGGGGAGGTGGGGCGGAGGAGGGCACTGGTGGGGAGGTGGGGCGGAGGAGGCCACGGGTGGGGAGGTGGGGCGGAGGAGGCCACGGGTGGGGAGGTGGGACAGAGGAGGGCAAGGGGCTGTTCCAGAGAGCTGTGGTGCCCAGAGAGGGATGTGATCTCAGGCACAGACCACAGGGATGGGAGAGGGGGCAGAGGAGGGTATGGGTGAGGAGAGGGAGTGGAGGAGGGCACTGGTGGGGAGGTGGGGCGGAGGAGGCCACGGGTGGGGAGGTGGGACAGAGAAGGGCAAGGGGCTGTTCCAGAGAGCTGTGGTGCCCAGAGAGGGATGTGATCTCAGGCACAGACCACAGGGATGGGAGAGGGGGCAGAGAAGGGTATGGGTGAGGAGAGGGAGTGGAGGAGGGCACTGGTGGGGAGGTGGGGCGGAGGAGGCCACGGGTGGGGAGGTGGGACAGAGGAGGGCAAGGGGCTGTTCCAGAGAGCTGTGGTGCCCAGAGAGGGATGTGATCTCAGGCACAGACCACAGGGATGGGAGAGGGGGCAGAGGAGGGTATGGGTGAGGAGAGGGAGTGGAGGAGGGCACTGGTGGGGAGGTGGGGCGGAGGACGCCACGGGTGGGGAGGTGGGGCGGAGGAGGGCAAGGGGCTGTTCCAGAGAGCTGTGGTGCCCAGAGGGATGTGATCTCAGGCACAGACCACAGGGATGGGAGAGGGCAGGGGGCACCAAGTGTGGACCCTGGATGCCAATCCACACCCCCGGAATCTGGGGGTCGTCTCAACGAGCGTTTCTGCCTCTTTGGGCGTCCACCCTGGGGGGCATCAGGCCCTGAGTGAGGGCACGCGGGGGTGGAGGGGCAGAGGCGCCCCCGGGCGAGACTTTGGGGCACAGCTGCAGTATGGAGCCCTGGCTATGACACCTGCACAGGGGTGAGCATAAGAAGTGTGGGGGGGGGGGTAGCAGGCGCACAACACCCATAGGGCTAAAAGGGCTTCAGCCCCCTCCCCCCCTCCCGTGTGTCTCAGCCCCGGCGGCTGCAGTTCGAGCTGCTGTGGGCAGTGTCTGGAGTCTTTACTCCGGCACCCCCGAGCTTTTCACAGCTCTTTAAAGACCATTTGCATATTTACATACCTTTGTAAACTGGTTACTGAGGCTTAGGTTTTTTCTGGTTCCAGTACCCCCTGCGCCCCCACTCTGCCTATTCCTTACATTGAATTTTCCATTTACCGCGGTAGTGTGAGAATGCATTTCATGAAAAGGAATATAAAGTAGGGTTGCCAAAAGAAAATGCAGCCATGTGTTGTTTAAAGATCCTGCAAAGACCTCGTCTTGACACTAAATAGGGTTATTATAAATAATAAAACGTATGGATTCATTTGTAATGTGTCTTTTCTGTCTTTGTTCCCTTTAATTATCAGTCATGGATCATTCAGGCAGCCCTAGAACACGATTGAAAGTGCTTTCTATTTACATTTGCTGTTGGAAGTACGCACAGAAAGTGCTGAAAATACGGCTTTAGGTGACTGTTCATTTTTGTACCGTCTGGGACATCGAAATAATGAGCTGGCGACCGTAACCATAGGACTGGAAGTTTGTTGCAGGATCAGCACATTATTTATTTCCTTAATAGCAATAGTTTAACTTCTATCTGAAACCCTGCGCCGCTGTCAATAACAAGCTAAGTTACTTCAAGTGTCTGGGAATGCACCCTGCATTCAGACACCTCACTCCTCATTCTCACCCTTCTCTTTCACCCTCACCCTGCACTCACCGCGATCACAATGCAGTCACACGAGCACAATGCACTCACACCATTCACCCGCTCACCCTGCACTCACCGCGATCACTCTGCACTCACAATGCACTTGGACTGCTTACCCTGTACCTCACCCTGCAGTCACACGAGCACAATGCACTCACACCATTCACCCGCTCACCCTGCACTCACCGCGATCACTCTGCTCTCACCGCGATCACTCTGCTCTCACCGCGATCACTCTGCACTCACACTGATCACCAGGCACTTACACCATTCACCCGCTCACCCTGCACTCACCGCGATCACTCTGCACTCACAATGCACTTGGACTGCTTACCCTGTACCTCACCCTGCAGTCACACGAGCACAATGCACTCACACCATTCACCTGCTCACCCTGCACTCACAGTGATCACTCCGCACTCACAATGCATTTGTGCTGTTCACCCTGTACTTCACCCTGCAGTCACACGAGCACACTACTCACCCTGCACTCATGTCACACTTCACTCACCTGTCCCCCTCACTGCTCAATCTGCAATCTCACTCAAACAAGCCCATCACTAACCATGCATTCATTCGTCCCAATCTGCACTTACATCCGCACCCAAATTCATATGGTCACCTCACTCACCCTGCAGTCAATCCTCTCACCTCACTCTCACACTTGTATCGCTCACCGTGCACTCACATGGGCACTCCTGCCACCCACACAGCGCAGAGGGTTAATGCGCCTGCAACAAAGAACGTGTACTATGCAGATCATAGAACTGAGTGTGAGTAAACTATGAGTAGCGCTATAAAAAAATTAAATGTTTGTCAGAAAGGTGCTATAGAGATGAGGTGCAATGTTGGTGAGTGGTAATGAGGGAGTTCATGGAGGAGGAGGAAATGGGGGAAGAGGTGCCAAAAAAGACTGTTGCACAGTGTGCGACCAGTGCTAGGGGGCCAGCCCCGGCTGGAAGTGTAAGCCCCCCCCCACCCCCTCCCCCTCGAAGATCGGGTCTAGTTGCGCCCCTGGTGGGTAGTAAGGTTTAAGCCAGGGGCATCTCATTTTACAACAACTGACACTTATGTGCCCTTGGCCTTTTATCACATTCGCCGAAATATTTCCGACAATGGGAACTGCGCCAGGGACAGCCACGGAGGTGTCACTGCGCCTCGAGGTCTCCAGGAGATCTCAAGGCACTACCCGGGGAGGGAGCAAGACACAATATCCTCCCCTCAAAATGGGTGAAATTCCAACATTTATCGGCGGGGCATGAGACATGCTTTGTGGCCAATTTAACGATAGAATCCATTTGTACCCTTTCCCTTCCGGCCCGTGCCCTCCTGCCGGTACCATTTGAAGAACGGGTCGCTTACTATTCAGGGGACTGGGCACTCGGCCACCAGCGGCAGCCTGGCACATAGTTAGTGTACGTGCAAGGGTTTCTCACTAGCTGCCCACCCGGCGTCTGCTAGGGCCCCCGCGGTGCCACCATGTGCCTTGACTCTGGTGAGGCCCCCGCGGTGCCAGCCGGCGCCTTGACTATGGTGAGGCCCACACAGTGCCACCATGTGCCTTGACTCTGGTGAGGCCCAGACGGTGCCAGAAGGCGCTTTACTCTGGTGAGGCCCCCACGGTGCCAGCCGGCGCCTTGACTGTGAGGCCCACACAGTGCCAGCCGGCGCCTTGACTCTGGTGAGGCCCACACAGTGCCAGCAGGCGCTTGACTCTGGTGAGGCCCAGACGGTGCCAGAAGGCGCCTTGACTCTGGTGAGGCCCACACAGTGCCAGCCGGCGCCTTGACTGTGAGGCCCACACAGTGCCAGCCGGCGCCTTGACTCTGGTGAGGCCCACACAGTGCCAGCAGGCGCTTGACACTAGTGAGGCCCCCACAGTGCCACCATGCGGCGCCTTGACCCTGGTGAGGCCCCCGCGGTGCCACCATGTGCCTTGACTCTGGTGAGGCCCAGACGGTGCCAGAAGGCGCTTTACTCTGGTGAGGCCCCCACGGTGCCAGCAGGCGCTTTATTCTGGTGAGGCCCAGACGGTGCCAGAAGGCGCTTGACTCTGGTGAGACCCCCACGGTGCCAGCAGGCGCTGGACTCTGGTGAGGCCCCCCGCGGTGCCAGCAGGCGCCTTGACTCTGGTGAGGCACCCGATGTGCCAGCAGGCGCTTGACTCTGGTGAGGCCCCCCAATGTGCCACCACGTGCCTTGACTCTGGTGAGGCCCCCACAGTGCGGTGCCAGCCGGCACCTTGACCCTGGTGAGGCCCCCACAGTGCCATGTGCCTTGACTCTGGTGAGGCCCAGACGGTGCCAGAAGGCGCTTGACTCTGGTGAGGCCCCCGATGTGCCAGTCGGCGCCTTGACTCTGGTGAGGCCCCCCCGATGTGCCACCACGTGCCTTGACTCTGGTGAGGCCCCCACAGTGCGGTGCCAGCCGGTGCCTTGACCCTGGTGAGGCCCCCACGGTGCCACCAGGCGCTTGACTCTGGTGAGGCCCACACAGTGCCAGCAGGCGCCTAGACTCTGGTGAGGCCCACACAGTGCCAGCAGGCGCTTGACTCTGGTGAGGCCCCCGATGTGCCAGCAGGCGCCTCGACTCTGGTGAGCCCACACAGTGCCAGCAGGCGCTTGACTCTGGTGAGGCCCCCGATGTGCCAGTCGGCTCCTTGACTCTGGTGAGGCCCCCCGATGTGCCAGTCGGCGCCTTGACTCTGGTGAGGCCCCCCGATGTGCCAGTCGGCGCCTTGACTCTGGTGAGGCCCCCCGATGTGCCAGCAGGTGCTTGACTCTGGTGAGGCCCCCACGGTGCCAGCAGGCGCTCGACTCTGGTGAGGCCCCTGCGGTGCCAGCAGGCGCCTTGACTCTGGTGAGGCCCCCGCGGTGCCAGCAGGCGCCTTGACTCTGGTGAGGTCCCCACAGTGCCACCATGCGCCTTGACTCTGGTGAGGCCCCCGCGGTGCCACCATGTGCCTTGACTCTGGTGAGGCCCGGGCGGTGCCAGAAGGCGCTTTACTCTGGTAAGGCCCCCACGGTGCCAGCAGGCGCCTTGACTCTGGTGAGGCCCACACAGTGCCAGCAGGCGCTTGACTCTGGTGAGGCCCCCGATGTGCCAGCCAGCGCCTTGACTCTGGTGAGGCCCCCCGATGTGCCACCACGTGCCTGGACTCTGGTGAGGCCCCCACAGCACGGTGCCAGCCGGCGCCTTGGCCCAGGTGAGGCCCCCAAGGTGCCAGCAGGCGCCTTGACTCTGGTGAGGCCCCCCCCGCGGTGCCAGCAGGCGCCTTGACTCTGGTGAGGCCCACACAGTGCCAGCAGGCGCTTGACTCTGGTGAGGCCCCCAATGTGCCAGCAGGCGCCTTGACTCTGGTGAGGCCCCGATGTGCCAGCAGGCGCCTCGACTCTGGTGAGCCCACACAGTGCCAGCATGCGATTGACTCTGGTGAAGCCCCCGATGTGCCAGTCGGCGCCTTGACTCTGGTGAGGCCCCCCGATGTACCAGCAGGTGCTTGACTCTGGTGAGGCCCCCACGGTGCCAGCAGGCGCCTTGACTCTGGTGAGGCCCCCACAGTGCCACCAGGCGCCTTGACTCGGGTGAGGCCCCGATGTGCCAGTCGGCGCCTTGACTCTGGTGAGGCCCCCACGGTGCCAGCTGGCACCTTGACCCTGGTGAGGCCCCCACGATGCCAGCCGGCGCCTTGACCGTGGTGAGGCCCCCATGGTGCCAGCAGGCGCCCTGACTCTGGTGAGGCCCTCACAGTGCCACCACGTGCGTTGACTCTGGTGAGGCCCCCACGGTGCCAGCAGGCGCTTGACTCTGGTGAGGCCCCCCGCGGTGCCAGCAGGTGCCTTGACTCTGGTGAGGCCCACACAGTGCCACCACATGCCTTGACTCTGGTGAGGCCCCCACAGTGCCACCAGGCGCTTGACTCTGGTGAGGCCCCCGATGTGCCAGTCGGCACCTTGACTCTGGTGTGGCCCCCGATGTGCCAGCCGGCGCCTTGACTCTGGTGAGGCCCCCGATGTGCCACCACGTGCCTTTACTCTGGTGAGGTCCCCACAGTGCGGTGCCAGCTGGCGCCTTGACCCTGGTGAGGCCCCCATGGTGCCAGCAGGCGCCTTGACTCTGGTGAGGCCCCCACAGTGCCACCAGGCGCTTGACTCTGGTGAGCCCACACAGTGCCAGCAGGCACCTTGACTCTGGTGAGGCCCCCGATGTGCCAGCAGGCGCCTTGACTCTGGTGAGGCCCCCGATGTGCCAGCAGGCGCCTTGACTCTGGCGAGGCCCCCCGCGGTGCCAGCAGGCGTCTTGACTCTGATGAGGCCCCCACAGTGCCACCAGGCGCTTGACTCTGGTGAGGCCCCCCGCAGAGCCAGCAGGTGCCTTGACTCTGGTGAGGCCCCCGATGTGCCAGCAGGCGCCTTGACTCTGTTGAGGCCCCCGATGTGCCAGCAGGCGCCTTGACTCTGGTGAGGCCCCCGATGTGCCAGCAGGCGCCTTGACTCTGGTAAGGCCCCCACGGTGCCAGCAGGCGCCTTGACTCTGGTGAGGCCCCCACGGTGCCAGCCGGCGCCTTGACCCTGGTGAGGCCCCCACGATGCCAGCCGGCGCCTTGACCCTGGTGAGGCCCCCACGATGCCAGCAGGCGCCTTAACTTCAATGAGTGGCGCTGCTGTCTTTGGCACGTGAGAAGGGGCATGTAACGCAGAGCCATCGCTCCAACACTGCATGGTTTCATAAAGCTCCGGCACACCCGAGGTATCTTGGCGCTAGAGGGAGATCATCAGTGCTGGTTAGAGGGATTGGGACAAAGATGCGTCTACAGCACCTCCTAAAAGCCTGGTCTTTCTCAGCTCAGATTATAGCGCCAGGAAGCGGGCTCCAGAGGGTCCCTCCTCCCAGACGCTGGCTTTTGTTACGAGGAGCTATGAGGAGCAGTGAGGCGACGCAGGGATCTTTAGGGAGTCAACAGTTCGCGTAATCACAGTTCCTATAGAGCGCTGCGGTCACTTCAGGGCGCTAGGTAATGCGCAGAAGCGGGGTTACAGTGCAGGCGGTGGGGGACGGGGGGGGTATCCTATTCCCCTGCCCCAGAGGTGTGCGGTTAGTTCAATACACGGGGGGATATTGCCCCCCCCCACACCCTGACATAGCCTGTAGGAAGGTGGAATCTGACTTCATGGTTGCCCCCACTTTTTTCCTGGTGTTTTGCTGGTTTTCGACTTAGTTAGGCTGGGATTCTGCTATTCAGGACCCCAGCCTATCTGCTTTTCCCTTTAAATTGATTGCATGTACTTTAGGTACACTCCAGATTGGATTCTGGGGTACCCTTGTGAGTCCCTAGTATATGGTATACTATGTACCCAGGGCATAGGTACCCCAGAGGCCTCCCAGGGGCTGCAGCATGTATTATGCCACCCCTGAGAGGCCATCCAAAATGACACCACAGGTCTGCTACAGCAGCCTGTGTAAGGTGGTGTATGCACCCCTTACTGAGTTATAGGTTCCCTATATCTCTCCATATCACTGCACATGTAAACCTATCAGTCACCCCTATGGCAGGGCTTAACAATCTTGAAGGCAGGGTGCTGGGTTCCATGTGAGAGGGTGCCCATGCATGAGCAGAGCCCCTCTGCAGCTTTCGGAATCTTCATTCCGGGGTTGTCTGTGATGCAGCCAGACCATATACTCTTAAGTGCATTATAACCTCGGGGTAAATGCTAACTTGAGAATGGCTGCATGGAAACATGTCGTGTTTGGTGTCAAATACCTTGGAATCATACCTCCACCCCAGTAACTGGGGTGGGAGGTATGATTCCACCCTACTAGAGGGAGAAACATGGCACCACCGGTACACCCGGTACCAGCTTAACAGAACCCTGGCATCACAAAATGGATGCTGCAGCCACAGACACGAGTCTGCCCTCCTGCTGCTGGATGAAACTCCGGCAGGGGAGGCCTGGACAATAGGTTTCCTGTCACAGGGAGGTGTGACCACCTCCCAGACAGGCTTTAGTGTATTGGGGCTGGGTGGGTGCACTCCAAGAGTGCTTTGAAGTCTACACTGGGGGCACATTTGGTGTCCCTGTGCATAGTCCAGCTCAAACCGGTTGTAGGGGCACTCAGCACCTGCTCTGGCGCCAAACTGGACAAAGGAAATGGGTGTAGCCACCCCTCTTTCCTGACCCTCCCATAGGTGGGTCCCCAGAGTTTGTCCCACCCCTTCCTTGGGTATAAAGTAGGAACCCCTGACTACAGGACTTTAGATTTACCTGGACAAAACTCTGATACAGAATCCCAGAACTTCAACTATCCACACAACGTTTGATGACCGAAGAATCTCCCTTGGAGTAAAGGAGTTACTCCCCTGCTTGGCAGGCACCAAAGACACATCTGTCCGGTTTGCATCTCCGAAGCTCCTGAGGACTCCGAAGAATTTTGCAACACAGGAGGTGGGTTCCCGTGGTCTCTGAGGTCGATCTGTGTGCTCAGCAAGTCTGAGGCCTGTATCCCTCGTGGAGACCGTGCAACCCGAACCCCTGGACACCGCGACCATTTGCAGAAGCATCAGCTTTGAGGCGACCTCTGAGGCTGAGCTTTGGGTTACTTGTAGCCCTGACCCCGAGCAGCAATTCCACCGAAGATTGCCAGCCTACACTCCACGAGTGTTCCTTGAGCTGGCCCTTTGTGTTTTCTCTCGAGGTCCCTTCGCGATCCCTGGTCCATCGACTGGTGGGTCCCTGTGAAGGCAACACTAAGATTAATTGGGCTTCCCTGGTTGCTCCAGACGTGCCCTGACCCTCCATCGCTTGGGGAGTCCCCAGGATCTTGCTGGTCCGCACAGAAGCATCTTTTCTCTTCCTGCGTGGGTTGCTGTTGCCAAGGCTTGTTGGGGTCAATCCGATCACCGACACCCCAGCACTCGACATCCTTCGTGGGACAGCTCGAATCCAGCTCCTGGTCATAGTCGACATCTCCGGGACCCCGTGGCTGCAGAGTCAAGCTTCACCTCTACGCACCTGAAGCACCCGACATCGGTGGGCATTCGATGCTCCGCTCCTGGTCACTGGCTAGTGACCCAGACTCTGTCCCCTCTGCTTCAGGTTCTTGCATCTTCGATCCAGGCTTGGATCATCCCGGACACTTTTCTCCTTCACGGCAGCAGCACTTGCAGCAGATCGCCATTGAAATCAACGACGATTCCGACACCCTTTGACACCTATGCACCCGGCTTCCTGGGTGAGGTAACTCGAGTACTCCGGTGCCCCGTGGGTGTTGGCCCTAGAACCCCTTCAGTCTAAAGGGGTTTGCTCAAGTCCTCTCCTAAGTGTCCTTTATCTTTAAAATTCCAACCGCGACTTTCCTCATAGAATCCTACGGCGCTCGCGGCTGTGTTCCGACACTGCACACGTCCCCGTGGGTCTCCTGTGTCACTACCTGGGTGGTTCCTTAGGGTCCCAGCGATTCTACGTGCTCTAGGCACTGTGTCTAGTCAAGTCGTGGTTCTTATACCACTTTCTTAATATATGGTTTGGTCCCCCTGGGGCCCATTGTATATTGTGCTATTTACTGTCGTTTTAATACTGTGATACTGTGTATCTTGGACTCTAATCTCATAAAGAGATTAGTAGTGAGTGTTTAGAAATAAATACATATATTTTATATATACCTGGTGTGGTTCTCCTTTCATTTGGTCATTCAAGAGGTTATAATCTGGTAAACCAAGCTGCTTTACACTCCTTCAAGACTTAGCCTGAAGGCTGCTCTCCATAGCTACCACTAGGATAGCTTTCAATAAAGGTTGTTGTGAGAAGTTGGCCTGGCATATGCTGTCCACTAGTTATAGTGGGCACCTTGCACCAGTACAAACGACCCTTATTGATGATGGGTTTAAAGACAACCTTTATTGAAAGCTATCCTAGTGGTAGCTATGGAGAGCAGCCTTCAGGCTAAGTCTTGAAGGAGTGTAAAGCAGCTTGGTTTACCAGATTATAACCTCTTGAATGACCAAATGAAAGGAGAACCACACAAGGTATATATATATATAAAATATATGTATTTATTTCTAAACACTCACTACTAATCTCTTTATGAGATTAGAGTCCAAGATACACAATATCACAGTATTAAAACGACAGTAAATAGCACAATATACAATGGGCCCCAGGGGGGGACCAAACCATATATTAAGAAAGTGGTATAAGAACCACGACTTGACTAGACACTGCCTAGAGCACGTAGAATCGCTGGGACCCCAAGGAACCACCCAAGGTAGTGACACAGGAGACCCACGGGGGACGTGTGCAGTGTGAGAACACAGCTGCGAGCGCCGTAGGATTCAATGCGGAAAGTCACGGTTGGAATTTTAAAGATAAAGGACACTTAGGAGAGGACTTTGAGCAAACCCCTTTAGACTTAAGGGGTTCTAGGGCCAACACCCACGGGAGCACCGGAGTACTCGAGTTACCTCACCCAGGGAAGCCGGGTGCATAGGTGTCAAAGGGTGTCGGGAATCGTCGTTGATTTTAATGGCGATCTGCTACAAAGTGCTGCTGCCGTGAAGAAGAAAAGTGTCCGGGATGATCCAAGCCTGGATCGAAGATGTGAAGAACCTGAAAGCAGAGGGGACAGAGTCTGGGTCACTAGCCAGTGACCAGGAGCGGAGCAATCGAATGCCCACCGATGTCGGGTGCTTCAGATGCGAAGAGGTGAAGCTTGACTCTGCATCCACGGAGTCCCGGAGATGTCGAGGACAACCAGGAGCTGGATTCGAGCTGTCCCACGAACGATGTTGAGTGCTAGGGTGTCGGTGCTCGGATTGAACCCAACAAGCCTTGGCAACAGCAACCCACGCAGGAAGAGAAAAGATGCTTCTGAGAGGACCAGCAAGGTCCTGGGGACTCCCCAAGCGATGGAGAGTCAGGGCACGTCTGGAGCAACCAGTGAAGCCCAATTAAAGTTACAGTTGCCTTCTTGGGGACCCACAGGTCAACGGACCAGGGATCGCGAAGTGACCTCGAGAGGAATCACAAAATGGCGGCCCACGGAACACTCGTTGAGTGTAGCCAGCAATCTTCGGTGTGATTACTGCTCGGGGTCAGGGTTACAAGTAACCCAAAGCTCAGCCTCAGGGGTTGCCGGAAAGCTGATGCTTCTGCAAATGGACGCGGTGCCCAGGGGTTCGGGTTGCATGGTCACCACGAGGGATACGGGCCTCAGACTTGCTGTGGGCACAGATTGACCTCAGAGACCTCGGGAACCCACCTCCTGTGTGGCAATATTCTTCGGAGTCCTTCGGAGCTGCGGAGATGCCAACCGGTCAGTGGTGTTAAAGGTGCCTGCCTTGCAGGGGAGTAACTCCTTTACTCCAAGGGAGATTCTTCAGTCATCCAGCGTAGTGTAGATCATCGAAGTACTTGGTTTCTGTGTCAGAGTTTAATCCAGGTGTAATCTAAAGTCCTGTAGTCTTGGGTTCCTACTTTATACCCAAGGAAGGGGTGGGACAAACTCCGGGGACCCACCTATGGGAGGGTCAGGAAAGAGGGGTGGCTACGCCCATTTCCTTTGTCCAGTTTCGCACCAGAGCAGGGGCTGGCAGCCCCTGCAACCGGTTTGAGCTGGACTATGCACAGGGACACCAAATGTGCCCCCGGTGCAGACTTCAAAGCACTCTTGCAGTGCACCCACCCAGCCCCAATACACTAAAGCCTGTCTGGGAGGTGGTCACACCTCCCTGTGACAGGAAACCTATTGTCCAGGCCTCCCCTGCCGGAGTTTCGTCCAGCAGCAGGAGGGCAGACTCGTGTCTGTGGCTGCAGCATCCATTTTGTGATGCCAGGGTTCTGTTAAGCTGGTACCGGGTGTACCGGTGGTGCCATGTTTCTCCCTCTAGTAGGGTGGAATCATACCTCCCGCCCCAGTTACTGGGGTAGAGGTATGATTCCAAGGTGTTTGACACCAAACACGACATGTTTCCATGCAGCCATTCTCAAGTTAGCATTTACCGCGAGGTTATAATGCACTTAAGAGTATATGGTTGGCTGCATCACAGACAACCCCGGAATGAAGATTCCGAAAGCTGCAGAGGGGCCCTGCTCATGCATTGGCACCCTCTCACATGGAACCCAGCACCCTGCCTTCAGGATTGTTAAGGCCTGCCATAGGGGTGACTGATAGGTTTACATGTGCAGTGATATGGAGAGATATAGGGAACCTATATCTCAGTAAGGGGTGCATACACCACCTTACACAGGCTGCTGTAGCAGACCTGTTGTGTCATTTTGGATGGCCTCTCAGGGGTGGCATAATACATGCTGCAGCCCCTGGGAGGCCTCTGGGGTACCTATTCCCCGGGGTACATAGTAGACCATATACTAGGGACTTATAAGGGTACCCCAGAATCCAATCTGGAGTGTACCTAAAGTACATGCAATCAATTTAAGGGGAAAACAGATAGGCTGGGGTCCTGAATAGCAGGATCCCAGCCAAACTAAGTCGAAAACCAGCAAAACACCAGGAAAAAAGTGGGGGCAACCATGCAGTCAGATTCCACCTTCCTACATAACTCCCCCCCCCAAACGAAAGGAGATAAGGCTAACCTTGCCCAGTTGAGCCTTTATTGACTAAGTGGCCATATAAGGAAGAACCTGCACTAGCATGATTACCCCCTGTCTTATGGTCCACTAAGCAATTCCTGACCCCAAGGGTATTGGATGATCTACACCATTTGGAATTACTACCTGTAGTGTGTTTTGGCAAAGTAAAAGGCTGGCGGGGTGTCTGAGGGGAGAAGTGAGGCCCTAATAAAGTTGGTCTCAGCTTCCTCAGATCACTGGTCACCATGGAGCCCTTTCTTTCCCTGACTGAGTTGTATCTGGCCCTAAGGGTCAACCTCTGGCAGCCTACAGCTGGGGGTTGGGTCCCTTTGGTTGGAACAACGGAGGGACATGGTAGGTTTGGAACCACTGGGTCCCAGGTTTGCCTTTGCCCAACAGAGTCCATCTGGGGGAGGTCCCTACACAATGGTAAGAGGGATCCCTCAGTGTGCTGAGGAATTTTCACCTGGCTAGGGCTACTAGACTGGGTGCCCCTAATCTGTGGATGTGGGGGTTCCTCTGGACAGGGAGCCCTTAGGGGTCCACTGACCTCCCTGACCTCTGCAGCCCTGGGCTGACAGAGGGAGGGTAGAGAGGGGCAGGTTACCTGCTCCAGACTGGGTACCACCTTGGAAGGGTCCCCTGCCATCAGGGGTGTTGCCATGCCAGGCCTGACCACTTCTGGGGCAGTTCCTTCACTAGGGGTAGGATCAGTTCCCTGAGGAAGCTGACCCTTACCTATAGTCTGGGGGGAAGAAGACTTTTCTTCAACCCTTCTGCTCTCTGGGGGAGTAGAGTGGGCCATTCTTTCAGGCTCCATGTCTCCAAAATTTCCCTGGGATGGGGCTGAGGCCCTAACAGCCCCACAAACCTTCTCAGAGAGGCCCAACATTTCTAAATGGGCCTGGTATTCAACTTCAGCCCAGGCTGAAACCTCCAGATCATTGCCCAACAGGCAATCTACAGCCAAGTTTGGGGACACTGCCACTCTTTTTGGTCCTGTGGCCCCTCCCCAGCTGAGATTGACTATGGCCATGGGATGATCTGTTCTGATACCATCAATGTTGGTCACCTGGTACTTGAACTCAGGTAAAAGCTGTTGAGGGGGGACTAGTTTCCCTGTCACCATGGTGACACTAGCCCCTGTGTCCCTGAATGCCATCGCCTTCTGACCATTGATTAGGGGCTCCTGTCTGTACTTGCCCAAAGTATTGGGGCTCATAGTAAAAGTGGCAAATCCCATGCCACCATCACAGACTAAGGAGGCCTGTGAGGAGGACCTTGATAAACTGGGGTCCACCTCAGTTCCCCATACCAACCCACCTAACTTTTTGGGTGCATTACTACCACCTGGGGGATTACTACTTGTAGTACCAGGAGGAGTGGTAGTATTACTTGGAGGAACATTTTCCTTATTGCCAGCCTTGGAGCAACTGGGGTCATTTTTCCAGTGGCCAGGCTTCTTACAGTTATGGTAATAAGGTTTCTTTTCAGGGGAGGAAGGAGTTTGGGACCCATCCCCAGGAGAGGACTTTTGGGGCCCTGTACGGGATTTGTCTTTTGATTTATCCCCACCTTTCTCTTGGTTTTTGGAAGAATCTTTCTTCTGGTCACCACCCTGATTCTTTGGCTTTATTCTGGTTCTGACCCATTTGTCTGCCTTCTTTCCCAATTCTTGGGGAGAGGTCAGACCAGAGTCCACCAGGTACTGGTGTATAAGCTGGTTTTGACAATTATTAAGGATCTGCTCCCTCATAATCAAATTGTGCAATCCTAAAAAGTCATGCACCTTGCTGCCATGTATCCAACCTTCCAGAGCCTTAGTAGCACAATCTACAAAGTCAACCCAGTCCTGAGTCTGTGCCTTTTGGGTATCTCTGAACTTTATCCTGTATTGTTCAGTGGTTAGGCCAAACCCATCAATCAGAGCACTCTTCAGGACTTTGTAATTGTCAGCATCCTCTTCTCTAACAGAACAGTGAGGAGCTTGTCTCTACCTTTGTCTGCAAAGGAGAGCCACAAGATTGCTGCCCACTGCTCCTGAGGGACCCTCTGTACTTTACAGGCCCTCTCCAGTGCAGTTATCCATTTGTGGATGTCATCCCCACTCTGGTAGGGAGGGACAACCTTGTTCAGGTTCCTATGGGGATGAGTCTCTTCTCTACTCCTAGGGACACTGTTGCTGCCACCATGGGGCTCTAGCCCCAACTTTTGAGAAGCTCTCTGAAGCTCCAGGGATTCCCTGTCTAGGGCCAATTGCTCTCTCTTGATTCTGAGCTTAGCTCTCTCAAACTCAAGCAGTTGGCATTTCTTCTCATAAGAGGATGCCCTTTTATGAGAAGCAGAGGACCCTATAGAAGTACCAGAATGATTAGATTCCTGAGAAGGAGATCTTGATCTTCTGGGTAGACTATTAACCCTTCCAGGTGGGGTAAAGAGAGCCCCACTGGGGTCTCCTTCCTCACCTTCAGGAAGAATTGGATTTTCCAGGTTAGAATCATTTTGATCCCCCTGGCCAGCATCAGAGTCTGGGTCATAGTAGCGTTCACTACCTGGCCTTTCCTCTTCAGCTGCCCCACCCCCTCTGCCAACCTCATCAGACCCTGGGGTCTTTCTGAGGTCAAATGCTAGCAACAACTGTATGAGGTGTTGTGTGGATGGGCTTTTCCCGGTCTTCAATTTCCTAGAGGCACACATAGTCCTCAATTCTTGGTATGACACCTGGTCATACTTAGTTGGGAGAGACCCACCGGTTTCTGCCCTTGAAGACATGACTAGTGTGGTGTGGTGTATGCACCTACCTACTCTAGTGGGGCCTACTAAACTCTCTTGAGTTGTAGAAAGGGTGTGCTAAGTCCTTGACACACAACTCTAAGTTCAGTAGAACTTACTGTATTCTAAACTTGATTTATATGTACCTATGTACCTATAGTGGTTTTCAGTTAGTCACTCAAAGAGATTATCTGGTAAAGCAATAGCAAGCTTGAATCCCACACGCTGCACCCCAATGTGAGAAGTTGGCCTGGCATATGCTGTCCACTAATTATAGTGGGCACCTTGCACCAGTCCAAACGACCCTTATTGATGATAGGTTTAAAGACAACCTTTATTGAAAGCTATCCTAGTGGTAGCTATGGAGAGCAGCCTTCAGGCTAAGTCTTGAAGGAATGTAAAGCAGCTTGGTTTACCAGATTATAACCTCTTGAATGACCAAATGAAAGGAGAACCACACCAGGTATATATAAAATATATGTATTTATTTCTAAACACTCACTACTAATCTCTTTATGAGATTAGAGTCCAAGATACACAATATCACAGTATTAAAACGACAGTAAATAGCACAATATACAATGGGCCCCAGGGGGGGACCAAACCATATATTAAGAAAGTGGTATAAGAACCACGACTTGACTAGACAGTGCCTAGAGCACGCAGAATCGCTGGGACCCCCAGGAACCACCCAAGGTAGTGACACAGGAGACCCACGGGGACATGTGCAGTGTGAGAACACAGCCGCGAGCGCCGTAGGATTCTATGCGGAAAGTCGCGGTTGAATTTTAAAGATAAAGGACACTTAGGAGAGGACTTTGAGCAAACTCCTTTAGACTTAAGGGGTTCTAGGGCCAACACCCATGGGAGCTCCGGAGTACTCGAGTTACCTCACCCAGGGAAGCCGGGTGCATAGGTGTCAAAGGGTGTCGGGAATCGTCGTTGATTTCAATGGCGATCTGCTACAAAGTGCTGCTGCCGTGAAGAAGAAAAGTGTCCTGGATGATCCAAGCCTGGATCGAAGATGTGAAGAACCTGAAAGCAGAGGGGACAGAGTCTGGGTCACTAGCCAGTGGCCAGGAGCGGAGCAATCGAATGCCCACCGATGTCGGGTGCTTCAGGTGCAAAGAGGTGAAGCTGGACTCTGCAGCCACGGGGTCCCGGAGATGTCGAGGATGACCAGGAGCCGTATTCGAGCTGTCCCACAAAGGATGTCGAGTGCTGGGGTGTCGGTGCTCAGATTGAACCCAACACGCCTTGGCAACAGCAACCCACGCAGGAAGAGAAAAGATGCTTCTGAGAGGACCAGCAAGGTCCTGGGGACTCCCCAAGCGATGGAGAGTCAGGGCACGTCTGGAGCAACCAGGGAAGCCCAATAAAAGTTAGAGTTGCCTTCTTGGGGACCCACAGGTCAACGGACCAGGGATCGCGAAGGGACCTTGAGAGGAATCACAAAATGGCGGCCCACGGAATACTCATTGAGTGTAGGCCAGCAATCTTTGGTGTAATTACTGCTCGGGGTCAGGGCTACAAGTAACCCAAAGCTCAGCCTCAGGGGTCACCGGAAAGCTGATGCTTCTGCAAATGGACGCGGTGCCCAGGGGTTCGGGTTACACGATCACCACAAGGGATACGGGCCTCAGACTTGCTGTGGGCACAGATCGACCTCAGAGACCTCGGGAACCCACCTCCTGTGTGGCAATATTCTTCGGAGTCCTCAGGAGCTGCGGAGATGCCAACCGGTCAGTTGCGTTAAAGGTGCCTGCCTTGCAGGGGAGTAACTCCTTTACTCCAAGGGAGATTCTTCAGTCATCCAGCATAGTGTAGATCGTCGAAGTACTTGGTTTCTGTGTCAGAGTTTAGTCCAGGTAAATCTAAAGTCCTGTAGTCAGGGGTTCCTACTTTATACCCAAGGAAGGGGTGGGACAAACTCTGGGGACCCACCTATGGGAGGGTCAGGAAAGAGGGGTGGCTACACCCATTTCCTTTGTCCAGTTTCGCGCCAGAGCAGGGGCTGGTAGCCCCTGCAACCGGTTTGAGCTGGACTATGCACAGGGACACCAAATGTGCCCCCGGTGCAGACTTCAAAGCACTCTTGGAGTGCACCCACCCAGCCCCAATACACTAAAGCCTGTCTGGGAGGTGGTCACACCTCCCTGTGACAGGAAACCTATTGTCCAGGCCTCCCCTGCCGGAGTTTCATCCAGCAGCAGGAGGGCAGACTCGTGTCTGTGGCTGCAGCATCCATTTTGTGATGCCAGGGCTCTGTTAAGCTGGTACCGGGTGTACCGGTGGTGCCATGTTTCTCCCTCTAGTAGGGTGGAATCATACCTCCCACCCCAGTTACTTGGATGGAGGTATGATTCCAAGGTGTTTGACACCAAACACGACATGTTTCCATGCAGCCATTCTCAAGTTAGCTTTTACCGCGAGGTTATAATGCACTTAAGAGTATATGGTCTGGCTACATCACAAACAACCCCAGAATGAAGATTCCGAAAGCTGCAGAGGAGCTCTGCTCATGCATGGGCACCCTATCACATGAAACCCAGCACCCTGCCTTCAGGATTGTTAAGGCCTGCCATAGGGGTGACTGATAGGTTTACATGTGCAGTGATATGGAGAGATATAGGGAACCTATATCTCAGTAAGGGGTGCATACACCACCTTACACAGGCTGCTGTAGCAGACCTGTTGTGTCATTTTGGATGGCCTCTCAGGGGTGGCACAATACATGCTACAGCCCCTGGGAGGCCTCTGGGGTACCTATTCCCCGGGGTACATAGTAGACCATATACTAGGGACTTATAAGGGTACCCCAGAATCCAATCTGGAGTGTACCTAAAGTACATGCAATCAATTTAAGGGGAAAGCAGATAGCCTGGGGTCCTGAATAGCAGGATCCCAGCCAAACTAAGTCGAAAACCAGCAAAACAAAAGGAAAAAAGTGGGGGCAACCATGCAGTCAGATTCCACCTTCCTACAGTTGTCTTTAAACCTATCATCAATAAAGGTCGTTTGGACTGGTGCAAGGTGCCCACTATAACTAGTGGACAGCATATGCCAGGCCAACTTCTCACATAGCCCAGCTCTGCGAAGACTTCCCTCTCACTTGCTGGACCCCCACCCCGTACATCCGGGTCCCCCTCTCTCAGCCCCCCCAGACCCCAGTACACAACACATGACGTCAGAGAGCAGCTCGCACGGCTGACCCCGTGCCAGGTTCAGCTCCTAGCGCCTCCCCTCGCCTCTGGGCGCACCGCAGGGGCTCCTGTATGTGAATGTTTCCAAACCACTAAATTCACGAGCTCAGCCTTTCTTTTCCCCCGCCCCCCTGGACCCCCTTTCAACATATTGTTTACAATAACTTATTCCATCTTTCTTCGACTTTCCGGCTCTGTCTTAGATTTCCGACGTGAATTACGGCCTCTCGTTTCCAAGGGCCTCGGTTTCAGGACGTTTCACAGCAAATGATGTTAAAGTTGCCGGGCACAGCCGACACTGAGGCCTGAATCACCAAGATTCCGTGCGCCCAAGGTCAGCGGAGGTGTCAGGGGCGCTACGTGATGCGCAGAAGAGGGGTGACAGTGCAGGCGGCGGGGGGGGGGGGGGGGTGGAGACCTGTTCCACTGCCCCAGAGGCGTGGGGTTATTTTCACACACGCTGGGACAGTGCACATTGTGACATTCCCAAGGTCAGTGGAGGTGTCAGGGGCGCTTCGTGATGCGCAGAAGAGGGGTGACAGTGCAGGAGGTTGGGGGGGGGGAGACCTGTTCCACTGCCCCAGAGGCGTGGGGTTATTTTCACACACGCTGGGACAGTGCACATTCCCAAGGTCAGTGGAGGCGTCAGGGGCTTGGCTTTTAGGTGTAACGTGGAAACCGAGGCACCCTGGACGGCTTCCGGTGAAGGGTCTGCCCAGGTGTGCCAGGCTCGTGGCGCCACCAAACATGTGCCCATCACTGCGGCAGACCCCATTCAAGAGAGCTTCCACACATGGACCCAGGATGCTTTTCGCGTCTTTTTTTTAAGACCCATTCACTACCCTAGTGACGTCAGAGGCACGCTTGCTGCTTCCTGTCTTGGTCAGTAGGGGGCAGTGGCACTGAACAGAGGTGCCCTCCTGGGAGGGGACGGTGTACACTGGGGGGCTCCTATGACAGGACAGGGGTGCCACCCCCCGAGGAGGTACAGACATGGGCACCAGGGGCCTGCCAGCCTCCGGACTCCAAGGCAGAGGCAGAAGAGGCGAAATGTTAGTCTGGTTGCCATGGCAACAACAACCCCCTCCAATGCAAACAGCAATTCATCCCCCCCCCCGCACCCCTAAACTGCTGCTCTGTCTGCACCCCCAACACAGTTCACTATCCTGGTGGTGCACATCTGGTGTGTTGTAATGTGTGCCCCTTTCAACACAAGAGACATAACACACCATATAGAGACACAACACACCACGTACAACAGGCAGAACACACCACGTACAACAGGCAGAACACACCACATACAGACACAACACACCACGTACAACAGGCAGAACACACCACGTACAGACACAACACACCACATACAGACACAACACACCACGTACAACAGACAGAACATACCACGCACAACAGACAGAACACTTCACGCACAACATACAGAACACTCCACGTACAGACAGAACACTCCACGTACAGACAGAACACTCCACGTACAGACAGAACACTCCACGTACAGACAGAACACTCCACGTACAACAGACAGAATATTCCATAAACAGACAGAACACTCCACGTACAACAGACGTACACAACGTACAACAGACAGCACACACCACGTACAACAAGCAGAACAGACCACGTACAACAGACAGAACACACCACGTACAACAGACAGGACAGCACACACCACGTACACCAGGCAGAACACACACGTACACCAGACAGAACACTACACGCACAACAGACAGAACACTCCACACACAACAGACAGGACACTACATAAACAGACAGAACACTCCACGTTCAACAGACAGAACACTCCATAAACAGACAGAACACACCGCGTACAGACAGAACACACCGCGTACAGACAGAACACACCGCGTACAGACAGAACACACCGCGTACACACAGAACACTCCACGTACAGACAGAACACTCCACGTACAGACAGAACACTCCACGTACAGACAGAACACTCCACGTACAACAGACAGAATATTCCATAAACAGACAGAACAGTCCACGTACAACAGACAGAATATTCCATAAACAGACAGAACACTCCACGTACAACAGACAGAATATTCCATAAAGAGACAGAACACTCCACGTACAACAGACGTACACAACGTACAACAGACAGCACACACCACGTCCAACAAGCAGAACAGACCACGTACAACAGACAGAACACACCACGTACAACAGACAGGACAGCACACACCACGTACACCAGGCAGAACACACACGTACACCAGACAGAACACTACACGCACAACAGACAGAACACTCCACACACAACAGAGAGGACACTACATAAACAGACAGAACACTCCACGTTCAACAGACAGAACACTCCATAAACAGACAGAACACACCGCGTACAGACAGAACACACCGCGTACAGACAGAACACACCGCGTACAGACAGAACACACCGCGTACAGACAGAACACACCGCGTACACAGAGAACACTCCACGTACAGACAGAACACTCCACGTACAGACAGAACACTCCACGTACAGACAGAACACTCCACGTACAGACAGAACACTCCACGTACAACAGACAGAATATTCCATAAACAGACAGAACACTCCACGTACAACAGACAGAATATTCCATAAACAGACAGAACACTCCACGTACAACAGACAGAACATTCCATAAACAGACAGAACACTCCACGTTCAACAGACAGAATATTCCATAAACAGACAGAACACTCCCCGTACAACAGACAGAACACTCCACGTACAACAGACAGAACATTCCATAAACAGACAGAACACTCCACGTACAACAGACAGAACACTCCACGTACAACAGACAGAACACTCCACGTACAACAGACAGAACATTCCATAAACAGACAGAACACTCCACGTACAACCGATAGAACACTCCACGTACAACAGACAGAACATTTCATAAACAGACAGAACACACCACGTACAACAGACAGAACACTCCACGTACAGCAGGCAGAACAATCCACGTACAGCAGGCAGAACAATCCACGTACAGCAGGCAGAACACACCACGTACAACAGGCAGAATACACCACGTACAGACAGAGCATACCGCATACAGACAGAACACACCACGTACAACAGGCAGAACACACTGTGTTCAGACAGAACACACCACATACAACAGGGAAAACACACTGCGTTCAAACAGAACACACCACGTACAAGAGGCAGAACACACTGCACACAGACAGAACACACCACGTAACATGCCACGTACAGACAGAACACTCCACGTACTACAGACAGAACACTCCACGTACAACAGACAGAACACACCACATACAGACAGAACACTCCACGTACAACAGACAGAACACACCACGTAAAACAGACAGAACACTCCACGTACAACAGGCAGAACACTCCACGTACAACAGGCAGAACACACCACGTACAACAGGCAGAACACACCATGTACAACAGGCAGAACACGCCACGTACAGACAGAATACTCCACGTACAACAGACAGAACGCACCACGTACAACAGACAGAACGCACCACGTACAACTGGCAGAACGCACCACGTACAACTGGCAGAACGCACCACGTACAACTGGCAGAACGCACCACGTACAACTAGCGGAATGTACCACGTACAACTGGCGGAACGCACCACGTACAACAGGTGGAACACTCCACGTACAACAAGCGGAACACAACACGGACAGCACTCAGAATACACCACAGACAGAAAACACATCCAACAGACGGAGAAGACCACCCAAAACAGATAGAACACAGCACGTACACCAGGCAGAACACAGCACGTACACCAGGCAGAACACAGCACGCTCAACAGACAGAACACAGCACGTACAACAGACAGAACACAGCACGTACAACAGACAGAGCACAGCACGTACAACAGACAGAACACTCAACGTACAACAGGCAGAACACACCACGTACAACAGGCAGAACACACCACGTACAACAGGCAGAACACACCACGTACAACAGGCAGACCACACCAAGTACAACAGACAGAACACAGCACGTTCAACAGACAGAAGACAGCACGTACACCAGGCAGAACACAGCACGTACAACAGACAGAACACAGCACGTTCAGACAGAACACAGCACATACACCAGGCAGAACACAGCACGTACAACAGACAGAACACAGCAAGTTCAACAGACAGAACACAGCACGTACAACAGGCAGAACACAGCACGTACAACAGGCAGAACACAGCACGTTCAACAGGCAGAACACAGCACGTACAACAGGCAGAACACAGCACGTACAACAGGCAGAACACAGCACGTACACCAGGCAGAACACAGCACGTACAGACAGAACACAGCACGTACAACAGACAGAACACAGCACGTACAACAGACAGAACACTCAACGTACAACAGGCAGAACATACCACGCACAACAGGCAGAACACACTACGTACAACAGGCAGAACACACCACGTACACCATGCACAACACACTACGTACACCAGGCACAACACAACACGTACACCAGGCACAATACACCACGTACACCAGGCACAACACAACACGTACACCAGGCACAATACACCACGTACACCAGGTTCAACACACCACGTACACCAGGCACAACACACCACGTAGACCAGGCACAACACACCATATACACCAGGCACAACCCACCACGTACAACAGACAAAACACACCACGTACAACAGACAAAACACACCACGTACACCAGACAGAACACTCCACACACAATAGACAGAACACTCCATAAACAGACAGAACACTCCACGTACAACAGACAGAACACTCCATGTACAGCAGGCAGAACAATCCACGTACAGCAGGCAGAACACACCACGTACAGCAGACAGAACACACCACGTACAACAGACAGAACACACCACGTACAACAGACAGAACACACCACGTACAACAGACAGAATACACCGCGTACAGACAGAGCATACCACATACAGACAGAACACACAGCGTACAACAGACAGAACACACCACGTACAACAGGCAGAACACACCACGTACAACAGGCAGAACACACTGTGTTCAGACAGAACACACCATATACAACAGGGAAAACACACTGCGTACAAGCAGAACACACTGCGTTCAGACAGAACACACCACGTACAACAGGCAGAACACACTGCACACAGACAGAACACACCACGTACAACAGGCAGAACACGCCACGTACAGACAGAACACTCCACGTACAACAGACAGAACACACCACGTGAAACAGACAGAACGCACCACGTAAAACAGACAGAACGCACCACGTACAACTGGCAGAACGCACCACGTACAACTGGCAGAACGCACTACACACAACAGGTGGAACACTCCACGTACAACAAGCGGAACACAACATGGACAGCACTCAGAATACACCACAGACAGAAAACACATTCAACAGACGGAGAAGACCACACAAAACAGATAGAACACAGCACGTACACCAGGCAGAACACAGCACGTACACCAGGCAGAACACAGCATGTACACCAGGCAGAACACAGCACGTACAACAGGCAGAACACAGCACGTACAACAGGCAGAACACAGCACGTACAACAGGCAGAACACAGCACGTACAACAGGCAGAACACACCACGTACAACAGGCAGACCACACCAAGTACAACAGACAGAAGACAGCACGTACAACAGACAGAAGACAGCACGTACACCAGACAGAACACAGCACGTTCAGACAGAACACAGCACATACACCAGGCAGAACACAGCACATACACCAGGCAGAACACAGCACGTACAACAGACAGAACACAGCACGTACAACAGACAGAACACACCACGTACAACAGACAGAATACACCGCGTACAGACAGAGCATACCACATACAGACAGAACACACAGCGTACAACAGACAGAACACACCACGTACAACAGCAGAACACACCACGTACAACAGGCAGAACACACTGTGTTCAGACAGAACACACCATATACAACAGGGAAAACACACTGCGTACAAGCAGAACACACTGCATTCAGACAGAACACACCACGTACAACAGGCAGAACACACTGCACACAGACAGAACACACCACGTACAACAGGCAGAACACGCCACGTACAGACAGAACACTCCACGTACAACAGACAGAACACACCACGTGAAACAGACAGAACGCACCACGTAAAACAGACAGAACGCACCACGTACAACTGGCAGAACGCACCACGTACAACTGGCAGAACGCACCACACACAACAGGTGGAACACTCCACGTACAACAAGCGGAACACAACATGGACAGCACTCAGAATACACCACAGACAGAAAACACATTCAACAGACGGAGAAGACCACACAAAACAGATAGAACACAGCACGTACACCAGGCAGAACACAGCACGTACACCAGGCAGAACACAGCACGTACACCAGGCAGAACACAGCACGTACAACAGGCAGAACACACCACGTACAACAGGCAGACCACACCAAGTACAACAGACAGAAGACAGCACGTACAACAGACAGAACACAGCACGTTCAGACAGAACACAGCACATACACCAGGCAGAACACAGCACATACACCAGGCAGAACACAGCACGTACAACAGACAGAACACAGCACGTACAACAGACAGAACACAGCACGTTCAACAGGCAGAACACAGCACGTTCAACAGGCAGAACACAGCACGTTCAACAGGCAGAACACAGCAAGTTCAACAGACAGAACACAGCACGTACACCAGGCAGAACACAGCACGTACAGACAGAACACAGCACGTACACCAGGCAGAACACAGCACGTACAACAGACAGAACACAGCACGTACAACAGACAGAACACACCAAGTACAATAGGCAGAACACACGAAGTACAACAGATAGAACACACTACGTACAACAGGCAGAACACACCAAGTACACCAGGCACAACACACCACGTACACCAGGCACAACACACCACGTACACCAGGCACAACACACCACGTACACCAGGCACAGCACACCACATACACCAGGCACAACACACCACGTAGATTAGGCACAACACACCACGTACAACAGGCACATCACACCACATACACCAGGCACAACCCACCACGTACAACAGTCAAAACACACCACGTACATCAGGCAGAAAGCACCACATACACCTGACAGAACACTCCACACACAATAGACAGAACACTCCATAAACAGACAGAACACTCCACGTACAACAGACAGAACACTCCACGTACAACAGACAGAACACTCCACGTACAACAGACAGAACATTCCATAAACAGACAGAACATTCCATAAACAGACAGAACACTCCATGTTCAACAGGCAGAACCCACCACGTTCAACAGGCAGAACACACCACGTACAACAGGCAGAACACACCACGTACAACAGGCAGAACACATTGTGTTCAGACAGAACACACCACATACAAAAGGGAAAACACACTGCGTACAGGCAGAACACACTGCGTTCAGACAGAACACACCACGTACAACAGGAAGAACACACTGCACACAGACAGAACACACCACGTACAACAGGCAGAACACGCAACGTACAACAGACAGAACACACCACCTACAGACAGAACACTCCACGTACAACAGACAGAACACACCACGTACAACAGACAGAACGCACCACGTACAACAGACAGAACGCACCACGTACAACAGACAGAACGCACCACGTACAACAGACAGAACGCACCACGTACAACAGACAGAACGCACCACGTACAGCTGGCGGAACGCACCACGTACAACTGGCGGAATGCACCACGTACAACAGGTGGAACACTCCACGTACAACAAGCGGAACACTCCACGTACAACAAGCGGAACACAACATGGACAGCACTCAGAATACACCACAGACAGAAAACACATTCAACAGACGGAGAAGACCACACAAAACAGATAGAACACAGCACGTACACAAGGCAGAACACAGCACGTACACCAGGCAGAACTCAGCACATACACCAGGCAGAACACAGCACGTTCAACAGACAGAACACTCAACATACAATAGGCAGAACATACCACGCACAACAGGCAGAACACACCACGTACAACAGGCAGAACACACTACGTACAACAGACAGAACACACCACCTACAGACAGAACACTCCACGTACAACAGACAGAACACACCACGTACAACAGACAGAACACACCACGTACAACAGACAGAACGCACCACGTACAACAGACAGAACGCACCACGTACAACAGACAGAACGCACCACGTACAACAGACAGAACGCACCACGTACAGCTGGCGGAACGCACCACGTACAACTGGCGGAATGCACCACGTACAACAGGTGGAACACTCCACGTACAACAAGCGGAACACTCCACGTACAACAAGCGGAACACAACATGGACAGCACTCAGAATACACCACAGACAGAAAACACATTCAACAGACGGAGAAGACCACACAAAACAGATAGAACACAGCACGTACACAAGGCAGAACACAGCACGTACACCAGGCAGAACTCAGCACATACACCAGGCAGAACACAGCACGTTCAACAGACAGAACACTCAACATACAATAGGCAGAACATACCACGCACAACAGGCAGAACACACTACGTACAACAGGCAGAACACACTACGTACAACAGGCAGAACACACTACGTACAACAGGCAGAACACACTACGTACAACAGGCAGAACACACTACGTACAACAGGCAGAACACACCAATTACAACTGGCAGAACACACCAAGTACAATAGGCAGAACACACCACGTACAACAGGCACAACACACCACGTACAACAGGCACAACACACCGCAGGCAGAACCCACACATGCAGCAGGCAGGACACAGTCGTTGAACGGGTGACTCTTTGCCCCACTGTGCCTTACGATCGCCCACAGGTCCCCGACAGTAGTACTGGCACCGACGGGGAGCTGTAAGGGTGGGTTTAATGTGGTCCCACCTATGCGGGGAAGGCACTCATTGGCTGACAATTTCTGAAGTACTTGGTGCCTAGCAATGAACTTCTTGCAGAGACCTGAATAGGTGCTATAGTACCGAGCCCTAGTCTCCTCAGACATTATAGTACCGAGCCTTGGTCTCATTAGATATTATAGTGCCGAGCCTTGCACTCCTCTGATATCATAGTACTGAGCCTTGCTCTCCTCAGACATTATAGTACAGCGCCTTGCTCTCCTCTGATATCATAGTACCGAGCCTTGCTCTCCTCTGATATTATAGTATCGAGCCTTGCTCTCCTCTGATATTATAGTACCGAGCCTTGCTCTCCTCTGATATCATAGTACCGAGCCTTGCTCTCCTCTGATATCATAGTACCGAGCCTTGCTCCTCTGATATCATAGTACCGAGCCTTGGTTTCCTCTGATATCATAGTACCGAGCCTTGCTCTCCTCTGATATCATAGTACCGAGCCTTGCTCTCCTCTGATATCATAGTACCGAGCCTTGCTCTCCTCTGATATTATAGTACTGAGTCTTGCTCTCCTCTGATATCATAGTACCGAGCCTTGGTCTCCTCTGATATCATAGTACCGAGCCTTGCTCTCCTCTGATATCATAGTACCGAGCCTTGCTCTCCTCTGATACTATAGTACCGAGCCTTGCTCTCCTCTGATATTATAGTACCGAGCCTTGCTCTCCTCTGATATCATAGTACCGAGTCTTGCTCTCCTCTGATATTATAGTACTGAGTCTTGCTCTCCTCTGATATTATAGTACAGCGCCTTGGTCTCCTCTGATATCATAGTACCGAGCCTTTCTCTCCTCTGATATCATAGTACCGAGTCTTGCTCTCCTCTGATATTATAGTACTGAGCCTTGCTCTCCTCTGATATTATAGTACAGCGCCTTTCTCTCCTCTGATATCATAGTACCGAGTCTTGCTCTCCTCTGATATTATAGTACTGAGTCTTGCTCTCCTCTGATATTATAGTACTGAGTCTTGCTCTCCTCTGATATTATAGTACAGCGCCTTGCTCTCCTCTGATATCATAGTACCGAGTCTTGCTCTCCTCTGATATTATAGTACTGAGTCTTGCTCTCCTCTGATATTATAGTACTGAGTCTTGCTCTCCTCTGATATTATAGTACCGAGCCTTGCTCTCCTCTGATATTATAGTACCGAGCCATGGTCTCCTTGGATATTACAGTGTCGAGCCCTGGTCTCCTCTGATATTATTGTACCGAGCCTTGCTCTCCTCTGATATTATAGTACCGAGCCTTGCTCTCCTCTGATATTATAGTACTGAGTCTTGCTCTCCTCTGATATTATAGTACCGAGCCCTGGTCTCCTCTGATATTATTGTACTGGGTCTTGAGCTCCTCGGATATTATCAGGGCCACTGGAATTATGCAATTCTGTGGTCGCTGTTTTTTATGGATTTGCCACATAATCCGACATCCGCTGCATATTCTGCAGATTTAAAAAAAAATGTTTCTGGCTCAAAGGATGAAAAGTTTCAGAAAAGGTTGAAAGGTGTGCTTGCCCGCAGTGGAGGCCGCGAAGGTTACCTGGCATGATGGCAGTGCCATATCTCGGCTGCTTTTCTCTATTTGGTTGTTAAACTGGTAGTAAAGAGGTGAAATCTTTGCCCAGACAGTATTACCATGTGTAAAAATGACGAAATAATGACGTAATACTATCAAAGTGTGCGCAGCATTATGCCACATAATTCACCTTTTGTTCTTGCTGCATAGTTTAGTCCACCCTGCCACATAATTCCGTGCTCCCCTGCCGCGAAAATCCACTTGCCCTGGATATTATAGTACTGAGCCTTCTTCTCCTAAGAAATTATAATACTGAGCCTTGCTCTCCTCAGACATCATAGTACCGAGCCTTGCTCTCCTCAGACATCATAGTACCGAGCCGTGCTCTCCTCAGACATCATAGTACCGAGCCGTGCTCTCCTCAGACATCATAGTACCGAGCCGTGCTCTCCTCAGGCATAGTACCGAGCCTTGCTCTCCTCAGGCCTCCTAGTACCGAGCCGTGCTCTCCTCAGGCCTCCTAGTACCGAGTCCTGCTCCCCTCAGACATAGTACCGAGCCTTGCTCTCCTCAGACATCATAGTACCGAGCCTTGCTCTCCTCAGGCATCATAGTACCGAGCCTTGGTCTGCTCAGACATCATAGTACCGAGTCCTGCTCCCCTCAGACATAGTACCGAGCCTTGCTCTCCTCAGGCCTCCTAGTACCGAGCCTTGCTCTCCCCAGGCCTCCTAGTACCGAGTCCTGCTCCCCTCAGACATAGTACCGAGCCTTGCTCTCCTCAGGCCTCCTAGTACCGAGCCTTGCTCTCCCCAGGCCTCCTAGTACCGAGCCTTGCTCTCCCCAGGCCTCCTAGTACCGAGCCTTGCTCTCTTCAGGCCTCCTAGTACCGAGCCTTGCTCTCCCCAGGCCTCCTAGTACCGAGTCCTGCTCTCCTCAGACATCATAGTACCGAGCCTTGCTCTCCTCAGGCATAGTACCGAGCCTTGCTCTCCTCAGGCCTCCTGGTACCGAGCCTTGCTCTCCTCAGGCCTCCTAGTACCGAGTCCTGCTCTCCTCAGACATCAAAGTACCGAGCCTTGGTCTCCTCAGACATCATAGTACCGAGCCTTGGTCTCCTCAGACATCATAGTACCGAGCCTTGGTCTCCTCAGACATCAAAGTACCGAGCCTTGCTCTCCTCAGACATCAAATTACTGATCCTTGCTCCCCTCAGATAGGCTCTCCTCCAAAATATTTGTACTGGGACTTTCTCTCCTCAGACATTATAGTACCGGGCCTTGTTTTCCTCAGGATACCCCACTGGCTCTCACCTAACAGAGCACGTCTATGCTACCCTCAACCCTCAGGGCACACACCTCTCCTCCCTACCCTCACAGGCTACCCTCACACATCAAGGCACACACACCTCCCCTTCCTGTCCTCACAGACTGCCCTCACTCGTCTGGGCACAGGCAGCGCTCATTCATGCCTTCACAAGCCACCTACCCACACCAGGGCACAAGACAGTCACAACCTAGGGCCTGTGACCCCCGCCGGTACCCACCCCAATGAGCGCCCCAAACAATAAACACCAGATCCCCGTCAAAACATCTGTCCCTGCACACCTCCGTGCCCAACAGAAACCACCCAGTGCCCACCTCCCCCCACCGGAAACCACTGACCAATTAATACACCAAACCTATGGCCGCCTACCTCCCCACCCACCCACCAGCCAATGCTACCGGTACCCACCCCTCCCCAGACACCCTAATCCACTCACCAATCAAAGCACCACCGTGTAACCACCTCCCGCCCCACCCACCAATGCCACCTGTACCCACACCTCCCCAGACACCCTAAACCACTCACCAATCAATGCACCACCCTGTGCCCACCTCCCTCCCCACCCACCAATGCCACCTGTACCCACCCCTCCCCAGACACCCTAATCCACTCACCAATCAATGCACCACCCTGTGCCCACCTCCCTCCCCACCCACCAATGCCACCTGTACCCACCCCTCCCCAGACACCCTAATCCACTCACCACCCTGTGCCCACCTTCCTCCCCACCCACCAATGCCACCTGTACCCACCCCACCCCAAACACCTTAATCCACTCACCACCCTGTGCCCACCTCCCTCCCCACCCAACAATGCCACCTGTACCCACACCTCCCCAGACACCCTAAACCACTCACCAATCAATGCACCACCCTGTGCCCACCTCCCTCCCCACCCACCAATGCCACCTGTACCCACCCCTCCCCAGACACCCTAATCCACTCACCAATCAATGCACCACCCTGTGCCCACCTCCCTCCCCACCCACCAATGCCACCTGTACCCACCCCTCCCCAGACACCCTAATCCACTCACCACCCTGTGCCCACCTTCCTCCCCACCCACCAATGCCACCTGTACCCACCCCACCCCAAACACCTTAATCCACTCACCACCCTGTGCCCACCTCCCTCCCCACCCAACAATGCCACCTGTACCCACCCCTCCCCAGACACCCTAATCCACTCACCACCCTGTGCCCACCTTCCTCCCCACCCACCAATGCCACCTGTACCCACCCCACCCCAAACACCTTAATCCACTCACCACCCTGTGCCCACCTCCCTCCCCACCCAACAATGCCACCTGTACCCACCCCTCCCCAGACACCTTAATCCACTCCCCAACCAATGCACCAACCTGTGCCCACCTCCCTCCGCACCTGCCGTACCCCCACCAGACCCGAGGCCACAACCAGGCAATTCCCCGCTGCCATGGGCTGCCTGTGCCACACTGAGGCACGTGTTTTACCTAGCCCACCACCCTCCAGTTTGTGCCCACCCAGCCTGTGTCACCACCTAGACACCATGATTGGCACCTACCGATGTCTGGACGCGGTGCAGTGGGCAGCTCTCTGGAGAGCTCGGATCTGGCACACTGTGGAAAAATACTGTTTACAAGTCCAACTCCACCCCCACCACTACCTCGACACCCCCCCTCAAGGCATCATCTCAGATCACAACATCTATCTAGCTTGTGCCATCCCCTCAGCCCTCCAGACAGCACAGACCATCCCCAGAGCCCAAACCACCTCCACAGCCCAGACCATCTCCCCCACACTATCTCCACAGCCCAGACCATCTCCTCAGCCCATGCCATCTCCTCATCCATCCAATCAGCACAGACCATCTCCAGAGCCCTAACCATCTCCTCAGCCCATGCCATCTCCTCAGCCCTCCAGACAGCGCAAACCATCCCCTCAGCCCAGACCATCTCCCCAGCCCATCCCCTCAGCCCAGACCATCTCCCCAGCCCAAACCATCTCCTCAGGACAGACCATCTCCTCAGCCCAGACCATCTCCTCAGCCCAGACCATCTCCTCAGCCCAGACCATCTCCTCAGCCCAGACCATCTCCCCAGCCCAGACCATCTCCCCAGCCCAGACCATCTCCCCAGCCCAGACCATCTCCCCAGCCCAGACCATCTCCCCACACCATCTCCACAGCCCAAACCATCCCCCCACACCATCTCCAAAGCGCAGACAATCTTCTCAGCCCATGCCATCTCCTCAGCCCAGACCATCTCCTCAGCCCAAGCCATCTCCACATCCCAAGCCATCTCCACAGCCCAAACCATCTCCTCAGCCCGAACCATCTCCACAGCCCGAACCATCTCCACAGCCCCAACCAGCTCCTCAGCCCCAACCAGCTCCTCAGCCACAACCAGCTCCTCAGCCACAACCAGCTCCTCAGCCCAAACCAGCTCCTCAGCCCTCCAGACAGTCCAAACCATCTCTCCGGCCCACGCCACCTCCTCAGCCGAGACCAACTCCTCAGCCGAGACCAACTCCTCAGCCCAGACCAACTCCTCAGCCCAGACCAACTCCTCAGCCCAGACCATCTCCACAGCTTGAACCAGCTCCTCAGCCCTCCAGACAGCCCAAACCATCTCCAGAGCCCGAACCAGCTACTCAGCCCAAACCAGCTACTCAGCCCAAACCAGCTACTCAGCCCAAACCATCTACTAAGCCCAAACCATCTACTCAGCCCAAACCATCTACTCGGCCCAAACCACCTCCGCGGCCCAAACCACCTCGCCGGCCCAGACCATCTCCCCAGCCCAGACCATCTCCCCAGCCCAGACCATCTCCCCAGACAATACCATCTCCCCAGACCATACCATCTCCCCAGACCATACCATCTCCCCAGACCATACCATCTCCCCAGACCATACCATCTCCCCAGACCATACCATCTCCCCAGAGCATCTCTCCAGCCCAAACCATATGTCGAGCACAAACCATCTGTCCAGCACAAGCCATCTCTCTAGAGCCCAAACCATCTCCGCAGCCCAAACCATCTCCACAGCCCAAACCATCTCCACAGCACAAACCATCTCCACAGCACAAACCATCTCTCCAGCACAAACCATCTCTCCAGCACAAACCATCTCTCCAGCACAAACCATCTCCTCAGCCCAAGCCATCTCCTCAGCCCAAGCCATCTCCAGAGCACAAATCATCTCCAGAGCACAAATCATCCCCAGAGCCCAAACCATCTCCACAGCCCCAAACCATCTCCACAGCCCCAAACCATCTCCACAGCCCCAAACCATCTCCACAGCCCCAAACCATCTCCACAGCCCCAAACCATCTCCACAGCCCCAAACCATCTCCACAGCCCAGACCATCTCCCCACACCATCTCCACAGCCCCAAACCATCTCCACAGCCCCAAACCATCTCCACAGCCCCAAACCATCTCCTCAGCCCAGACCATCTCCCCAGCCCAGACCATCTCCCCAGCCCAGACCATCTCCCCAGCCCAGACCATCTCCCCAGCCCAGACCATCTCCCCAGCCCAGACCATCTCCCCAGCCCAGACCATCTCCCCACACCATCTCCACAGCCCAAACCATCTCCCCAGACCATACCATCTCCCCAGAGCATCTCTCCAGCCCAAACCATCTGTCGAGCACAAACCATCTGTCCAGCACAAGCCATCTCTCTAGAGCCCAAACCATCTCCGCAGCCCAAACCATCTCCACAGCCCAAACCATCTCCACAGCACAAACCATCTCCACAGCACAAACCATCTCCACAGCACAAACCATCTCCACAGCACAAACCATCTCTCCAGCACAAACCATCTCTCCAGCACAAACCATCTCTCCAGCACAAACCATCTCCTCAGCCCAAGCCATCTCCAGAGCACAAATCATCTCCAGAGCCCAAACCATCTCCACAGCCCCAAACCATCGCCACAGCCCCAAACCATCTCCACAGCCCCAAACCATCTCCACAGCCCCAAACCATCTCCACAGCCCCAAACCATCTCCACAGCCCAAACCTCGACGCCAATGAAAAAAGTTACAATAGTTCAGCATTACCACGTCATCTCATGACAACAACAAGGGCCTTAAACAATTTATAATCAAAATGTGTACCTCAAAGTGAATGGGAGCTGCAACGACGTCCAAAGGGAGCTGCAACGACGTCCAAAGGGAGCTGCAACAACGTCCAAAGGGAGCTGCAATAACGTCCAAAGGGAGCTGCAACGACGTCCAAAGGGAGCTACAACGACGTCCAAAGGGAGCTACAACGACGTCCAAAGGGAGCTACAACGACGTCCAAAGGGAGCTGAAAAGAGGTCCCAAGGGAGCTGACGTCCTAAGGGAGGTGCAACGAGGTCCAAAGTAAGCTGAAACGACGTCCAAAGGGAGCTGCTCCGAGGTCCAAAGGGAGCTGCAATGACGTCCAAAGGGAGCTGCTCCGAGGTCCAAAGGGAGCTGCAATGACGTCCAAAGGGAGCTGCTCCGAGGTCCAAAGGGAGCTCCGCCAAAGGCCAAGTGTGAGCTGCGCCGAGTGAACACGAAGTGGAGCAAAGTTTGAGGCAGAGGAGGGAAGTGACAATCAATGGAGTGTTGGAGAGACAGTCAGGGGTGAGTAGCAGATAAGGAGAGACAGTGAGAGGTGAGGTGGAAATTCAGGGGAGAGGAGAGACAGTAGAGGAGAGTTGGAGAGAGTGTAGAAGAGAGACAGTCAGGGGTGAGTTGGAGAGAAAGTCGGGAGAGATGGCGAGACGGGAAAGTTAGAGAGACAGTCAGAGGACAGCTGGAGCGACAGTCAGGGGGGGTTAGAGAGGCAATCAGGGGAGTGTTGGAGAGACAATCCTAGGAGAGAAGAGACCGTCCGGGGGGAGCTGCGGTTGGGACAGAAGAGTGACACCTTCCGAGAGGGTCAGTCCCAGGACGGTGAGAGTTAGGACCTCGGCCCGGACGGGCACCTCCAGCCGGGTCCCCCGGGGGCATCCATGGACAGGTGGGACCGGAAGGGGTGCAGAGGGCGCCTGCGGGTCCCTCAGGTGCTCTGAGCTCTCTCCTCTGCTCTCCTTCCCGTCTGTGAGGGCAGGTCACTGGGAGGAGGGAGGGAGGGATGGACGGGGGGAGGGGCGTCCGAGGGGGCGGAGCTCGAGGAGGGAAGAGAGGCAGAGGGCACCAAAGATGAGGAGGGAGAGGGAGACAGTGGAGTAACAAAGGTCCCCGCAGTGCGAGGGGCCCCTCAGCACAGTACCTGGCCTGAGAGCTCCGGAGGGGGCCCCTCTGTGTACTTTACAGGGCCGGGGGCCCCCCTCACGTTTCGTTACGACACTGGAGAGGGAGGATGGGGGCAGCGCTGGGTGTCGGGGGGATGAGGAGGGCAAGAGGGGGGTAGGGGAGAGGGGGAAGGGTAGGGGAGCCGCGGTGAGAAGGAGGAGGGCAGGTCGGAGGGTGAAGGAGAGGTGGGGGGAAGAAAGCGATAGGTGCAGAGAGCGGGGGAGGGGGGCTCTGCTGCCCCTCTAAACTTCCTTCGGGGTCACTTGCAGCTCTTGTCTGACGTGTGAGGCCAGTAGGGTCTTTTGTAGAGTTAGAAGTGGGGACTCTGAGTCCGATGTGAGAGGGCACAGGGGGAGAGGGGGAGGTGAGAGGGCAGGGGGATGAGGTGAGAGGGAGAGGGAAAAGGATGTACTAGGGAAAGTTGATGGGAGGAGAAAGAGACACGGGAGGAAAGACTTGAGGCAGAGTGAGGGAGGGGAACATTGAGAGGCCAAGAGGAGAGAGAAGTAAAGGGGTGAGGGAAGGGAAAGATAGGGGACGAGGGTCACACGGAGAGGAGGGTAGAGAGGCCGGAGCCTGAGAGTGCAGCCTCCTCTCGTGGCGCCACCCTGTGGTGAGAGTGCAGTGAGGACCGTCCCACGTGCACCTCAATGCACGTATCAACAGCTCTTGGCTGTGCCCCGCCCCCTCCTGACCCGGCTGATGGGGGGTGAGGGGTTCATGATGTCATCAGGGGGTAATGACGTCACCATACAGGTAGCTTCACCCTCTTCCGGAGCAGTCACAGTGTGACGTCATGAATAGTATCGTACGCAAATATATATTTTTGGGGGGAAACAAGCATTGGCAAACCCAATGGTTCTGGAGCTGGCTGCAGGCCTTTTGGCTTTGTCAATAACTGTTTTATTATGTCATGCTTTTTGCGTTTTTTGTTCTTGTTGACGCTGCCGTGCCCTCGCCAGTATAAACAAAAAGCATTGCTAAAAGCAAAACTATTTGCAGGCTCTCAAAAAGTACACATTACCAGTGCCATCTCTGGCACAGAAGGGAACTACTTTGTGTGCGGATTTGCTTCTTGTGAAAGGGTGATGCAGTCATGGTAAGGTCACTTTAAGGTAGGATCTAAGGCTCGAGTATAGAGCCTACAACTGGTGAGGCTCCAGGTATACGTGTGAGGTGCTGCAGCCTTGGGGCAGCATGCTTGGGGGCGCTATCCTGGACTTACATAACTTGAGTAAACTACAGTTGCAGAACTCGTCCTGTGTGGAGAAGAATTCTGTCACTCACAGGGGAGTCTCCAATGGCTGAAGTGGGCGGGGCCGCTGCCTCATGCGGTGCCCTGTAGTGGGGAGAAAAATGTGAATGACACAACAACAGACCAATGAATGAATGGGTGAAGAGGGCTGGCTGAAAGCTCTGATAAAGTAAGTATAATACGATACATATCATCTTAGTAAAATGATAAGACTTGGCTAAAGCCAGACCTAAAAACCAACAGTTTTACCCAAATAAAATGTACTAATTAGAGCTGTGGGGTGAGGGACTAGAAAAGAAAATCTCAGATTCCATTTTGTTTTTCTTTTTATGCTGCTGCCAAGTGGATCCAAATCATGTGTGACACGTCAGGGCCATTGGAATTATGCGATTGTGCGCCTGCGGCGATTTTGACATAATTAGAGATTTGCCGCATTTGCCACACAATCCATCATCTGCCACATAATCTTCTGATTTTAACAAAAGAAAATGTTTCTAGCTCAACTTGTTGAAAAGTTACTGAAAATGCAGCAACATGTGCTGCCGCACAGTGAAAGGCCCTTTGCAAAGGAAGAAGGGTCACATTTATTTTGCTTATTACTATATTAGGGTGTTAAACTGCTACTGGTGAAGTACAACAAATGTCCAGACAGTGGTAACAAGAGTAAAATTTGAAGAAAAAAAGTAATACATCAGAAAGTATGCAGCATTACGCGACATAATTTTTTCCTTGCCACATAATTTACTCAACTCTGCCGCATAAGTTGGCCCTCCCATTACACATAACTCTGGTGTCCATGGGAATACCTTCATCCACTCCAGACTTCTTACACAACAGCCTGTTGCACTCTGGGGCTTGTAGTGTGGGTTATCACACAGCCACTAAGCAGAGTTGGCTAGAAAGCCAGGAGCGTCTCAGAGTGTCACACATGAGGTGGAGCCACTGGGCAAAACGCTTACAAAATGTTATATTCCATTTTGAAAACTACTTCTGATTGTTTCATACCCAAATAAAGCAAATGTGTGTATATTTTATTGGGGTCCACTCTTTGCATCATGCATTTGTGAGGAAACACTTGAACAAGGCCACAGAAGTCTAATGCATGTTCAATGCAAAGATATTCTAAGTGTGAAAATCAGCGGACCAGCAGTTCACCATCACAGCCATCGGAGCATCGCAGGGTAAATCTACTGTTTAACCTTCTTTTATTGATACATTTTCTATAACACAGGTCCACTCAGCCTTTCATCCTTCTGAGGTCGATACAATGTGTACCATCGAGCTAAATCTACTGTTTAACCTTCTTTTATTGATACATTTTCTATAACACAGGTCCACTCAGCCTTTCATCCTTCTGAGGTCGATACAATGTGTACCATCGAGCTAAATCTACTGTTTAACCTTCTTTTATTTATACATTTTCTATAACACAGGAAGTGGAAATCGAACAAAAACTCAAGTAGACATGAAGCTGGGGCCTCGCTCCTCTGGTGCAAGGTTGTGAGAAGGCCTGGGAGGCAGGTCCAGTGGTCACAGCAAAAAGCTGACGTCACTGAATCCCTTCTTTCTTGCCTGCTTGTGCCATTGTCAAACTAAGGCTGGGCTCACTCAAACCGCCAGGCTAACCCTGCATATACAAGCGCCTGGAGGTACCTCAGCCGGGTCTGGAGGGTCAGTGGACTGATGGCCCACTGGAGGGGCCTGTGTCTGACCTCATGGTCACAAGTTCAAATCCAGCAGGTCCACTCAGCCTTTAATCCTTCTGAGGTCGATGCAATGAGTACCATTGAGTTGGGTAACAATAAACATCTGTTATTCAGCGCCTAGATACCCTTCTGGGTGAACATGTGTTATGTTATGTCATATGTGCATGGTGAGATATCATACAAGACTCCGCATCAGTGTCAGGTAGGTTACACACAGTCCACTGAGACAAACATGGCTCAAGAATGAGTGACTGTGAGTGAGTGCTGCTGCCACTTTCAATCAGGGATCGTTCCCTGCCAGTACACCGACTGTCCCTCTCTTCCGGTTTCACCTGTGCTGCGTCAGAGGTGCTTGGGCACGTGCTGCTGAGGTGACTCCGAGTCCTGCTGTCGTCAGATCCGGCGGGCCCGGCACGCGGCTCCTGCAGCTCTCATATCTAGCAGCCTCCCTCTGCCATCTTGAGGACTTTTAGGGCCACGGACACGGGGCCCCTGCTCGGAAAAACTTCGAATTTATGACGTATTTTCAGCTATATCAGCCCTAGTGGTGATAAGCCATCCTGAATTGAATGCCAACCTTCAGAGACAGGGACAGATACATAGTGCCATTGTAGGCAACACTCCCCACCCACTGCCAAAGCATGCATGACGAATAAATAAATACACAACACAACTTTTGTTTGGGAAAATATTGCTGCAGGTTTATTCCATACAAAAGTATGCAACATGGTGGGTTATCTTACGGGCGATCCAAGGGCAGGCAGCGGTGACTAACCTTCGCTGCCCTGCCCGCCTGAGGAGCCAAATTGCACTGTGGCCAACACCAAACAGGGCTACCAACTATGGTGTGATCCCCCTCCCTAGGATCACGTGGACCACTGGACCACCATCTTACTCACGCCCCTTTCAGGGCGGAGCGTTGCAAGGCAAGCCCCCTGTTGTTCAGGCTTACAACCGCCCTCAGGACTAGCGGGGCGCCGACGATTTTCTTCCAGGGACCTGCCAAGATGAGTCCTGGGGTTTGGCACTGGCACCCCTATTGTGCTCCTGAAGAGGTACCCTTCTGTACCCTTCAGCCTCCGGATCACCCTGTAATCCGCCTGCAACACAAAAGAAAACATTACAAAGTTCCACATAACAGCTCACCAGCCACACGCCGGGTAAGCGGGAGGGCGGGAGACGGCGTGTCCGGCACAAAGAGGGCGCCAGAAAGGCAGGGGGAGGTATAAGTACCCTCCCCCGACCCTCTGTGCACCGGAAATGACGCGTCTAGCGCGCCGTGCAGAGGGACTCCTTCCTGAGTCCCACAACTAGAGGGGTGATGGTTGTGTCTAATTGGCACTAAGGGGGCCGCCCTTTTGGGGTGGCCCACTGCGTGGGCCATGGGCAGCCGCATAGTGCCATTATAGGCAACACTCCCCACCCACTGCCAAAGCATGCATGACGAATAAATAAATACACAACACAACTTTTGTTTGGATGGAGAGATAGATGGAAGGGTGATGCTGTTGGTAGGTAAACCCTTTCACAATGGTGAAGATGTCTTTGCTGCTGTTGGTGCTGGCATCACGGCGGTCTGCGAGAGGCACATCTGATTACCTAGATCTGCTGGTGGTAGCGCCTGAGGGCAGATTTGTATGTAATCCTGTCCTTGTCGTCTTGGCCCGCTCTTCACATGCGCTCCAGTTGTTGGCAGTGGTACGTCGTCATCCTGAGTTCCGTGTGCCAGCTGCCTTGCGGTCTGGATCCAGTGGCATTGCTGTGCTTGAGGGGAGCCAGGGAGACAGCGCAAGTGGTGATCCAGTTTTTTACGTTGTTGATGGAGTCAGGTAAGCTGCAGCAGTGTCCGTCAGTCGTCCTTCCAGTCTTCCTCAGGGATGTCCTGGTGGAGGTGGGTCCGTAGTGGTGAGGGAGAGGGATAGTGAACTTGACGAGAACGTATTGATTGGCATGGGCCTGCCTACTGAGATGTTGTCGAAGGAGGTGAAGATTGGGCCCAGGAAGTGTTCAGTGGCGTGAGTTGGTCCCTTCACACACTGGATGAGGCAGAGGTTTCTGAGGACTTCCGGGAGTGCGTTCGTGTTTGGGTCAGTGTGGCCTTCCAGGTGAAAGTTCAGGTCTCCAAGAATGATGAAGGTGTTGGCATCTAAGACGTGCCATGCAAAGAAGTCTATGATGGAGGCGGTGAAATTGGTGCGTGGTCCTGGTGGTCTGTAGATGAGTATATATATATTACAGTGTGTGTGTGTGTGTGTGTGTGTATATATAGATATACACACACACACACACACACTAATATACTTTGTGATCATGAATTTTAACAACCTATTTTGAATTTAAAAACATAAAGTAACAATACATTTTATTAAAAAACAATTGAATAACATAATTCATTCTATACATCTCTTTTAATAATTATTAATACACATTCATTATTTTTCTTTAGGTGGGAATTTATTTTTTAAAGTGAACTTCAGAAAAAGACATTTAATTAAATTTGATATATTTACATTATTTAACATTTTAATTCAAAATCAATTCAATAGTGCTGTCACATTTTGTTATTTTGTTCTACATTTAAAGTAAATATAGAAAATGAATTTACATTAATATTTAAACATACCAATATTTTAAATATGTTTTTAGTTAAATAAACATTTTTATTTTTTTCTATATTTTAGCACGTGGCAATTTCTGCCAGACTGTGGAGCTTCTCTATGGTACATAATAGGGAACATTTAAAAAGTATATTTAACTTGTAAATAATTATTTAAAAATATGTTTATGTTAAATATTAATGTAAATTAATGCTATATATTTACTTTAAATGTAGAAAAAATAAAAACGATACAGTACTATTAAATGATCCTTGAATTAAAACTTTAAATTAATGTACATATATTTAATTAGAATTATTTTTCTGAAGTTTAAATTAAAACAATACATTCCCAACTAAATAAATATTTTTGTAATTTGCATTAATACGTATTAGAAGCAATGAACAGAACTAATTAAAATTAATTTGGGTTTTATAAAAATAAAAGGTATTGCCTCCTTATTTTTTAAATTCAAAATGGGTTGTTAAAATATTTATATTTAAATAATAAATACATACAATTTGTATATAATTTAACATTAAGTTATATTTATTTAATTTTTTTATTATTTTAAATAATGTCATTTCATTTACCATTATTTCCTAGGTAGGGAGGCCAGATCTTGAGAACCAAAAACTGGGGCATTTCACACAAAAAACAGAAGAAGGACTACAATTTCACATCAATGCGGTGACAAAGAATGGTGGCCTTCATCAGGGCAACACCGACGAAGCAATCATAAAATAACCTACATGTATTTTTTTAAACCAGCATCATACCTTTTAGTAAATTGTTGACTTATTACACTTGCTAACTAGCCCTGCTTTGTAACACCTAAAAAAGTGCGTCTTACTGTTGTCAGGAGACCCTTTCTGAAAACTGGGAAATAAGCCACTTTTGCTGAAAACTGACGGGCAGCTGGTAAAAAACAGGGACTGTCCTGGAAAATCCAGGACACCTGTTCGCCCTGTTCCTAGGGGATTTATTTTAATTCCCGACCTCCATTATTTCCTATGGGAGGGTGTTGCAGTGCCACTGGCTGGAGTCACTACTGTTGTTGTTTTTGTTTTATTAGTAACTTACACTCAGAGTTGGTGAATACCAAAAACAAGTACATTTACTCACAAGTATAAATGAACTCAAAAGTGTAAACGTACTCAAAAGTGTAAACGTACTCAAAAGTGTAAACGTACTCAAAAGTGTAAACATACTCAAAAGTGCCGGTTGCCTTTGTGAATCGGGGTCGTAATCATTAGAATACAGCTCCGGCAGTGGCTCTGGGATGATGGGCGCTCCTAGCAGTGGCATGCTCTGTTCACTCTCCAGGGTCCCTGTAGTACCTTCCTCTTCCTGCACGAGCGCTGGGGGACCCAGAGGTGATCAGCGGCTGGGCGGGCAGGAGTTACACACCGAGAGGTGGGAGCGCGGCAGGTTTGCAGGTTTCTATGGCAAACATGTAAGCCCAGGTCTCCCTCGGGCTATTCCCACTGGCCTCAATCTAATTCTGAAGCATTGTCTCACGGAACAGACGCTCACCGTAACACGCGTACAAATATATCTTAGACAGCTGCTTCTCCATCACCAGCTCGGCCGACGACTCTTCTTCCACTGACAGCTGCATATAATATCATCCTCTGTCCTGCCCAGGACAGAGGTGAAGTGAAGCTTTATTTGCAAGGGAGGTGAGAGTAGCCAAGAGTGATAGAGGGTTAAGCTAGAAACAAGGGAGAGAGAGATGGGGAGTGTAGGAAGGTAGGATCCTTCTGCATGGTTACCCCAACTTTTTTGCCTGTTGTTGTTACTGACTAGTCTGACTGGGATCCTGATAATCAGGACCTCAGTCTCTGTGCTTTCTCCCCTAAATTGGATATGGTGAGTACTTAGGTACATCCCAGATTGGCTACTGGTGTACACTTGTTAGTCCTTAGTATATGGTACAGAGGTACCCCGGGCATAGGTACACCAGGGGTCCCCCATGGGCTGAAGCATGTATTATGCCACTCATGAGAGACCACTCAAAGTGTGACTACAGGCCTGCCATTGCAGCCTGTGTAAGCTGGTGCTAGCACCACTTACGACAGATATAAGTTTACTTATATCTGAGGTCACTGCACTTAAAACCAATAAGTCACCCCTAAGGCAGGTCTTTCAATCCTGAAGGCAGGGTGCTCTGTTCTAAGTGTGAGGGTGTCCCTGCATGAGCAGGACACCCCTACAACCCACAGAGTCCATTCTCCCAGGCTGTAAGTGCATCAGCCATTGTGATATATAGAGTGGCCATGCGTCATTACGCGATGACCATCTCTAAACTGGCTGGAACGAACCCTGTCGTGTTTGGTATCAAACATGTTGGAATCATGTGTTGAAATCATACCCCCACACCGTAAACGGTGTTGGAGGTATGATCCCATGCACTGTAAAGCTCTTCTGGGAGGCCCTCAGTGATGCCGGTACCAGTCTTCTAGACCCGGCCAGCACAACATGGCTGCTGCCGACCAGAGACGATTCTGCCCTCCTGCTGCTGAGCCAGGCTCGAGAAGGGGAAGGCAGAACAAAAGGCATCCTGTCACAGGGAGGTGTGACCACCTTCCAGACAGGATTTAGTGTATTGGGCTGGGGTTGGGGCGCTTGCCAGCACCACTAGACTGCTTTGAAGGGCACATTTGGTGCCCTCCTTGCAAAGTCCAGTTCAAACAAGCTCAGGGGGCCGTTGGCTCTGGCGTGAAACTGGACAAAGGACATGGGAGTATCCTCCCCACTGTCCGACCCCTCCCCTGGGAGGGACCCCTGAATTGTCCCAACCCTTTCCTTAGGGTATTTAAGGGCTTACTTGTGGGTGGGTCCCTAGATTCTTCGTGGGACAAGATTCATATCAAGACACCACTTCATCTTCGACCGTCTGGGCACTTTGGATTTCGCTCATTGCATCAAGACTGCAACTGGGAAGACTCCTGCTGCTCCTGGTCTCGTCGTCCTGTACGTCTGCTGCAACGTCCGTGCCTGTGCTCCATACAGGAGCCTTCCAAGGCCTGTGGACATCCAAGACACCCGAAGGAATCTCCCATGAAGTGAAGGAGTCACTTCCCTGCATCTGCAGGCACCGCAACAAATACACGGTGTCGGGGTATGATTTCAACACATGATTCCAACATGTTTGATACCAAACACGACAGGGTTCAGTCCAGCCAGTTTAGAGATGGTCATCGCGTAATGACGCATGGCCACTCTATATATCGTAATGGCTGATGCACTTACAGCCTGGGAGAATGGACTCTGTGGATTGTAAGGGTGTCCTGCTCATGCAGGGGCACCCTCACACTTAGAACAGAGCACCCTGCCTTCAGGTTCCTGGGGTATCCACGGGTGGGGTGACTCTCCAACCTTCCATCTTCCACGGGGTTTCTTCAGGGTCATCTGGGAAGGGTCCTTCTTAAAAACTGCAACGATGACGAACCCGTTGACTTGTATTGAGCACACAGTTGTGTTCCCACTCTGCACACTGCCTCCGAGGGGTTCCTGGGTACTTACCTCGGTGGTTCCTTGGGTCCCCAGCTCTTCTACGTCTTCTGGGTCCAGTCTCGACTTAGGTCGTGGTTCACATTCCACTTTATTAGTATATGGTTTGGTCTCCCCCTGGAGACCACTGTTTATTTGTGCTACTTACGTGTCCTATTATCAAAGCATTGTGTGTTTTGTGAATATATTTCCGGGTAGGAGATATACCCATGTGTTAGTGAGTATTTATAATAAATACATATTTTTATAACTACACCGTGTGGTTCTTTTTCACTTAACCTACACTATATGATTAGTACTGGTAAAACAAGCTGATTTACACTCCTTCTGGATTAAGCCTGAAGGCTGCTCTCCACAGCTACCACTTAGAGAGCTTTCTATGGTTGTCTAAGATCACTAAAATCACCATAAGGGTTGTCTGGATTAGTGCAGGGTGCTACACTTACATAAGTGAGCACCATATACTAAACCAGACTCTTGCACACTGTTTTATACTGATTCATCTCTGTGTCTTCTTATCACTGTTTCTTTCTCGTTCGCACTATCTCCCTGTAGGAGGCTGGCTTAGTATATGGTGCTCACTTATGTAAGTGTAGCACCCTGGGATAATGGCCTCGGTGGGAAGACAGTGCAGGCCTCGAGGGAGTTGAAGAACCACCACCTGTGTTGCTGAGCCTTTCAGAGTCCGTGGGAGCTCGGGATCAGCAGACCGGTCAGCTTTGTTGCGGTGCGTAGGGTGCAGGGGAGTGACTCTAAGGGAGATGCCTTTGGGTGTCTTGGATGTCCTCAGGCCTTGGAAGGTTTCTGTATGGAGCACAGACAATGCAGAAGACTGGCAGGACAACGAGACCAGGAGCAGCAGGAGTCTTCCCAGTTGCAGTCTCGGTTCCCAAAGCGAAGTCCAACGAAGTCCAAAGTGCTCAGACGGTTGAATTTGAAGTGGTTTTGGATCCGAATCTTGTCTCACGATGAATCTAGGGACCCACCCTGAGTTAAGCCCTTAAGTACTCTAAGGAGAGTGTTGGGACGATTCAGGGGTTCCTCCCAAAGGAGGGGCTGGACAGTGGGGAGGCTACTACCATGTCCTTTGTCCAGTTTCACGCCAGAGCCAATGGCTCCCTGAGCTGCTTTGAACTGGACTTTGCAAGGAGGGCACCAAATGTGCCCTTCAAAGCAGTCTAGTGGTGCTGGCAAGCGCCCCCACCGCAGCCCAATACACTAAGTCCTGTCTGGGAGGTGGTCACACCTACCTGTGACAGGATGCCTTTTCTTCTGCCTTCCTCTGCTCGAGCTTGGCTCAGCAGCAGGAGGGTAGAATCGTGTCTCTGGTCGGCAGCAGCCATAGTTTGCTGTCTGGATCTAGAAGACTGGTAACGGGAGCACTGAAGGCCTCCCGGAGCAGCTTTACAGTGCATAGAATCATACCTCCCACACCGTAATGATTGTAACATGTTTGATACCAAACATGACAGGGTTTGTTACAGCCAGCTTAGAAATGGTCATCTCGTAATGACGCATGGCCCCTCTATATATCGTAATGGCGATTCACTTACAACCCGGGAGAATGGACTCCCTAGGCTGTAGGGGTGTCCTGCTCATGCTGGGGCATCCTCACACTTAGAACCGAGGATTGAAAGGATTGAAAGGCCTGCTTTAGGGGTGACTTATAGGTTTTAATTGCAGTGACCTCAGATATAAGGAAACTTATATCTGTCGTAAGTGGTGCTAGCACCAGCTTACACAGGCTGCAATGGCAGGCCTGTAGTCACAATTTGAGTGGTATAATACATGCTTCAGCCCCTGGGTGACCCCTGGTGTACCTATGCCCTGGGTACCTTAGTACCATGTACTAGGGACTTATCAGGGTACACCAGTAGCCAATCTGGGGGATACCTAAGTACTCACCATGGTCCAATTTAGGGAAGAAGCAGAGAGACTGGGGTCTTGATTAGCAGGATCCCAGTCAGACTAGTCAGAAAAACATAATGACACAAGCAAAAAAAGGAACCATGAAAGCAGATCCTACTGACCTACACAGTGTGACACAAGAATAGCATGAGACAAGGACCAGGATCCTATATTCCCCCTTTCATCTATCTACCCGTACTTCACCCTTCACTCTATCTATCCATACTTCACCCTTCCCTCTATCTATCCGTACTTCACCCTTCACTCTATCTATCCATACTTCACCCTTCCCTCTATCTATCCGTACTTCACCCTTCCCTCTATCCCTTACCCATCTATCTATATATCTATCTATCTATCTATCTATCTACCCTTCTATATATCTTTCACCCTTCCTTACTTTCTTTACACTTCCATCTATCTCTCCATCCTTCACCCTTGCATCTGTCTATCCTTTGCCCCTACACTCATCCTTCCATCTATCTCTCCATCCTTCACCCTTCTATCTTTCTATCCATCCTTCCCCCTTGCACCTGTCTATCCTTCGCCCCTACACTCATCCTTCCATCTATCCCTCCATCATTCACCCTTCCATCTATCTCTCCATCCTTCTCCCTTGCATCTGTCTAGCCTTCACCCCTCCACTCATCCTTCCATCTATCTATCCATCCTTCACCGTTCCACTTGTCCTTTCACCCTTCCATCTATTTCTCTATCCTTCACATTCCATCTATCGCTCCATCCTTCACACTTCCATCTCCCTCTTCATCCTTCACCCTTCCATCTCTCTCTCCATCCTTCACCCTTGCATCTGTCTATCCTTCACCCCTACACTCACCCTTCCATCTATCTCTCCATCCTTCACCCTTCCATCTATCCCCCATCCTTCATCCTTCCATCTATCTCTCTATCCTTTACCCTTCCATCTATCCCCATCCGTCATCCTTCCATCTATCTCGCCATCCTTCACCCTTCCATCTATCTCTCCATCCTTCACCCTTCCATCTATCTCGCCATCCTTCACCCTTCCATCTATTTCTCTATCCTTCATCCTTCCATCTATCTCTCCATCCTTTACCCTTCCATCTATCCCCATCCGTCATCCTTCCATCTATCTCTCCATCCTTTACCCTTCCATCTATCCCCATCCTTCACCCTTGCATCTGTCTATCCTTCACCCCTACACTCACCCTTCCATCTATCTCTCCATCCTTCTCCCTTGCATCTGTCTAGCCTTCACCCCTCCACTCATCCTTCCATCTATCTATCCATCCTTCACCGTTCCACTTGTCCTTTCACCCTTCCATCTATTTCTCTATCCTTCACATTCCATCTATCGCTCCATCCTTCACACTTCCATCTCCCTCTTCATCCTTCACCCTTCCATCTCTCTCTCCATCCTTCACCCTTGCATCTGTCTATCCTTCACCCCTACACTCACCCTTCCATCTATCTCTCTATCCTTTACCCTTCCATCTATCCCCCATCCGTCATCCTTCCATCTATCTCTCCATCCTTTACCCTTCCATCTATTTCTCTATCCTTCATCCTTCCATCTATCTCTCCATCCTTTACCCTTCCATCTATCCCCATCCGTCATCCTTCCATCTATCTCTCCATCCTTCACCCTTCCATCTATCTCGCCATCCTTCACCCTTCCATCTATCCCCATCCTTCACCCTTCCATCTATCTCTCCATCCTTCACCCTTCCATCTATCCCCATCCTTCACCCTTCCATCTATCTCTCCATCCTTCACCCTTCCATCTATCCCCATCCTTCACCCTTCCATCTACCTCTCCATCCTTCACCCTTCCATCTATTTCTCTATCCTTCACGCTTCCATCTATCTCTCCATCCTTCACCCTTCCATCTATCTCTCCATCCTTCACCCTTCCATCTATCCCCATCCTTCACCCTTCCATCTATCTCTCCATCCTTCACCCTTCCATCTATCTCTCCATCCTTCACCCTTCCATCTATCCCCATCCTTCACCCTTCCATCTATCTCTCCATCCTTCACCCTTCCATCTATCCCCATCCTTCACCCTTCCATCTACCTCTCCATCCTTCACCCTTCCATCTATTTCTCTATCCTTCCCGCTTCCATCTATCTCTCCATCCTTCACCCTTCCATCTATCTCTCCATCCTTCACCCTTCCATCTATCCCCATCCTTCACCCTTCCATCTACCTCTCCATCCTTCACCCTTCCATCTATTTCTCTATCCTTCACGCTTCCATCTATCTTTCCATCCTTCACCCTTCCATCTACCTCTCCATCCTTCACCCTTCCATCTATTTCTCTATCCTTCACTGTGAAAGGCAGCGAGTCTTCTAAGACCCTCAATGCTGCCCGGTGCAGGGTTCCACCTCTAATTCACTTTGGGTTCGCTATCAAAATAATGAGGCAAGGCGCTGGAAACTGGAAGACAAGAAGAAGGTTTATTTCTCATGAGGAGATCGCGTCAACTGAGACACCGGGATGTCTCAGTGAGGTGTTCTGCTGGCAATGCTTTTGGCTCTTCCTTTTATACAGGTTTTACACAATGTATTTGTTTCATTTATCATGGTTATAAGCTTGGAGTCTCCGCCCCGGGCAGGTTGTCACACAAGCCCGACATTGTTTCATCAACATGGTTACACAAGCCCAACATTAACTCTCCTCCCGCCCGGGTCAAAAACAGACAATTTAATTGCAGCTGGACCTTGCTTCAGGGTCTAAAAACGAGTGAGACCGGCCAGATCTAAGAGTCCGTTCTGTTGATAAAAACAGGTCCCATTGTTGGCTAAAACAAGTCTTGCTGTGTGCAGTGCAATAAACCATGTTTGCAAGAGTCTGCTTGGTGTTTGTAACCTGTTTGTGCAGGGATGAGAGGAAAGACGAGTTTGAGGCAGCAGGTGATGTTGATGTTTGTCGTGGAGATAGTTTATAGCCCCCAGCACACATATCAGGTTTGGTCAGAGAGTCAGAAGGCTGAGAGGACAGGGTGAAATGAAGGTGACCAACAGAGTACAAAATGGCTGTGGTCAATCAGAATGACTTTAGTTTATGTGCACGTAGGAACTTTCATCAGACAAGATGGCGCAGAATGTTCATGATTGTTATTTTGTTCTTAACAGTCGCCCCTTTGAACATAACTAGCCAGCTTGTCAGTCTATTTCGATCTCCATAATGTCCTGTATCTCTTGATCATACATTACTCTCATTTTTGTTAGCTGAGTGTCCATAGTCTTAGGGTGCAAGGTAGTTATGCAAAGAGAACACAAAGGTGGTATACAGTGTATACCCAAACAACAACCACATATTGTCAATACTGGGACCAAGAGAATCATTGATATTTTCCAACCCCACTCCTTCAAGATGCCCCAAAGCCAACTTCCAATTGTCCAAGTCTCTGATCCTTGATGAATTTCTGAAGATAGTCTATGGAGATGTTCGATTGCTTCATAGACAGAAGGTGAATTATCAGGAATGTATACACAGCAGCTGGCACCGATGATGCGGCATGCTCCTCCACGGTCCGCTAGTACCACGTCCAGGACCATGCGATTTTGCAGGGTAACCAGACGGACCGCTTGGAGCTCAGCAGTGTTGTTGGTGAGGATGCCAGCAGTGACGTTCAGGGCGGTCTCTACCGCTTGGGACAGATGTCTGATGGCTCGGCTGTTTGCCATCGGACCCCATAGCGGGACGAGCCCTTTTGCTGCGTCGAGGAACTGTGATGAGGCAGAGTCTGTTTGATCAATGTCTTTAGAACGCTTTTCTCGATGATGCTCTGCAGGGGCTGTGTAGGTTGGTGGTAGAACAAAGGCGATGTAGCACGTGCCCCCTAGTTTCCTGGGAGCCAGGTGTAGGCTTTGGTTCCACAAACAAAGTACATATTGGGTGATGCAACAAGCGCTGGGGGTTGGCAGTGTTCAAAGTCCTTACAATGTTACAAGTGCTGTGACCCACATTCTTAGTCCCACGGCCTTCAATGCATACAAGGCCTGAGACGTTCACCACAGATAGGGCCACAGTCAGTGTTGCAGCAGTTCTTTTCTTCAGGTAGGAAAATGTGGCTCTGACAGGATTATTGAACACTTGTATTTCCACTCGTTCTTTGGAGGGGACATTCATTGGGAATGTCATATTGGAGGTGTGAGGGCAAAAGGGAGCTGCTGTTCTTCCTGTTTGGTTTAGCCAGAACTCGTTGTAGAACTGAGCGATTGTCCCATCGGAAGTGGCATTGTCTTTTTAACTTTCTTGTAGGAGCATCATCCAGGCAAGGCAAGATCCATGAACAGAAAAGGGTGAAGGGATGAAAGGGATGGAATGTTCAGTGGCATGTGGTAGCAGCCCACAGACCCAACAGTTAGTGGCATTGGTGGCAAGATTGTGCTGGTGCAGCATCTGTACGAAAGAATTATTCCAGAATTCTTTGCGTCGTTCTCGGAGATGTGGCGGTAGTGATACCAGGTAGTGTTCTTTCTTTGTGATTGGTTGCATGGTTGGTGACAATGTTCTGTATGCAGGTGCATTCTCTTCAATGATCCAGAGTGCGACCATTAGCAGGAGGCAGGTGAGAAATGCAGCTACAAGTGCAATTGTCTTTGTACTGTGCAGTTCAAAAGTCTTGGTGTCTTTGCGGTGGCTTTGCAGGTATTCCGTTTCTTCCATCATCTTCGAGGAGCTCACCAACTGTTAGGACCACAGACTTTTGTCTGGTGTTTTTCCTGGTAGCGTTGTTTGGCTGTGCTACCGATCTGAGACTCTGACTCAGTTAGTGGCCTGGTTGTTGGAGCTCCCCTTTTCGTCGATCTTAGGTTGTACCCTTTCCTGGATGGCACCGTGGGGTCGGGAAATTCTGATAGTTCAAGGGTGTCTTCTTGTGGGTAGCAACTCAGAGCTGGTCGGTCTCTCGCGAGTACTTCCTCTTGCACCTTCACCCCTATACAGGTTGACAGGGTTGGAGGGACTCGTTTGCAATGGAGCGTGCAGTCAGTTTCATTTTATTTCCACTCGGAGGGCAGTTCGGGTGGTGCTCAGGACTTGCCAGGGGCCCGTCCACCTAGGCTCCAGATTCTTCGTTCTTTGGAAGTTGCAGATCAAACATGGTCGCCTGGCTTTATTTCATGTCCCGGGCCCCTGGATAGTCAGGCAAGGCTTGCTGCACCTGTTGGTGGATAATTGTTAGCTCGTTTGTCAATTTATGCAAGTAATCTGCGTAGTTCTGTCTCCTGCCGTGGCTCGGGCAGTAACGTCTGCTAGTGCATTTCCCTGTCCAATGAGATCAGTCACTTTCCTATGTGCTTGGCATTTTATCACTGCTAATTTCTTGGGGAGGAGGACTGCTTGCATCAAGGCGGAGACTAAATCTCCATGCAGGATGGGTGTACCGTGTGAAGTCAGGAACCCTCTTTCTTTCCATAAGATTCCAAAATGGTGAACCACCCTGAAGGCATATTGGCTGTCGGTGTATATGTTAACTGTCGTGTCAGTCGCTAAGATCGGTCGGGACAAAGGGTTGGTGGAGGGCGTACCGTCAAATCCTATTGAGGTCACATGTGAGCCTGACAAGGGTGCCTTTGAAATCAGTCGTTTGGATAGTGCACTACGTGTTGCTCCCGTGTCTACCAGAAATGGCGACTTTGTGCCCAGGACCTCAGCGGTAACATAAGGGCCTTGCTGATCAACATAGAGCTCGACTGGATCCCTCCCTTGCCCCTGGCTGTCCTATGCAAAGTCGTACGTATTGTCATAATCTGTCTGTTGGTACTGATTCTGTTTGGGATGGTCAAATGTGTTCACTCTTCCTGGCCTTTCCTTGCTTGCTTCACTCGTGTACCCTCTCCCACGTCCTCTTCCTCTCTGTCCACTTGCTATTTCCCTCGCCCCTCTGCCCCTACCAGCTCCTAACAAAGCCAGGCATTGGGTTTTCCAGTGTCCATATTCTTTGCAAAATGCACATTGATCCTGTCCTAGGTCTTGGCGTCCTACATATGATGTCGATGAATTGTTACTAGGTGGCTGTACTCTAGGGGTATTCTGCTGGTATCCTCCCCTATATTGCTCCCTTCCTGTATTCGCCCCCTGGAGTTGTGCTATCATTACCCTTTCCTTCGAGTCCTTCTTTTTCCTTTCTGTAGCCCTGTCATTTTCGTTTTTCTGATGCTCATAGTACTGGGCCATTTGGAGAATGGCCGCCGGTTTAGATGCTGCCCAACTACTTTCGCTGGCTTGTAATTTCTGGGATACATCTGGCAGTAGTCCTTTGACATAGTTCTGCACAAATAAGTGGTGTCCGGTTGCGGTGGACATGTCTTGTCCACTGTAATCGGAGAACACTGTTTCAAATCTGGAGAAATACTCTGAGACATCCTCTTGTGGTTTCTGGCGGCACGCGGTTACTATGGACCAGTCTATCTTTTTCTCTGGGATCAGCGTTTTCACTTTCTGCACTATTTTGTCAGGGAGGTCTAATATTGCTTTAACCGGTTTTTGACCAGGGTTCCGCTGTTTATCTAGTGTGTCGAGTTGTTCCCAGGTATGACCAAGCAGTTCGGTATGGTCTATTTTCCTAATCTGTTTCCACACATCTGCTGGCAAACATAACCCGAAGAACAAGTCTATGTCGGCAAGTGTCATTATTGTTGATCCCAGAGCGGTACCTAGCTCGGTGTAAAAGGCGGTGGGGTTCTTTCGTAAATCCGGTAGAGATTTACGGAACGTCAAAATGTCCTGTCTGTCCCATGGTTGATACACCCAATTGTAGACCACCCTTCCTCTAGCGTCTTGATGGTTTATATCGTCATTAGTCCCTTGTCCTCTAGGAGGTACCCAGTAAGGGGCAGCTTCTTTTATTGGCATCATGCTATCTGTTTTTTCCACTGGGGGTCCTGCTACCTTAGTTGTCCTGTCCCTATCTATCTGTCCTTGTTCTATGAGGTGACGCAATACTTCTAGTGTGGATGAAAATAGTTCTGCAACATCGTTGTCGTCTTCATCTCCGATGTCTACCTTCCTGTAGAGAGCCACTAATCGCTCGGGCCCTACGTCTTGGTACTTCTCTTCATATGCAGTAAGGGTGTGGTAACAGAGACGTACAATAAAGTATCGTTTGCGGTTTTCAACATAGGAGTTGCATATGTCAGTTACATACTCTTCTGTCTCCTTCCTATCTATGAGGGATTTAACTATTTTATCAATGCCTGCTCGCTCATTTTTACTTAATCGCGGGACCCTGGGCGCTCCTTTTTCTTTTGATCCTACCTCTACTACTGTATCCTTTGATGAGGCATTTGGTGTGGGTGACTCGGTGGGAGCAGAGGCGGTGGAGACTGAGGCGATCGTGCCATCTCCAGCTATACTTTGGTGGTCCTGTCGTTGTACTACGGGATGAGTAGGGGCGTAAGGGGGTGGCATGTATATGATTGGGGGACCTAACAATAAATCATCATCTACCCTTTGTTTTGCTGGTAACTTGGGGTAAAGAGTCGAGGGCATTCTAACAGGGCATTGACCTGATATTTTTGATTCCTGTTCCTTTTTATCGATTTCCTTTTCTTTTAGTTTTTCTTCTAATCTTTTACAGGCTTGGTAAGCTGATTTTCGCGTTTCTTTATCTTGTCTAGCTTTGTCCCTTTTCTTTCTTTGAGCTGCCTCTTTTCGCCATAAACCAAAACTGTCAAACATGGCTGGTCTAGTTTTCTTTTGTGGAGAGCTAATTCTAACATTTCTATTTTAGCGGGATGGAAAGATCCCGTCAGTGGCCACTGATTTACCCGGTCCTTCCTAGTGTATTTATGCCATAGTTTGCTATAAGCTACGCTGGCTAATCCATACTTTACGTACATGTCCTTGTTAGGGGTGCCTTCCGGCGGTGCCGGCTGACTGACCTCTAACAAACGGTCTGGTCCAAAACAATTACAATCAAACAATCTAGAGAAAACAGGCATGACGTATTTATCGGTCAAAATCAATATCTCAATCAATCAATTTAGACAAAAAGTCTGCACTACCTGTCCTTCGCTGTCTGCAAAGAGAGAATATTCCTATTCTACGTTGTTTGCAAGCAGGGAATGTCTCAAATAACTCGATATCAAAAAAGGAATACTAGTATTTCAATCAAACTATTCAATCAATCAATCAATCAATTTAAGTCGTTTTTTTTTCACAACCTTACCCGGACCGTATGGACAGTTCTTAGTCTTCCCCTTCCAGCGCCTGGTTGTCCTCTCACTCCAACAATCAATGCGGCGTTCCTCTAAGGTCCCAGTCAGGACCGCAGGTCACTCGAGAGAGGTCTGTTCGGAACTGGTGAAGTTCAGTCGATCGGCAGCCAGACATGGGTCTTCTCAGGCAGGTATACCCCAATCGTTTAGTTGTTCACTCCGTCGTTAGGACCTCTCTACCGGACCCGTGCGTCGCTGATGGGCCCCTACGCTTGGGCGCCAATTTGTGAAAGGCAGCGAGTCTTCTAAGACCCTCAATGCTGCCCGGTGCAGGGTTCCACCTCTAATTCACTTTGGGTTCGCTATCAAAATAATGAGGCAAGGCGCTGGAAACTGGAAGACAAGAAGAAGGTTTATTTCTCATGAGGAGATCGCGTCAACTGAGACACCGGGATGTCTCAGTGAGGTGTTCTGCTGGCAATGCTTTTGGCTCTTCCTTTTATACAGGTTTTACACAATGTATTTGTTTCATTTATCATGGTTACAAGCTTGGAGTCTCCGCCCGGGCAGGTTGTCACACAAGCCCGACATTGTTTCATCAACATGGTTACACAAGCCCAACATTAACTCTCCTCCCGCCCGGGTCAAAAACAGACAATTTAATTGCAGCTGGACCTTGCTTCAGGGTCTAAAAGCGAGTGAGACCGGCCAGATCTAAGAGTCCGTTCTGTTGATAAAAACAGGTCCCATTGTTGGCTAAAACAAGTCTTGCTGTGTGCAGTGCAATAAACCATGTTGCAAGAGTCTGTTTGGTGTTTGTAACCTGTTTGTGCAGGGATGAGAGGAAAGACGAGTTTGAGGCAGCAGGTGATGTTGATGTTTGTCGTGGAGATAGTTTATAGCCCCCAGCACACATATCAGGTTTGGTCAGAGAGTCAGAAGGCTGAGAGGACAGGGTGAAATGAAGGTGACCAACAGAGTACAAAATGGCTGTGGTCAATCAGAATGACTGTAGTTTATGTGCACGTAGGAACTTTCATCAGACAAGATGGCGCAGAATGTTCATGATTGTTATTTTGTTCTTAACATCACGCTTCCATCTATCTCTCCATCCTTCACCCTTCCATCTCTCTCTCCATCCTTCACCCTTGCATCTGTCTATCCTTCACCCCTACACTCACCCTTCCATCTATCTCTCCATCACCCTTCCATCTATCTCTCCATTCTTCACCCTTCTACCTGTCCTTTCTCCCTTCCATCCATTGCCCCTTCCTTCTTTCTTTTCACCCTTTGATTCTGAATTTTATCCTTCTCTCCATTAATGACCCACAAAGTTAAAGAAGTACGTTTTTTTCATCAAATAGGAGCAGCCACAACTCATCCAGCAACAGGAATCGCCTAGCTGGTATAACTGACTCCCATAGAATTCCCCCACAGCTCTAGCCCTGCTAGGATCCCAGTCAGACTAGTCAGAAAAACATAATGACACTAGCAAAAAGTGGGGGTGACCATGAAAGCAGATCCTACTGACCTACACAGTGTGACACAAGAATAGCATGAGACAAGGACCAGGATCCTATATTCACCCTTACCTCTATCTATATGTTCTCTCTCAATAACGTACGTGAACACTCAACTTTGGCAGCATAGTCATCGATTAATCTAGAGTAATACTCTGTAAGGCCTAAAAATAATAACAATTGTTCATTTGTCTTTGGAACTGGGGCATCCTCAACAGCTTTGAAATGATTTTGTTTAGGCTTAATTCCAATCTTAGAGATACAATGCCCCTAGTATTCCACCTCCTCACAATTCAATCTACATTAATTTCCTTTAGAGTGAAACCTTTTTCTGCAATCTTTGAAGAACACCCTTAAATTAGTAAGATGTTCTTCCTCATTTTTTCCATAGACCATAGACCAAAATGTCGTCTTGAAATGCTATGGCTCCCTGAGCACCTTTCCGCGTTTCCTTCATCAATAACTGAAAACAGGATGCTGCACTGGCCAGCCTGAATTGCATTCTGCAGAACTGAAATATCCCTTCTGGGGTAACAAATGCAGTCAAATGGCGCGATTCTTCCTGAACTCTATCTGATGATATGCACTGGCCAAGTCTAACAGGGAGTAAACTGTCGCCCCAGCCAGAGTGGAAACTAGCTCATACAAATTTGGTAAAGGATGTCTTTCAATCCACAGTTTGTTATTAAGACTCATAAGGTCCACACATAGTCTAAGATCTCCAGAATGCTTTAAAGTAATAACCACAGGAGACACCCATGGTGAAGATTCAATAGGTTGAATTACATTTTTGTTACATAAATCCTGTAGCATCTCTTTCAACTTCACTCTGTACATCAGAGGAACATTCAGACTTTATGCCTGACTGGAACTGCATTATCACTGCATTATCCAGTAAAACAATTTTGTGTTGAAACCCGATAAACGTACCCAAACTATCAGAAAAAACTTCTGGAAATTCTGTCTTTACATCAACAACACATGAATCATTTTTTACATCTTTTACCACGTACACAGGTGGAACTGCATTATGGTCTAACTTCATGTTCAACTCTTGCTGATGAGGCCAATCCAAAATGGGGTCACCCCTTGCAGCCACATACATTTTTCCTTGAGTTTTCCTTTCCTTGAAACAAATATTAGCCCAGAAATAACCTAGTAAATCAATCCTGTGTCCAGTATACCCACCAGGACGCACATCCGGTACCAAAAATTCTCATTTCACAAATTCAATACCCAACAGGGGTTTACTAATTATACTGTACCACACACGTGAGTCCACCAAGACCTGCACACTTTTCCCATTAATGTGCACCACACACTTCAGAAAACTATTTACCTGCCATCCCGCACACATAGTATGGCGTAGGTATTTAACTCATACTCATTTGCCACACAATTGACATTCGTTTCAGAAATGTCCCCTTTTCCAACAACAGCTACAAGTTTTGTCAATTGCAGGGCAACCTTTGAAGTTTACAAGATGAAAACTACTGCTACATCTGTAACAGATGTTTTTTTATGGGAATCTTTTTTTTCTTGTCAGATTTAATGGCATTGGCACTAGTACTGGTCTCTGGTTTCTTCCTCGTCCCCTCCGCCATTGCTACTGCTCCCTCTAATTTCATGCACACATTTCTACGACTGCCCTATGCTCTTGGCAATACTAATAGTGGCATTCAACGTCATGTCTGTGCCCACCCAGAGTCTTTCTTGCACCTTTTTACTGTTAGTTTTCATCATTACCTGATCCCTTAAAACATGGTCATACATTATGCTCTCAGAGGCACATGATGCTGCTAAAGCTCTTAGGGCTGCAACATACTCTTCAATACTCTTGCCATCTTTTTGCGCTCTGGAATAAAACTTAAACCTTTCCATTACAGTGTTGATTTCTCTTTCATATCTACCCGACTGTTGCTTTACCATACTCTCAAACACTTTCAAATCAACAGGATTTTCCACAGGATGCAATGTTGTGAATTCTTTAAGACCCACACCTACTAAAGTGTGTTTTAATAAAGCCAATTTCCTTTGAGGCACACAATCCTCCCCTTCCAACATATAAACATAAGCAAAAAACACAGAAAACCTTAATTCCCACTCCATCGGGGGGTCTCTTTCTTACACTGCAAAACCGACGGTGGTGGAGCAATACTGGGCATGGTCTTGCAAAATACAATACTACCCTCAAAAGAATACAGGAAAATTGGACCAGTAGTAATAGACCAATGTAATATAAATAATATCATATGATACAAGAACTCCAAGCAACAATATACACCAGCCTACCTTACACATTCTGTAAAGTTAACAATAAAAGGTGTGCGTATATCACTGGGAGTACCCTGCAGACATATAACTATTAACGAGTATCTACATCAGAACAATACTCCAACTTGGCGCATCAAAATGGACTAATACCTGTTTTTTTCCCCTTGAATTAACAGAGTTTTAATATGATGCAATGGTGCGCATAACACCGTCAATTTGCATAAATGGTGAGTTCTACTTATTGTAAAAGGTGAGTGTATCATCGTACTACCTGGCTGCCGAACACACACATTTTCACACGCCTGGAAGACGAGACTGGGAAGGAGCCAGTTCAAAAATGGCCCCCTCGTATTGAGCGCAACGAGGTCACGCACGTTAATGAAGGTTCACACTGACTGCCAACGGCAGTCAGTCAGATCCTTTGCTTGTGACAGCCTCCCACACAAGCCTCAACAGCAGTAGATGTGAGCACAAGTGCGGCTCTCTCCAGTGTTCAAGATAGCCTCCCAAAGTGCCCGTAAACTGGAATGCATGGCATGTCAGACACCTTCATGCTGTGGCCCACTCCCGTCGTCCAAGGAGTGCACAAGCAGATACTGGTCAAATACGGCTTCACCGCCCCGGGTCCCGCACCCAGCTGGATTTCAGTGATGTTGTGCCTGCTCCAACCCCCAGTCGTTGCCAAAATATGTAATGACGAGGTCGTCCATGAAGGTAAAGAAGTAAGGTTTATTCACTAAACAGGAGCAGCCACAACACAACAGCAACAGGCATCGCCTAGCTGACTGTTACAACTGACTGCCATAGAATTCGCCCACAGTTCTAGCCCTTGTGATCCACCCTTAACATTCCACCCGCATGCTGGTCCTCCCAGAACCCAAACCACTACATAGAACACAACATCTCCCCCGCTCATTCTTGGCATCTCTCTGTTCTCTCGCTGGTCTGTACCTGGCACCTCTGGTCTCCCTCCTCACCTCTCATGATGTTCCTTTGGGGTGGTATTCATGACCTTTTGTTGTGACATAAGCAGTGCTTAATTTGAGGTTGTTAGGTTTGAAAATCCCATTCTCGCTATACACTTGTTCTACGTTATATTAGGTTAGCAGTGTGCGGCTAAATTAGCCACCATTCGTATCCACGTTATGCAACCCACTGAGTTATCCCTGCAATGTGTGAGCTTCAGTTAGCGAGTGTGACTCCATTTTGAATTTCGTAATCCCTATTAGGCTGTGTCTGTACTAGGCCTCATTATTCGTATTTATTGCCTCAGCAGAACACTGTATTCAGTTATTATTTTCTTTTCTGTTCAAGGTTGCCTTCTGACTTACTAATGAATAGGCCATTCTGCCCTCGCATACCTATCCTTGTGTGTAGCTCTGCTCCCACGTTAGGAGACGCCGAAACCCAGCACGGCAACCTTGAGATAGTGATAGCGTGTACCCATCTAGCAGGTGGTAGCCCATCCTTCTGTGCCTCCTTTGTTCATGTTCGGCCTAAGCCGGTAACTTTCCATTGTGGGCGTGGTTGGGAGGTCTTTGGGAGGAATGATTATGCGTTGCAGACTGTTGGGGGCTAGTCCCTCGGCAGACATCTTAGGGTGCAGGTCAGATTGGACTCCTCTGCAGAGTATTGCTAATAAACAACTGTTTGTATTCTCTACTGTCTGACCGACTCTTCATTTAGTAGAAGGCGATTAGGAGGTTGCAGATAACCCGGGTGGCCCTTTTCGTGCCACTTCCTTCAAGGTGGTGGTTTCCGGTGCTCAGCACCGGCACTTAGGGGCCGATTCCGATCTCGGCCGGTAGGGCTCCGAATCGGATTCGGCATAACCGGATCCGATTCGGAGCCCTATCTCCCGACCGATTCGTACGCGCGTCCGGACGAGCGAGTACGATGCGAATTCGCCGACCGACTCGTTCGGGCGTCCAAACCGCTCCGACCGACTCGTTCCCGGGTCTAACCACACCGACCGACTCGCTCGGACACGACTCGCACCGCGCAATGGAGACGTTCCCCGGCCGGGTAAGTACGATGCGCGCCGCGAGCAGTCCGACCGACACGCGCCGTCCGGCTCGAAAGAGCAGTCGGAGCCGTACTCGGGGTCCGTGTCGGACCCCCTGTACGCGTAGCCGCGCGAGTCGCACACAGGGGGACCCATGGGTCCCCCTACCTGTGCGTGTATGGCGCGAGTCGCTTCGCCGCGTACCCGCTGTAGGGGCGCCCTTGTTCGCCTCGCACCCATTGAGGCAATGGGAGCCCGCGTACGCGTTGTACGACCGGCTCCCATTGACTTCAATGGGAGTCCGACCGACTCGAGTACGATAGCATACGGACGCATCGTACTCGTTCGGTCGGGCTGCACGGGTCCGATTCGGTCGGAAATCTCTCCGGGTCCGGCTCGGTCGGAGAGATTTCCAGCCCGAATCGGAATCGGCCGCTAATTATCAATACCAGCACTTATGACAGTCTGCCACATGGTGGCACTATCTGTCTAACTTAGAGATGAGCACAACAACAGTTATTTATTAATTCAGTAAACATTAAAAAATGCTTAATACGTGCCACCCAAGGCGTTCTCATAGCTTATGGGGTGTGGAATAGTCTGAATTGTCACACTTGCGGAAGTGTGATGGTTAGCAGCTGTGGTGGTGCGGTTAGTGACAGCACCAGCAGGGGGATGACATGGTGGAGGCTGCAGTGTCCTCTTGACAAGAGGCCTGGCACTTAATGTTTTACAAATTAAAGACTGGACATAAGAGGCCCAGAAAGAACCACTGAGTGCTGTAGTGCCACCCAGTTTATCCAGCCCATCATGATCAGTGGTAACCCCATCTTTAGCTGCTAGATTGGGGGTTCACAGTTCCACTGGGGCGCATGTGAAGCCTGTGAAGTCTCATCATTGGGGGCACAGTTCATGCAGGTCTTTCACCTAGGGTGTGCCCCTGCTCTGGGACACCAGTACCAAATATTCTGCACGATTATTCCAAGGTACCTTCTCTCTAATCCGTCTTTCACTCATATATCCTCTACAATTCTCATTACTAATTAGTGCCCCCTTATATTTCAGGGACATGCTCGCTGCTGAGGAAGGTACCAGCCGACAGGTTCTGAAACATTCTGGCCATGTAGAGTCACAACAGAGCAGGGCAGCCACCCCTGGAGCAGCCTTAAACGTTCATGTTGGTCCCACAATAGCACAAAGACCCCAGGGTGTCCCTTGGTTCTTCTAGAGTGCGTACAACACCACCCGGGGTTGTGAACCAGGCACTGTGTAGCAGTCAACATCATATCTAACTTTCACCTCCAGGTCAGCAGAGGGCGGACCAGTCTCTATCTGTCCTCGTTCTGGAAAAGTTTACTCTCCTACACAAGCCATATGGTGCAGCCTACACATTCAGAAACTTTGGCACTGTTGGGCTGCTGCAATGAGGTATAAGCCAGCCCCCCATAGAAACTGACAGACAACAGAAAGCCAAATAAATCTCTCTCTTCTTTATTTCGGCCGAAGACCATAAAAGTTTCATAATAGTACAATCTTTCAAAATGCATCAAACTGTATATAAAAATATTCTCAGTAAAAATAGTCAGCGATTTCAAATAAAACAATTTCCAAAGCCAAATCCAATCGGCCAGAGTTCAGAGACTCCATAAACAAGGTGCAAGACTACAGAGAGCCCAAGACCAAGGTGCAAGACTTCAGAGACTCCAACACCAAGGTGCAAGACAACAGAGAACCAAAGACCAAGATGCAAGACTACAGAGCGCCCAAGACCAAGATGCAAAACTACAGAGACTCCAACACCAAGGTGCAAGACAACGGAGAATCCAAGACCAAGGTGCAAGACTGCAGTGAACCCAAGACCAAGATGCAAGACTACAGAGACTCCAACTCCAAGGTGCAAGATTTCAGAGATTCCAACACCGAGGTGCAAGACTACAGAGACTCCAACACCAAGATGCAGGACTACAGAGACTCCAACACCAAGATGCAGGACTACAGAGACTCCAACACCAAGGTGCAAGACTACAGAGAGCCCAAGACCAAGGTGCAAGACTACAGAGACTCCAACACCAAGGTGCAAGACTTCAGAGACTTCAACACCAAGGTGGAAGACAACAGAGAACCCAAGACCAAGATGCAAGACTACAGAGACTCCAACACCAAGGTGCAAGACTAGAGACTCCGACACCAAGGTGCAAGACTACAGAGAACCCAAGACCAAGATGCAAGACTACAGAGAGCCCAAGACCAAGATGCAATACTTCAGAGAGCCCAAGACCAAGATGCAAGACTACAGAGAGCCCAAGACCAAGATGCAAGACTTTAGAGAGCCCAAGACCAAGATGCAAGACTACAGAGACTCCAACACCAAGGTGCAAGACAACAGAGAACCCAAGACCAAGGTGCAAGACTACAGAGAGCCCAAGACCACGATGCAAGACTTTAGAGAGCCCAAGACCAAGATGCAAGACTACAGAGACTCCAACACCAAGGTGCAAGACATCAGAGACTCCAACTCCAAGATGCAGGACTACAGAGACTCCAACACCAAGATACAAGACTACAGAGACTCCAACACCAAGATGCAGGACTACAGAGACTCCAACACCAAGGTGCAAGACTACAGAGAGCCCAAGACCAAGGTGCAAGACTTAAGAGACTCCAACACCAAGGTGCAAGACTACAGAGACTCCAACACCAAGATGCAGCACTACAGAGACTCCAACACCAAGAAGCAGGACTACAGAGACTCCAACACCAAGGTGCGAGACTACAGAGACTCCAACACCAAGATGCAGGACTACAGAGACTCCAACACCAAGGTGCAAGACTACAGAGAGCCCAAGACCAAGGTGCAAGACTTCAGAGACTACAACAGCAAGGTGCAAGACTACAGAGAACCCAAGACCAAGGTGCAAGACTTCAGAGACTCCAACACCAAGGTGCAAGACTACATAGAACCCAAGACCAAATTGTAAGACTTCAGAGACTCCAACACCAAGGTGGAAGACATCAGAGCTCCCAAAACCAAGGTGCAAGACTTCAGAGACTCCAACACCAAGGTGCAAGACTACAGAGAACCCAAGACCAAGGTGCAAGACTTCAGAGACTCCAACACCAAGTTGCAAGACTACAGAGGACCCAAGACCAAGGTGCAAGACTTCAGAGATTCCAACACCAAGGTGCAAGACTACAGAGAACGCAACACCAAGGTGCAAGACTTCAGATAACCCAAGACCAAGATGCAAGACTAAAGAGACTCCAACACCAAGTTGCAAGACTTCAGAGACTCCAACACCAAGGTGCAAGACTACAGAGAGCCCAAGACCAAGGTGCAAGACTACAGAGACTCCAAGACCAAGGTGCAAGACAACAGAGAACCCAAGACCAAGATGCAAGACTACAGTGAACCCAAGACCAAGATGCAAGACTACAGAGACTCCAACACCAAGGCGCAAGACTTCAGAGACTCCAACACCGAGGTGCAAGACTACAGAGACTCCAACACCAAGGTGAAAGACTTCAGAGACTCCAACATCAAGGTGCAAGACTACAGAGAGCCCAAGACCAAGGTGCAAGACTTCAGAGACTGCAACAGCAAGGTGCAAGACTACAGAGAACCCAAGAGCAAGGTGCAAGACTTCAGAGACTCCAACACCAAGGCGCAAGACTTCAGAGACTCCAACACCGAGGTGCAAGACTACAGAGACTCCAACACCAAGGTGAAAGACTTCAGAGACTCCAACATCAAGGTGCAAGACTACAGAGAGCCCAAGACCAAGGTGCAAGACTTCAGAGACTGCAACAGCAAGGTGCAAGACTACAGAGAGCCCAAGACCACGATGCAAGACTTTAGAGAGCCCAAGACCAAGGTGCAAGACTTCAGAGACTCCAACACCAAGGTGCAAGACTGCAGAGAACCCAAGACCAAGGTACAAGACTTCAGAGACTCCAACACCAAGGTGCAAGACTACAGAGAACCCAAGACCAAGGTGCAAGACTTCAGAGACTCCAACACCAAGGTGCAAGACTACAGAGGACCCAAGACCAAGGTGCAAGACTTCAGAGACTCCAAGACCAAGGTGCAAGACTACAGAGAACCCAAGACCAAGGTGCAAGACTTCAGAGACTCCAACACCAAGGTGCAAGACTACAGAGGACCCAAGACCAAGGTGCAAGACTTCAGAGGCTCCAAGACCAAGGTGCAAGACTTCAGAGACTGCAACAGCAAGGTGCAAGACTACAGAGAGCCCAAGACCACGATGCAAGACTTTAGAGAGCCCAAGACCAAGGTGCAAGACTTCAGAGACTCCAACACCAAGGTGCAAGACTACAGAGAACCCAAGACCAAGGTACAAGACTACAGAGACTCCAACACCAAGGTGCAAGACTACAGAGAACCCAACACCAAGGTGCAAGACTTCAGAGACTCCAACACCAAGGTGCAAGACTACAGAGGACCCAAGACCAAGGTGCAAGACTTCAGAGACTCCAAGACCAAGGTGCAAGACTACAGAGAACCCAAGACCAAGGTGCAAGACTTCAGAGACTCCAACACCAAGGTGCAAGACTACAGAGGACCCAAGACCAAGGTGCAAGACTTCAGAGGCTCCAAGACCAAGGTGCAAGACTACAGAGAACCCAACACCAAGGTGCAAGACTTCAGATAACCCAAGACCAAGATGCAAGACTACAGAGACTCCAACACCAAGGTGCAAGACAACAGAGAACCAAAGACCAAGATGCAAGACTACAGAGAGCCCAAGACCAAGATGCAAGACTTCAGAGCGCCCAAGACCAAGATGCAAAACTACAGAGACTCCAACACCAAGGTGCAAGACAACAGAGAATCCAAGACCAAGGTGCAAGACTACAGTGAACCCAAGACCAAGATGCAAGACTACAGAGACTCCAACACCAAGGTGCAAGACTTCAGAGATTCCAACACCGAGGTGGAAGACTACAGAGACTCCAACACCAAGATGCAAGACTACAGAGACTCCAACACCAAGGTGCAGGACTACAGAGCCTCCAACACCAAGATGCAGGACTACAGAGACTCCAACACCAAGGTGCAAGATTACAGAGACTCCAACACCAAGATGCAGCACTACAGAGACTCCAACACCAAGATGCAGGACTACAGAGACTCCAACACCAAGGTGCAAGACTACAGAGAACCCAAGACCAAGATGCAAGACTACAGAGACTCCAACACCAAGGTGCAAGACTAGAGACTCCAACACCAAGGTGCAAGAATACAGAGAACCCAAGACCAAGATGCAAGACTACAGAGAGCCCAAGACCAAGATGCAATACTTCAGAGAGCCCAAGACCAAGATGCAAGACTACAGAGACTCCAACACCAAGGTGCAAGACAACAGAGAACCCAAGACCAAGGTGCAAGACTACAGTAAACCCAAGACCAAGGTGCAAGACTACAGAGACTCCAACACCAAGATGCAAGACTACAGAGACTCCAACACCAAGGTGCAGGACTACAGAGCCTCCAACACCAAGATGCAGGACTACAGAAACTCCAACACCAAGGTGCAAGACTACAGAGACTCCAACACCAAGATGCAGCACTACAGAGACTCCAACACCAAGATGCAGGACTACAGAGACTCCATCACCAAGGTGCAAGACAACAGAGAACCAAAGACCAAGATGCAAGACTACAGAGAGCCCAAGACCAAGATGCAAGACTTCAGAGCGCCCAAGACCAAGATGGAAACCTACAGAGACTCCAACACCAAGGTGCAAGACAACAGAGAATCCAAGACCAAGGTGCAAGACTACAGTGAACCCAAGACCAAGATGCAAGACTACAGAGACTCCAACACCAAGGTGCAAGACTTCAGAGATTCCAACTCCGAGGTGCAAGACTTCAGAGACTCCAACACCAAGGTACAAGACTACAGAGACTCCAACACCAAGGTGCAAGACTACAGAGAACCCAAGACCAAGGTGCAAGACTTCAGAGACTCCAACACCAAGGTGCAAGACTACAGAGGACCCAAGACCAAGGTGCAAGACTTCAGAGACTCCAACACCAAGGTGCAAGACTACAGAGAACCCAAGACCAAGGTGCAAGACTTCAGAGACTCCAACACCAAGGTGCAAGACTTCAGATAACCCAAGACCAACATGCAAGACTTCAGAGACTCCAACACCAAGATGCAGGACTACAGAGACTCCAACACCAAGATGCAGGACTACAGAGACTCCAACACCAAGGTGAAAGACTACAGAGAGCCCAAGACCAAGGTGCAAGACTTCAGAGACTCCAAAACCAAGGTGCAAGCCTTCAGAGACTCCATCATCAAAGTGCAAGACTAAAGAGAGCCCAAGACCAAGGTGCAAGACTTCAGAGACTCCAACACTAAGGTGCAAGACTACAGAGAACCCAAGACCAAGGTGCAAGACTTCAGAGACTCCAGCACCAAGGTGCAAGACTTCAGAGGACCCAAGACCAAGGTGCAAGACTACAGAGACTCCAAGACCGGGGTGCAAGACTACAGAGACTCCAACACCAAGGTGCAAGACGTCAGAGCTCCCAAGACCAAGGTGCAAGACTTCAGAGACTCCAACACCAAGGTGCAAGACTACAGAGAACCCAAGACCAAGGTACAAGACTTCAGAGACTCCAACACCAAGGTGCAAGACTAGAGACTCCAACACCAAGGTGCAAGATTACAGAGAACCCAAGACCAAGATGCAAGACTACAGAGAGCCCAAGACCAAGATGCAATACTTCAGAGAGCCCAAGACCAAGATGCAAGACTACAGAGAGCCCAAGACCAAGATGCAAGACTTTAGAGAGCCCAAGACCAAGATGCAAGACTACAGAGACTCCAACACCAAGGTGCAAGACAACAGAGAACCCAAGACCAAGGTGCAAGACTTCAGAGACTCCAACACCAAGGTGCAAGACTACAGAGAGCCCAAGACCAAGGTGCAAGACTACAGAGACTCCAAGACCGGGGTGCAAGACTACAGAGACTCCAACACCAAGGTGCAAGACGTCAGAGCTCCCAAGACCAAGGTGCAAGACTTCAGAGACTCCAACACCAAGGTGCAAGACTACAGAGAACCCAAGACCAAGGTACAAGACTTCAGAGACTCCAACACCAAGGTGCAAGACTAGAGACTCCAACACCAAGGTGCAAGACTACAGAGAACCCAAGACCAAGATGCAAGACTACAGAGAGCCCAAGACCAAGATGCAATACTTCAGAGAGCCCAAGACCAAGATGCAAGACTACAGAGAGCCCAAGACCAAGATGCAAGACTTTAGAGAGCCCAAGACCAAGATGCAAGACTACAGAGACTCCAACACCAAGGTGCAAGACAACAGAGAAGCCAAGACCAAGGTGCAAGACTACAGAGAGCCCAAGACCAAGATGCAAGACTTTAGAGAGCCCAAGACCAAGATGCAAGACTACAGAGACTCCAACACCAAGGTGCAAGACATCAGAGACTCCAACTCCAAGATGCAGGACTACAGAGACTCCAACACCAAGATGCAAGACTACAGAGACTCCAACACCAAGATGCAGGACTACAGAGACTCCAACACCAAGGTGCAAGACTACAGAGAGCCCAAGACCAAGGTGCAAGACTTAAGAGTCTCCAACACCAAGGTGCAAGACTACAGAGACTCCAACACCAAGATGCAGCACTACAGAGACTCCAACACCAAGATGCAGGACTACAGAGACTCCAACACCAAGGTGCGAGACTACAGAGACTCCAACACCAAGATGCAGGACTACAGAGACTCCAACACCAAGGTGCAAGACTACAGAGAGCCCAAGACCAAGGTGCAAGACTTAAGAGACTCCAACATCAAGGTGCAAGACTACAGAGATCCCAAGACCAAGGTGCAAGACTTCAGACACTACAACAGCAAGGTGCAAGACTACAGAGAACCCAAGACCAAGGTGCAAGACTTCAGAGACTCCAACACCAAGGTGCAAGACTACATAGAACCCAAGACCAAGTTGTAAGACTTTAGAGACTCCAACAACAAGGTGGAAGACATCAGAGCTCCCAAAACCAAGGTGCAAGACTTCAGAGACTCCAACACCAAGGTGCAAGACTACAGAGAACCCAAGACCAAGGTGCAAGACTTCAGAGACTCCAACACCAAGGTGCAAGACTACAGAGGACCCAAGACCAAGGTGCAAGACTTCAGAGATTCCAACACCAAGGTGCAAGACTACAGAGAACCCAACACCAAGGTGCAAGACTTCAGATAACCCAAGACCAAGATGCAAGACTAAAGAGACTCCAACACCAAGGTGCAAGACTTCAGAGACTCCAACACCAAGGTGCAAGACTACAGAGAGCCCAAGACCAAGGTGCAAGACTACAGAGACTCCAAGACCAAGGTGCAAGACAACAGAGAACCCAAGACCAAGATGCAAGACTACAGTGAACCCAAGACCAAGATGCAAGACTACAGAGACTCCAACACCAAGGCGCAAGACTTCAGAGACTCCAACACCGAGGTGCAAGACTACAGAGACTCCAACACAAAGGTGAAAGACTTCAGAGACTCCAACATCAAGGTGCAAGACTACAGAGAGCCCAAGACCAAGGTGCAAGACTTCAGAGACTGCAACAGCAAGGTGCAAGACTACAGAGAACCCAAGAGCAAGGTGCAAGACTTCAGAGACTCCAACACCAAGGTGCAAGACTACAGAGACTCCAACACCAAGGTGCAAGACTTCAGAGACTCCAACATCAAAGTGCAGGACTACAGAGAGCCCAAGACCAAGGTGCAAGACTTCAGAGACTCCAACACCAAGGTGCAAGACTACAGAGAGCCCAAGACCAAGGTGCAAGACTACAGAGACTCCAAGACCGGGGTGCAAGACTACAGAGACACCAACACCAAGGTGCCAGACGTCAGAGCTCCCAAGACCAAGGTGCAAGACTTCAGAGACTCCAACACCAAGGTGCAAGACTACAGAGAACCCAAGACCAAGGTACAAGACTTCAGAGACTCCAACACCAAGGTGCAAGACTACAGAGACTCCAACACCAAGGTGCAAGACTACAGAGAACCCAAGACCAAGGTGCAAGACTTCAGAGACTCCAACACCAAGGTGCAAGACTACAGAGGACCCAAGACCAAGGTGCAAGACTTCAGAGACTCCATCACCAAGGTGCAAGACTACAGAGGACCCAATACCAAGGTGCAAGACTTCAGAGGCTCCAAGACCAAGGTGCAAGACTACAGAGAACCCAACACCAAGGTGCAAGACTTCAGATAACCCAAGACCAAGATGCAAGACTACAGAGACTCCAACACCAAGGTGCAAGACAACAGACAACCAAAGACCAAGATCCAAGACTACAGAGAGCCCAAGACCAAGATGCAAGACTTCAGAGCGCCCAAGACCAAGATGCAAAACTACAGAGACTCCAACACCAAGGTGCAAGACAACAGAGAATCCAAGACCAAGGTGCAAGACTACAGTGAACCCAAGACCAAGATGCAAGACTACAGAGACTCCAACACCAAGGTGCAAGACTTCAGAGATTCCAACACCGAGGTGCAAGACTACAGAGACTCCAACACCAAGATGCAGGACTACACAGACTCCAACACCAAGATGCAGGACTACAGAGACTCCAACACCAAGGTGCAAGACTACAGAGAGCCGAAGACCAAGGTGCAAGACTACAGAGACTGCAACACCAAGGTGCAAGACTTCAGAGACTTCAACATCAAGGTGGAAGACAACAGAGATCCCAAGACCAAGATGCAAGACTACAGAGACTCCAACACCAAGGTGCAAGACTAGAGACTCCAACACCAAGGTGCAAGACTACAGAGAACCCAAGACCAAGATGCAAGACTACAGAGAGCCCAAGACCAAGATGCAATACTTCAGAGAGCCCAAGACCAAGATGCAAGACTACAGAGACTCCAACACCAAGGTGCAAGACAACAGAGAACCCAAGACCAAGGTGCAAGACTACAGTAAACCCAAGACCAAGGTGCAAGACTACAGAGACTCCAACACCAAGATGCAAGACTACAGAGACTCCAACACCAAGGTGCAGGACTACAGAGCCTCCAACACCAAGATGCAGGACTACAGAGACTCCAACACCAAGGTGCAAGATTACAGAGACTCCAACACCAAGATGCAGCACTACAGAGACTCCAACACCAAGATGCAGGACTACAGAGACTCCAACACCAAGGTGCGAGACTACAGAGACTCCAACACCAAGATGCAGGACTACAGAGACTCCAACACCAAGGTGCAAGACTACAGAGAGCCCAAGACCAAGGTGCAAGACTTAAGAGACTCCAACATCAAGGTGCAAGACTACAGAGATCCCAAGACCAAGGTGCAAGACTTCAGAGACTCCAACAGCAAGGTGCAGGACTACAGAGAACCCAAGACCAAGGTGCAAGACTTCAATGACTCCAACACCAAGGTGCAAGACTACAGAGACTCCAACACCAAGGTGCAAGTCTTCAGAGACTCCAACGTCAAGGTGCAAGACTACAGAGAGCCCACGACCAAGGTGCAAGACTTCAGAGACTCCAACAGCAAGGTGCAAGACTACAGAGAACCCAAGACCAAGGTGCAAGACTTCAGAGACTCCAACACCAAGGTGCAAGACTTCAGAGACTCCAACACCAAGGTGCAAGACTACAGAGGACCCAAGACCAAGGTGCAAGACTTCAGAGACTCCAACACCAAGGTGCAAGACTACAGAGAACCCAAGACCAAGGTGCAAGACTTTAGAGACTCCAACACCAAGGTACAAGACTACAGAGACTCCAACACCAAGGTGCAAGACTACAGAGAACCCAAGACCAAGGTGCAAGACTTCAGAGACTCCAACACCAAGGTGCAAGACTACAGAGGACCCAAGACCAAGGTGCAAGACTTCAGAGACTCCAACACCAAGGTGTAAGACTACAGAGAACCCAACACCAAGGTGCAAGACTTCAGATAACCCAAGACCAAGATGCAAGACTACAGAGACTACAACACCAAGGTGCAAGACTTCAGAGACTCCAACACCAAGGTGGAAGACAACAGAGAACCCAAGACCAAGGTGCAAGACTACAGAGACTCCAACACCAAGGTGCAAGACTTCAGAGACTCCAACACCGAGGTGCAAGACTACAGAGACTCCAACACCAAGATGCAGGACTACAGAGACTCCAATACCAAGATGCAGGACTACAGAGACTCCAACACCAAGGTGAAAGACTACAGAGAGCCCAAGACCAAGGTGCAAGACTTCAGAGACTCCAACAGCAAGGTGCAAGACTACAGTGAACTCAAGACCAAGATGCAAGACTTCAGAGACTCCAACACCAAGGGGCAAGACTTCAGAGACTCCAACACCAAGGTGCAAGACTACAGAGACTCCAACGTGCAAGACTTCAGAGACTCCAACACCAAGCTGCAAGACTACAGAGGACCCAAGACCAAGGTGCAAGACTTCAGAGACTCCAACACCAAGGTGTAAGACTACAGAGAACCCAACACCAAGGTGCAAGACTACAGAGGACCCAAGACCAAGGTGCAAGACTTCAGAGACTCCAACACCAAGGTGTAAGACTACAGAGATTCCAACACCAAGATGCAGGACTACAGAGACTCCAACACCAAGATGCAGGACTACAGAGACTCCAACACCAAGGTGAAAGACGACAGAGAGCCCAAGACCAAGGTCCAAGACTTCAGAGACTCCAAAACCAAGGTGCAAGACTTCAGAGACTCCATCATCAAAGTGCAAGACTAAAGAGAGCCCAAGACCAAGGTGCAAGACTTCAGAGACTCCAACACTAAGGTGCAAGACTACAGAGAACCCAACACCAAGGTGCAAGACTTCAGAGACTCCAGCACCAAGGTGCAAGACTTCAGAGACTCCAACACCAAGGTGCAAGACGTCAGAGCTCCCAAGACCAAGGTGCAAGACTTCAGAGACTCTAACACCAAGGTGCAAGACTACAGAGAACCCAAGACCAAGGTGCAAGACTTCAGAGACTCCAAGATCAAGGTGCAAGACTACAGAGAACCCAACACCAAGGTGCAAGACTTCAGATAACCCAAGACCAAGATGCAAGACTACAGAGATTCCAACACCAAGGTGCAAGACTACAGAGAACCCAACACCAAGGTGCAAGACTTCAGATAACCCAAGACCAAGATGCAAGACTAAAGAGACTCCAACACCAAGGTGCAAGACTTCAGAGACTCCAACACCAAGGTGCAAGACTACAGAGAGCCCAAGACCAAGGTGCAAGACTACAGAGACTCCAAGACCAAGGTGCAAGACAACAGAGAACCCAAGACCAAGATGCAAGACTACAGTGAACCCAAGACCAAGATGCAAGACTACAGAGACTCCAACACCAAGGCGCAAGACTTCAGAGACTCCAACACCGAGGTGCAAGACTACAGAGACTCCAACACCAAGGTGAAAGACTTCAGAGACTCCAACATCAAGGTGCAAGACTACAGAGAGCCCAAGACCAAGGTGCAAGACTTCAGAGACTGCAACAGCAAGGTGCAAGACTACAGAGAACCCAAGAGCAAGGTGCAAGACTTCAGAGACTCCAACACCAAGGTGCAAGACTACAGAGACTCCAACACCAAGGTGCAAGACTTCAGAGACTCCAACATCAAAGTGCAGGACTACAGAGAGCCCAAGACCAAGGTGCAAGACTTCAGAGACTCCAACACCAAGGTGCAAGACTACAGAGAGCCCAAGACCAAGGTGCAAGACTACAGAGACTCCAAGACCGGGGTGCAAGACTACAGAGACACCAACACCAAGGTGCAAGACGTCAGAGCTCCCAAGATCAAGGTGCAAGACTTCAGAGACTCCAACACCAAGGTGCAAGACTACAGAGAGCCCAAGACCAAGGTGCAAGACTACAGAGACTCCAAGACCAAGGTGCAAGACAACAGAGAACCCAAGACCAAGATGCAAGACTACAGTGAACCCAAGACCAAGATGCAAGACTACAGAGACTCCAACACCAAGGCGCAAGACTTCAGAGACTCCAACACCGAGGTGCAAGACTACAGAGACTCCAACACAAAGGTGAAAGACTTCAGAGACTCCAACATCAAGGTGCAAGACTACAGAGAGCCCAAGACCAAGGTGCAAGACTTCAGAGACTGCAACAGCAAGGTGCAAGACTACAGAGAACCCAAGAGCAAGGTGCAAGACTTCAGAGACTCCAACACCAAGGTGCAAGACTACAGAGACTCCAACACCAAGGTGCAAGACTTCAGAGACTCCAACATCAAAGTGCAGGACTACAGAGAGCCCAAGACCAAGGTGCAAGACTTCAGAGACTCCAACACCAAGGTGCAAGACTACAGAGAGCCCAAGACCAAGGTGCAAGACTACAGAGACTCCAAGACCGGGGTGCAAGACTACAGAGACACCAACACCAAGGTGCCAGACGTCAGAGCTCCCAAGACCAAGGTGCAAGACTTCAGAGACTCCAACACCAAGGTGCAAGACTACAGAGAACCCAAGACCAAGGTACAAGACTTCAGAGACTCCAACACCAAGGTGCAAGACTACAGAGACTCCAACACCAAGGTGCAAGACTACAGAGAACCCAAGACCAAGGTGCAAGACTTCAGAGACTCCAACACCAAGGTGCAAGACTACAGAGGACCCAAGACCAAGGTGCAAGACTTCAGAGACTCCATCACCAAGGTGCAAGACTACAGAGGACCCAATACCAAGGTGCAAGACTTCAGAGGCTCCAAGACCAAGGTGCAAGACTACAGAGAACCCAACACCAAGGTGCAAGACTTCAGATAACCCAAGACCAAGATGCAAGACTACAGAGACTCCAACACCAAGGTGCAAGACAACAGACAACCAAAGACCAAGATGCAAGACTACAGAGAGCCCAAGACCAAGATGCAAGACTTCAGAGCGCCCAAGACCAAGATGCAAAACTACAGAGACTCCAACACCAAGGTGCAAGACAACAGAGAATCCAAGACCAAGGTGCAAGACTACAGTGAACCCAAGACCAAGATGCAAGACTACAGAGACTCCAACACCAAGGTGCAAGACTTCAGAGATTCCAACACCGAGGTGCAAGACTACAGAGACTCCAACACCAAGATGCAGGACTACACAGACTCCAACACCAAGATGCAGGACTACAGAGACTCCAACACCAAGGTGCAAGACTACAGAGAGCCGAAGACCAAGGTGCAAGACTACAGAGACTGCAACACCAAGGTGCAAGACTTCAGAGACTTCAACATCAAGGTGGAAGACAACAGAGATCCCAAGACCAAGATGCAAGACTACAGAGACTCCAACACCAAGGTGCAAGACTAGAGACTCCAACACCAAGGTGCAAGACTACAGAGAACCCAAGACCAAGATGCAAGACTACAGAGAGCCCAAGACCAAGATGCAATACTTCAGAGAGCCCAAGACCAAGATGCAAGACTACAGAGACTCCAACACCAAGGTGCAAGACAACAGAGAACCCAAGACCAAGGTGCAAGACTACAGTAGAACCCAAGACCAAGGTGCAAGACTACAGAGACTCCAACACCAAGATGCAAGACTACAGAGACTCCAACACCAAGGTGCAGGACTACAGAGCCTCCAACACCAAGATGCAGGACTACAGAGACTCCAACACCAAGGTGCAAGACTTACAGAGACTCCAACACCAAGATGCAGCACTACAGAGAGCTCCAACACCAAGATGCAGGACTACAGAGACTCCAACACCAAGGTGCAAGACTACAGAGAGCTCCAAGACCAAGGTGCAAGACTACAGAGACTCCAACACCAAGGTGCAAGACTACAGAGAGCTCCAACACCAAGGTGCAAGACTTCAGAGACTCCAACATCAAGGTGCAAGACTACAGAGGATCCCAAGACCAAGGTGCAAGACTTCAGAGACTCCAACAGCAAGGTGCAAGACTACAGAGAACCCAAGACCAAGGTGCAAGACTTCAGAGACTCCAACACCAAGGTGCAAGTCTTCAGAGACTCCAACACCAAGGTGCAAGACTACAGAGACTCCAACACCAAGGTGCAAGACTTCAGAGACTCCAACACCAAGGTGCAAGACTACAGAGAACCCAAGACCAAGGTGCAAGACTTCAGAGACTCCAACACCAAGGTGCAAGACTTCAGAGACTCCAACACCAAGGTGCAAGACTACAGAGGACCCAAGACCAAGGTGCAAGACTTCAGAGACTCCAACACCAAGGTGCAAGACTACAGAGAGCCCAAGACCAAGGTGCAAGACTTCAGAGACTCCAACACCAAGGTGCAAGACTACAGAGAACCCAAGACCAAGGTGCAAGACTTCAGAGACTCCAACACCAAGGTGCAAGACTTCAGAGACTCCAACACCAAGGTGCAAGACTACAGAGGACCCAAGACCAAGGTGCAAGACTTCAGAGACTCCAACAGCAAGGTGCAAGACTACAGTGAACTCAAGACCAAGATGCAAGACTTCAGAGACTCCAACACCAAGGGGCAAGACTTCAGAGACTCCAACACCAAGGTGCAAGACTACAGAGACTCCAACACCAAGGTGCAAGACTTCAGAGACTCCAACACCAAGGTGCAAGACTACAGAGGACCCAAGACCAAGGTGCAAGACTTCAGAGACTCCAACACCAAGGTGTAAGACTACAGAGAACCCAACACCAAGGTGCAAGACTACAGAGGACCCAAGACCAAGGTGCAAGACTTCAGAGACTCCAACACCAAGGTGTAAGACTACAGAGACTCCAACACCAAGATGCAGGACTACAGAGACTCCAACACCAAGATGCAGGACTACAGAGACTCCAACACCAAGGTGAAAGACTACAGAGAGCCCAAGACCAAGGTGCAAGACTTCAGAGACTCCAAAACCAAGGTGCAAGACTTCAGAGACTCCAACATCAAAGTGCAAGACTAAAGAGAGCCCAAGACCAAGGTGCAAGACTTCAGAGACTCCAACACTAAGGTGCAAGACTACAGAGAACCCAACACCAAGGTGCAAGACTTCAGAGACTCCAACACCAAGGTGCAAGACTTCAGAGACTCCAACACCAAGGTGCAAGACGTCAGAGCTCCCAAGACCAAGGTGCAAGACTTCAGAGACTCCAACACCAAGGTGCAAGACTTCAGAGACTCCAACACCAAGGTGCAAGACGTCAGAGCTCCCAAGACCAAGGTGCAAGACTTCAGAGACTCCAACACTAAGGTGCAAGACTACAGAGAACCCAAGACCAAGGTGCAAGACTTCAGAGACTCCAACACCAAGGTGCAAGACTTCAGAGACTCCAACACCAAGGTGCAAGACGTCAGAGCTCCCAAGACCAAGGTGCAAGACTTCAGAGACTCCAACACCAAGGTGCAAGACTTCAGAGACTCCAACACCAAGGTGCAAGACGTCAGAGCTCCCAAGACCAAGGTGCAAGACTTCAGAGACTCTAACACCAAGGTGCAAGACTACAGAGAACCCAAGACCAAGGTGCAAGACTTCAGAGACTCCAAGATCAAGGTGCAAGACTACAGAGAACCCAACACCAAGGTGCAAGACTTCAGATAACCCAAGACCAAGATGCAAGACTACAGAGACTCCAACACCAAGGTGCAAGACAACAGAGAACCCAAGACCAAGGTGCAAGACTACAGTGAACCCAAGACCAAGATGCAAGACTACAGAGACTCCAACACCAAGGTGGAAGACTACAGAGACTCCAACACCAAGGTGCAAGACTTCAGAGACTCCAACACCAAGGTGCAAGACTTCTGAGACCCCAACACCAAGGTGCAAGACAACAGAGAACCCAAGACCAAGATGCAAGACTACAGAGAGCCCAAGACCAAGATGCAAGACTTCAGAGAGCCCAAGACCAAGGTGCAAGACTACAGAGACTCCAACACCAAGGTGCAAGACTACAGAGAACTCCAAGACCAAGGTGCAAGACTACAGAGAGCCCAAGACCAAGGTGCAAGACTTCAGAGAGCCCAAGACCAAGATGCAAGACTACAGAGACTCCAACACCAAGGTGCAAGACTGCAGAGACTCCAACACCAAGGTGCAAGACTACAGAGACTCCAACACCAAGATGCAAGACTACAGAGACTCCAACACCAAGATGCAAGACTACAGAGACTCCAACACCAAGGTGCAAGACTACAGAGAGCCCAAGACCAAGGTGCAAGACTTACAGAGACTCCAACACCAAGGTGCAAGACTTCAGAGACGCCAACATCAAGGTGCAAGACTACAGAGAGCCCAAGACCAAGGTGCAAGACTTCAGAGACTCCAACAGCAAGGTGCAAGACTACAGAGAACCCAAGACCAAGGTGCAAGACTTCAGAGACTCCAACACCAAGGTGCAAGACTACAGAGACTCCAACACCAAGGTGCAAGACTACAGAGGACCCAAGACCAAGGTGCAAGACTTCAGAGACTCCAACACCAAGGTGCAAGACTACAGTGAACCCAAGACCAAGATGCAAGACTTCAGAGACTCCAACACCAAGGGGCAAGACTTCAGAGACTCCAACACCAAGGTGCAAGACTACAGAGACTCCAACACCAAGGTGCAAGACTTCAGAGACTCCAACACCAAGGTGCAAGACTACAGAGGACCCAAGACCAAGGTGCAAGACTTCAGAGACTCCAACACCAAGGTGCAAGACTACAGAGAACCCAACACCAAGGTGCAAGACTACAGAGGACCCAAGACCAAGGTGCAAGACTTCAGAGACTCCAACACCAAGGTGCAAGACTACAGAGACTCCAACACCAAGGTGCAGGACTACAGAGACTCCAACACCAAGATGCAGGACTACAGAGACTCCAACACCAAGGTGCAAGACTACAGAGAGCCCAAGACCAAGGTGCAAGACTTCAGAGACTCCAAAACCAAGGTGCAAGACTTCAGAGACTCCAACATCAAGGTGCAAGACTACAGAGAGCCCAAGACCAAGGTGCAAGACTTCAGAGACTCCAACACCAAGGTGCAAGACTACAGAGAACCCAAGACCAAGGTGCAAGACTTCAGAGACTCCAACACCAAGGTGCAAGACTTCAGAGATTCCAACACCAAGGTGCAAGACTTCAGAGACTCCAACGTCAAGGTGCAAGACTACAGAGAGCCCAAGACCAAGGTGCAAGACTTCAGAGACTCCAACAGCAAGGTGCAAGACTACAGAGAACCCAAGACCAAGGTGCAAGACTTCAGAGACTCCAACACCAAGGTGCAAGACTTCAGAGACTCCAACACCAAGGTGCAAGACTACAGAGGACCCAAGACCAAGGTGCAAGACTTCAGAGACTCCAACAGCAAGGTGCAAGACTACAGTGAACTCAAGACCAAGATGCAAGACTTCAGAGACTCCAACACCAAGGTGCAAGACTTCAGAGACTCCAACACCAAGGTGCAAGACTACAGAGACTCCAACACCAAGGTGCAAGACTTCAGAGACTCCAACACCAAGGTGCAAGACTACAGAGGACCCAAGACCAAGGTGCAAGACTTCAGAGACTCCAACACCAAGGTGTAAGACTACAGAGAACCCAACACCAAGGTGCAAGACTACAGAGGACCCAAGACCAAGGTGCAAGACTTCAGAGACTCCAACACCAAGGTGTAAGACTACAGAGACTCCAACACCAAGATGCAGGACTACAGAGACTCCAACACCAAGATGCAGGACTACAGAGACTCCAACACCAAGGTGAAAGACTACAGAGAGCCCAAGACCAAGGTGCAAGACTTCAGAGACTCCAAAACCAAGGTGCAAGACTTCAGAGACTCCAACATCAAGGTGCAAGACTAACAGAGAGCCCAAGACCAAGATGCAAGACTTCAGAGACTCCAACACTAAGGTGCAAGACTACAGAGAACCCAAGACCAAGGTGCAAGACTTCAGAGACTCCAACACCAAGGTGCAAGACTTCAGAGACTCCAACACCAAGGTGCAAGACGTCAGAGCTCCCAAGACCAAGGTGCAAGACTTCAGAGACTCCAACACCAAGGTGCAAGACTTCAGAGACTCCAACACCAAGGTGCAAGACGTACAGAGCTCCCAAGACCAAGGTGCAAGACTTCAGAGACTCCAACACCAAGGTGCAAGACTAAAGAGAACCCAAGACCAAGGTGCAAGACTTCAGAGACTCCAACACCAAGGTGCAAGACTTCAGAGACTCCAACACCAAGGTGCAAGACGTCAGAGCTCCCAAGACCAAGGTGCAAGACTTCAGAGACTCCAACACCAAGGTGCAAGACTTCAGAGACTCCAACACCAAGGTGCAAGACGTCAGAGCTCCCAAGACCAAGGTGCAAGACTTCAGAGACTCTAACACCAAGGTGCAAGACTACAGAGAACCCAAGACCAAGGTGCAAGACTTCAGAGACTCCAAGATCAAGGTGCAAGACTACAGAGAACCCAACACCAAGGTGCAAGACTTCAGATAACCCAAGACCAAGATGCAAGACTACAGAGACTCCAACACCAAGGTGCAAGACAACAGAGAACCCAAGACCAAGGTGCAAGACTACAGTGAACCCAAGACCAAGATGCAAGACTACAGAGACTCCAACACCAAGGTGCAAGACTTCAGAGACTCCAACACCAAGGTGCAAGACTACAGAGAGCCCAAGACCAAGGTGCAAGACTTCAGAGACTCCAACACCAAGGTGCAAGACTACAGAGACTCCAACACCAAGGTGCAAGACTTCAGAGACTCCAACACCAAGGTGCAAGACAACAGAGAGCCCAAGACCAAGGTGCAAGACTTCAGAGACTCCAACACCAAGGTGCAAGACTACAGAGACTCCAACACCAAGGTGCAAGACTTCAGAGACTCCAACACCAAGGTGCAAGACTTCTGAGACCCCAACACCAAGGTGCAAGACAACAGAGAACCCAAGACCAAGGTGCAAGACTACAGAGAGCCCAAGACCAAGATGCAAGACTTTAGAGAGCCCAAGACCAAGATGCAAGACTACAGAGACTCCAACACCAAGGTGCAAGACAACAGAGAACCCAAGACCAAGGTGCAAGACTACAGAGAGCCCAAGACCAAGATGCAAGACTTTAGAGAGCCCAAGACCAAGATGCAAGACTACAGAGACTCCAACACCAAGGTGCAAGGCAGCAGAGACTCCAACTCCGAAATGCAGGACTACAGAGACTCCAACACCAAGATGCAAGACTACAGAGACTCCAACACCAAGATGCAGGACTACAGAGACTCCAACACCAAGGTGCAAGACTACAGAGGACCCAAGACCAAGGTGCAAGACTTCAGAGACTCCAACAGCAAGGTGCAAGACTACAGTGAACTCAAGACCAAGATGCAAGACTTCAGAGACTCCAACACCAAGGGGCAAGACTTCAGAGACTCCAACACCAAGGTGCAAGACTACAGAGACTCCAACACCAAGGTGCAAGACTTCAGAGACTCCAACACCAAGGTGCAAGACTACACAGGACCCAAGACCAAGGTGCAAGACTTCAGAGACTCCAACACCAAGGTGTAAGACTACAGAGAACCCAACACCAAGGTGCAAGACTACAGAGGACCCAAGACCAATGTGCAAGACTTCAGAGACTCCAACACCAAGGTGTAAGACTACAGAGACTCCAACACCAAGATACAGGACTACAGAGACTCCAACACCAAGATGCAGGACTACAGAGACTCCAACACCAAGGTGAAAGACTACAGAGAGCCCAAGACCAAGGTGCAAGACTTCAGAGACTCCAAAACCAAGGTGCGAGACTTCAGAGACTCCAACATCAAAGTGCAAGACTAAAGAGAGCCCAAGACCAAGATGCAAGACTTCAGAGACTCCAACACTAAGGTGCAAGACTACAGAGAACCCAAGACCAAGGTGCAAGACTTCAGAGACTCCAACACCAAGGTGCAAGACTTCAGAGACTCCAACACCAAGGTGCAAGACGTCAGAGCTCCCAAGACCAAGGTGCAAGACTTCAGAGACTCCAACACCAAGGTGCAAGACTTCAGAGACACCAACACCAAGGTGCAAGACGTCAGAGCTCCCAAGACCAAGGTGCAAGACTTCAGAGACTCCAACACTAAGGTGCAAGACTAAAGAGAACCCAAGACCAAGGTGCAAGACTTCAGAGACTCCAACACCAAGGTGCAAGACTTCAGAGACTCCAACACCAAGGTGCAAGACGTCAGAGCTCCCAAGACCAAGGTGCAAGACTTCAGAGACTCCAACACCAAGGTGCAAGACTTCAGAGACTCCAACACCAAGGTGCAAGACGTCAGAGCTCCCAAGACCAAGGTGCAAGACTTCAGAGACTCTAATACCAAGGTGCAAGACTACAGAGAACCCAAGACCAAGGTGCAAGACTTCAGAGACTCCAAGATCAAGGTGCAAGACTACAGAGAACCCAACACCAAGGTGCAAGACTTCAGATAACCCAAGACCAAGATGCAAGACTACAGAGACTCCAACACCAAGGTGCAAGACAACAGAGAACCCAAGACCAAGGTGCAAGACTACAGTGAACCCAAGACCAAGATGCAAGACTACAGAGACTCCAACACCAAGGTGCAAGACTTCAGAGACTCCAACACCAAGGTGCAAGACAACAGAGAGCCCAAGACCAAGGTGTAAGACTTCAGAGACTCCAACACCAAGGTGCAAGACTACAGAGACTCCAACACCAAGGTGCAAGACTTCAGAGACTCCAACACCAAGGTGCAAGACAACAGAGAGCCCAAGACCAAGGTGCAAGACTTCAGAGACTCCAACACCAAGGTGCAAGACTACAGAGACTCCAACACCAAGGTGCAAGACTTCAGAGACTCCAACACCAAGGTGCAAGACTTCTGAGACCCCAACACCAAGGTGCAAGACAACAGAGAACCCAAGACCAAGGTGCAAGACTACAGAGAGCCCAAGACCAAGATGCAAGACTTTAGAGAGCCCAAGACCAAGATGCAAGACTACAGAGACTCCAACACCAAGGTGCAAGACAACAGAGAACCCAAGACCAAGGTGCAAGACTACAGAGAGCCCAAGACCAAGATGCAAGACTTTAGAGAGCCCAAGACCAAGATGCAAGACTACAGAGACTCCAACACCAAGGTGCAAGGCAGCAGAGACTCCAACTCCGAAATGCAGGACTACAGAGACTCCAACACCAAGATGCAAGACTACAGAGACTCCAACCCCAAGATGCAGGACTACAGAGACTCCAACACCAAGGTGCAAGACTACAGAGAGCCCAAGACCAAGGTGCAAGACTTCAGAGACTCCAACATCAAGGTGCAAGACTACAGAGAGCCCAAGACCAAGGTGCAAGACTTCAGAGACTCCAACAGCAAGGTGCAAGACTACAGAGAACCCAAGACCAAGGTGCAAGACTTCAGAGACTCCAACACCAAGGTGCAAGACTACAGAGACTCCAACACCAAGGTGCAATACTTCAGAGACTCCAACATCAAGGTGCAAGACTACAGAGAGCCCAAGACCAAGGTGCAAAACTTCAGATAACCCAAGACCAAGATGCAAGACTAAAGAGACTCCAACACCAAGGTGCAAGACTTCAGAGACTCCAACACCAAGGTGCAAGACTACAGAGAGCCCAAGACCAAGGTGCAAGATTACAGAGACTCCAAGACCAAGGTGCAAGACAACAGAGAACCCAAGACCAAGATGCAAGACTACAGTGAACCCAAGACCAAGATGCAAGACTACAGAGACTCCAACACCAAGGCGCAAGACTTCAGAGACTCCAACACCGAGGTGCAAGACTACAGAGACTCCAACATCAAGGTGCAAGACTACAGAGAGCCCAAGACCAAGGTGCAAGACTTCAGAGACTGCAACAGCAAGGTGCAAGACTACAGAGAACCAAAGACCAAGGTGCAAGACTTCAGAGACTCCAACACCAAGGTGCAAGACTACAAAGCCTCCAACACCAAGGTGCAAGACTTCAGAGACTCCAACATCAAGGTGCAGGACTACAGAGAGCCCACGACCAAGGTGCAAGACTTCAGAGACTCCAACACCAAGGTGCAAGACTACAGAGAGCCCAAGACCAAGGTGCAAGACTACTGAGACTCCAAGACCGGGGTGCAAGACTACAGAGAATCCAACACCAAGGTGCAAGACTTCAGAGACTCCAACACCAAGGTGCAAGACTACAGAGGACCCAAGACCAAGGTGCAAGACTTCAGAGACTCCAACAGCAAGGTGCAAGACTACAGTGAACTCAAGACCAAGACGCAAGACTTCAGAGACTCCAACACCAAGGGGCAAGTCTTCAGAGACTCCAACACCAAGGTGCAAGACTACAGAGACTCCAACACCAAGGTGCAAGACTTCAGAGACTCCAACACCAAGGTGCAAGACTACAGAGAACCCAAGACCAAGGTGCAAGACTTCAGAGACTCCAACACCAAGGTGCAAGACTTCAGAGACTCCAACACCAAGGTGCAAGACTACAGAGGACCCAAGACCAAGGTGCAAGACTTCAGAGACTCCAACAGCAAGGTGCAAGACTACAGAGAGCCCAAGACCAAGGTGCAAGACTTCAGAGACTCCAACAGCAAGGTGCAAGACTACAGAGAACCCAAGACCAAGGTGCAAGACTTCAGAGACTCCAACACCAAGGTGCAAGACTTCAGAGACTCCAACACCAAGGTGCAAGACTACAGAGGACCCAAGACCAAGGTGCAAGACTTCAGAGACTCCAACAGCAAGGTGCAAGACTACAGTGAACTCAAGACCAAGATGCAAGACTTCAGAGACTCCAACACCAAGGGGCAAGACTTCAGAGACTCCAACACCAAGGTGCAAGACTACAGAGACTCCAACACCAAGGTGCAAGACTTCAGAGACTCCAACACCAAGGTGCAAGACTTCAGAGACTCCAACATCAAAGTGCAAGACTAAAGAGAGCCCAAGACCAAGGTGCAAGACTACAGAGACTCCAACACCAAGATGCAGGACTACAGAGACTCCAACACCAAGGTGAAAGACTACAGAGAGCCCAAGACCAAGGTGCAAGACTTCAGAGACTCCAAAACCAAGGTGCAAGACTTCAGAGACTCCAACATCAAAGTGCAAGACTAAAGAGAGCCCAAGACCAAGGTGCAAGACTTCAGAGACTCCAACACTAAGGTGCAAGACTACAGAGAACCCAAGACCAAGGTGCAAGACTTCAGAGACTCCAACACCAAGGTGCAAGACTTCAGAGACTCCAACACCAAGGTGCAAGACGTCAGAGCTCCCAAGACCAAGGTGCAAGACTTCAGAGACTCCAACACCAAGGTGCAAGACTTCAGAGACTCCAACACCAAGGTGCAAGACGTCAGAGCTCCCAAGACCAAGGTGCAAGACTTCAGAGACTCCAACACTAAGGTGCAAGACTAAAGAGAACCCAAGACCAAGGTGCAAGACTTCAGAGACTCCAACACCAAGGTGCAAGACTTCAGAGACTCCAACACCAAGGTGCAAGACGTCAGAGCTCCCAAGACCAAGGTGCAAGACTTCAGAGACTCCAACACCAAGGTGCAAGACTTCAGAGACTCCAACACCAAGGTGCAAGACGTCAGAGCTCCCAAGACCAAGGTGCAAGACTTCAGAGACTCTAATACCAAGGTGCAAGACTACAGAGAACCCAAGACCAAGGTGCAAGACTTCAGAGACTCCAAGATCAAGGTGCAAGACTACAGAGAACCCAACACCAAGGTGCAAGACTTCAGATAACCCAAGACCAAGATGCAAGACTACAGAGACTCCAACACCAAGGTGCAAGACAACAGAGAACCCAAGACCAAGGTGCAAGACTACAGTGAACCCAAGACCAAGATGCAAGACTACAGAGACTCCAACACCAAGATGGAGGACTAGAGAGACTCCAATACCAAGTTGCAAGACTACAGAGAGCCCAAGACCAAGGTGCAAGACTACAGAGACTCCAACACCAAGGTGCAAGACTTCAGAGACTCCAACACCAAGGTGCAAGACAACAGAGAGCCCAAGACCAAGGTGCAAGACTTCAGAGACTCCAACACCAAGGGGCAAGACTACAGAGACTCCAACACCAAGGTGCAAGACTTCAGAGACTCCAACACCAAGGTGCAAGACTTCTGAGACCCCAACACCAAGGTGCAAGACAACAGAGAACCCAAGACCAAGATGCAAGACTACAGAGAGCCCAAGACCAAGATGCAAGACTTTAGAGAGCCCAAGACCAAGATGCAAGACTACAGAGACTCCAACACCAAGGTGCAAGACAACAGAGAACCCAAGACCAAGGTGCAAGACTACAGAGAGCCCAAGACCAAGATGCAAGACTTTAGAGAGCCCAAGACCAAGATGCAAGACTACAGAGACTCCAACACCAAGGTGCAAGGCAGCAGAGACTCCAACTCCAAAATGCAGGACTACAGAGACTCCAACACCAAGATGCAAGACTACAGAGACTCCAACACCAAGATGCAGGACTACAGAGACTCCAACACCAAGGTGCAAGACTACAGAGAGCCCAAGACCAAGGTGCAAGACTTAAGAGACTCCAACACCAAGGTGCAAGACTTCAGAGACTCCAACATCAAGGTGCAAGACTACAGAGAGCCCAAGACCAAGGTGCAAGACTTCAGAGACTCCAACAGCAAGGTGCAAGACTACAGAGAACCCAAGACCAAGGTGCAAGACTTCAGAGACTCCAACACCAAGGTGCAAGACTACAGAGACTCCAACACCAAGGTGCAATACTTCAGAGTCTCCAGCATCAAGGTGCAAGACTACAGAGAGCCCAAGACCAAGGTGCAAAACTTCAGATAACCCAAGACCAAGATGTAAGACTAAAGAGACTCCAACACCAAGATGCAAGACTTCAGAGACTCCAACACCAAGGTGCAAGACTACAGAGAGCCCAAGACCAAGGTGCAAGATTACAGAGACTCCAAGACCAAGGTGCAAGACAAGAGAGAACCCAAGACCAAGATGCAAGACTACAGTGAACCCAAGACCAAGATGCAAGACTACAGAGACTCCAACACCAAGGCGCAAGACTTCAGAGACTCCAACACCGAGGTGCAAGACTACAGAGACTCCAACACCAAGATGCAGGACTACAGAGACTCCAACACCAAGGTGCAAGACTACAGAGAGCCCAAGACCAAGGTGCAAGACTTAAGAGACTCCAACACCAAGGTGCAAGACTTCAGAGACTCCAACATCAAGGTGCAAGACTACAGAGAGCCCAAGACCAAGGTGAAAGACTTCAGAGACTCCAACAGCAAGGTGCAAGACTACAGAGAACCCAAGACCAAGGTGCAAGACTTCAGAGACTCCAACACCAAGGTGCAAGACTACAGAGACTCCAACACCAAGGTGCAATACTTCAGAGTCTCCAACATCAAGGTGCAAGACTACAGAGAGCCCAAGACCAAGGTGCAAAACTTCAGATAACCCAAGACCAAGATGCAAGACTAAAGAGACTCCAACACCAAGGTGCAAGACTTCAGAGACTCCAACACCAAGGTGCAAGATTACAGAGAGCCCAAGACCAAGGTGCAAGATTACAGAGACTCCAAGACCAAGGTGCAAGACAACAGAGAACCCAAGACCAAGATGCAAGACTACAGTGAACCCAAGACCAAGATGCAAGACTACAGAGACTCCAACACCAAGGCGCAAGACTTCAGAGACTTCAACACCGAGGTGCAAGACTACAGAGACTCCAACATCAAGGTGCAAGACTACAGAGAGCCCAAGACCAAGGTGCAAGACTTCAGAGACTGCAACAGCAAGGTGCAAGACTACAGAGAACCCAAGACCAAGGTGCAAGACTTCAGAGACTCCAACACCAAGGTGCAAGACTACAAAGCCTCCAACACCAAGGTGCAAGACTTCAGAGACTCCAACATCAAGGTGCAGGACTACAGAGAGCCCACGACCAAGGTGCAAGACTTCAGAGACTCCAACACCAAGGTGCAAGACTACTGAGACTCCAAGACCGGGGTGCAAGACTACAGAGACTCCAACACCAAGGTGCAAGACGTCAGAGCTCCCAAGACCAAGGTGCAAGACTTCAGAGACTCCAACACCAAGGTGCAATACTACAGAGAACCCAAGACCAAGGTACAAGACTTCAGAGACTCCAACACCAAGGTGCAAGACTACAGAGACTCCAACACCAAGGTACAAGACTACAGAGAACCCAAGACCAAGGTGCAAGACTTCAGAGACTCCAACACTAAGGTGCAAGACTACAGAGGACCCAAGACCAAGGTGCAAGACTTCAGAGACTCCAAGACCAAGGTGCAAGACTACAGAGAACCCAAGACCAAGGTGCAAGACTTCAGAGACTCCAACACCAAGATGCAAGACTACAGAGGACCCAAGACCAAGGTGCAAGACTTCAGAGGCTCCAAGACCAAGGTGCAAGACTACAGAGAACCCAACACCAAGGTGCAAGACTTCAGATAACCCAAGACCAAGGTGCAAGACTACAGAGACTCCAACACCAAGGTGCAAGACTTCAGAGACTCCAACACCAAGGTGCAAGACAACAGAGAGCCCAAGACCAAGGTGCAAGACTTCAGAGACTCCAACACCAAGGTGCAAGACTACAGAGACTCCAACACCAAGGTGCAAGACTTCAGAGACTCCAACACCAAGGTGCAAGACTTCTGAGACCCCAACACCAAGGTGCAAGACAACAGAGAACCCAAGACCAAGGTGCAAGACTACAGAGAGCCCAAGACCAAGATGCAAGACTTTAGAGAGCCCAAGACCAAGATGCAAGACTACAGAGACTCCAACACCAAGGTGCAAGACAACAGAGAACCCAAGACCAAGGTGCAAGACTACAGAGAGCCCAAGACCAAGATGCAAGACTTTAGAGAGCCCAAGACCAAGATGCAAGACTACAGAGACTCCAACACCAAGGTGCAAGGCAGCAGAGACTCCAACTCCGAAATGCAGGACTACAGAGACTCCAACACCAAGATGCAAGACTACAGAGACTCCAACACCAAGATGCAGGACTACAGAGACTCCAACACCAAGGTGCAAGACTACAGAGGACCCAAGACCAAGGTGCAAGACTTCAGAGACTCCAACAGCAAGGTGCAAGACTACAGTGAACTCAAGACCAAGATGCAAGACTTCAGAGACTCCAACACCAAGGGGCAAGACTTCAGAGACTCCAACACCAAGGTGCAAGACTACAGAGACTCCAACACCAAGGTGCAAGACTTCAGAGACTCCAACACCAAGGTGCAAGACTACACAGGACCCAAGACCAAGGTGCAAGACTTCAGAGACTCCAACACCAAGGTGTAAGACTACAGAGAACCCAACACCAAGGTGCAAGACTACAGAGGACCCAAGACCAATGTGCAAGACTTCAGAGACTCCAACACCAAGGTGTAAGACTACAGAGACTCCAACACCAAGATACAGGACTACAGAGACTCCAACACCAAGATGCAGGACTACAGAGACTCCAACACCAAGGTGAAAGACTACAGAGAGCCCAAGACCAAGGTGCAAGACTTCAGAGACTCCAAAACCAAGGTGCGAGACTTCAGAGACTCCAACATCAAAGTGCAAGACTAAAGAGAGCCCAAGACCAAGATGCAAGACTTCAGAGACTCCAACACTAAGGTGCAAGACTACAGAGAACCCAAGACCAAGGTGCAAGACTTCAGAGACTCCAACACCAAGGTGCAAGACTTCAGAGACTCCAACACCAAGGTGCAAGACGTCAGAGCTCCCAAGACCAAGGTGCAAGACTTCAGAGACTCCAACACCAAGGTGCAAGACTTCAGAGACACCAACACCAAGGTGCAAGACGTCAGAGCTCCCAAGACCAAGGTGCAAGACTTCAGAGACTCCAACACTAAGGTGCAAGACTAAAGAGAACCCAAGACCAAGGTGCAAGACTTCAGAGACTCCAACACCAAGGTGCAAGACTTCAGAGACTCCAACACCAAGGTGCAAGACGTCAGAGCTCCCAAGACCAAGGTGCAAGACTTCAGAGACTCCAACACCAAGGTGCAAGACTTCAGAGACTCCAACACCAAGGTGCAAGACGTCAGAGCTCCCAAGACCAAGGTGCAAGACTTCAGAGACTCTAATACCAAGGTGCAAGACTACAGAGAACCCAAGACCAAGGTGCAAGACTTCAGAGACTCCAAGATCAAGGTGCAAGACTACAGAGAACCCAACACCAAGGTGCAGACTTCAGATAACCCAAGACCAAGATGCAAGACTACAGAGACTCCAACACCAAGGTGCAAGACAACAGAGAACCCAAGACCAAGGTGCAAGACTACAGTGAACCCAAGACCAAGATGCAAGACTACAGAGACTCCAACACCAAGGTGCAAGACTTCAGAGACTCCAACACCAAGGTGCAAGACAACAGAGAGCCCAAGACCAAGGTGTAAGACTTCAGAGACTCCAACACCAAGGTGCAAGACTACAGAGACTCCAACACCAAGGTGCAAGACTTCAGAGACTCCAACACCAAGGTGCAAGACAACAGAGAGCCCAAGACCAAGGTGCAAGACTTCAGAGACTCCAACACCAAGGTGCAAGACTACAGAGACTCCAACACCAAGGTGCAAGACTTCAGAGACTCCAACACCAAGGTGCAAGACTTCTGAGACCCCAACACCAAGGTGCAAGACAACAGAGAACCCAAGACCAAGGTGCAAGACTACAGAGAGCCCAAGACCAAGATGCAAGACTTTAGAGAGCCCAAGACCAAGATGCAAGACTACAGAGACTCCAACACCAAGGTGCAAGACAACAGAGAACCCAAGACCAAGGTGCAAGACTATAGAGAGCCCAAGACCAAGATGCAAGACTTTAGAGAGCCCAAGACCAAGATGCAAGACTACAGAGACTCCAACACCAAGGTGCAAGGCAGCAGAGACTCCAACTCCGAAATGCAGGACTACAGAGACTCCAACACCAAGATGCAAGACTACAGAGACTCCAACACCAAGATGCAGGACTACAGAGACTCCAACACCAAGGTGCAAGACTACAGAGAGCCCAAGACCAAGGTGCAAGACTTCAGAGACTCCAACATCAAGGTGCAAGACTACAGAGAGCCCAAGACCAAGGTGCAAGACTTCAGAGACTCCAACAGCAAGGTGCAAGACTACAGAGAACCCAAGACCAAGGTGCAAGACTTCAGAGACTCCAACACCAAGGTGCAAGACTACAGAGACTCCAACACCAAGGTGCAATACTTCAGAGACTCCAACATCAAGGTGCAAGACCACAGAGAGCCCAAGACCAAGGTGCAAAACTTCAGATAACCCAAGACCAAGATGCAAGACTAAAGAGACTCCAACACCAAGGTGCAAGACTTCAGAGACTCCAACACCAAGGTGCAAGACTACAGAGAGCCCAAGACCAAGGTGCAAGATTACAGAGACTCCAAGACCAAGGTGCAAGACAACAGAGAACCCAAGACCAAGATGCAAGACTACAGTGAACCCAAGACCAAGATGCAAGACTACAGAGACTCCAACACCAAGGCGCAAGACTTCAGAGACTCCAACACCGAGGTGCAAGACTACAGAGACTCCAACATCAAGGTGCAAGACTACAGAGAGCCCAAGACCAAGGTGCAAGACTTCAGAGACTGCAACAGCAAGGTGCAAGACTACAGAGAACCAAAGACCAAGGTGCAAGACTTCAGAGACTCCAACACCAAGGTGCAAGACTACAAAGCCTCCAACACCAAGGTGCAAGACTTCAGAGACTCCAACATCAAGGTGCAGGACTACAGAGAGCCCACGACCAAGGTGCAAGACTTCAGAGACTCCAACACCAAGGTGCAAGACTACAGAGAGCCCAAGACCAAGGTGCAAGACTACTGAGACTCCAAGACCGAGGTGCAAGACTACAGAGAATCCAACACCAAGGTGCAAGACTTCAGAGACTCCAACACCAAGGTGCAAGACTACAGAGGACCCAAGACCAAGGTGCAAGACTTCAGAGACTCCAACAGCAAGGTGCAAGACTACAGTGAACTCAAGACCAAGACGCAAGACTTCAGAGACTCCAACACCAAGGGGCAAGTCTTCAGAGACTCCAACACCAAGGTGCAAGACTACAGAGACTCCAACACCAAGGTGCAAGACTTCAGAGACTCCAACACCAAGGTGCAAGACTACAGAGAACCCAAGACCAAGGTGCAAGACTTCAGAGACTCCAACACCAAGGTGCAAGACTTCAGAGACTCCAACACCAAGGTGCAAGACTACAGAGGACCCAAGACCAAGGTGCAAGACTTCAGAGACTCCAACAGCAAGGTGCAAGACTACAGAGAGCCCAAGACCAAGGTGCAAGACTTCAGAGACTCCAACAGCAAGGTGCAAGACTACAGAGAACCCAAGACCAAGGTGCAAGACTTCAGAGACTCCAACACCAAGGTGCAAGACTTCAGAGACTCCAACACCAAGGTGCAAGACTACAGAGGACCCAAGACCAAGGTGCAAGACTTCAGAGACTCCAACAGCAAGGTGCAAGACTACAGTGAACTCAAGACCAAGATGCAAGACTTCAGAGACTCCAACACCAAGGGGCAAGACTTCAGAGACTCCAACACCAAGGTGCAAGACTACAGAGACTCCAACACCAAGGTGCAAGACTTCAGAGACTCCAACACCAAGGTGCAAGACTTCAGAGACTCCAACATCAAAGTGCAAGACTAAAGAGAGCCCAAGACCAAGGTGCAAGACTACAGAGACTCCAACACCAAGATGCAGGACTACAGAGACTCCAACACCAAGGTGAAAGACTACAGAGAGCCCAAGACCAAGGTGCAAGACTTCAGAGACTCCAAAACCAAGGTGCAAGACTTCAGAGACTCCAACATCAAAGTGCAAGACTAAAGAGAGCCCAAGACCAAGGTGCAAGACTTCAGAGACTCCAACACTAAGGTGCAAGACTACAGAGAACCCAAGACCAAGGTGCAAGACTTCAGAGACTCCAACACCAAGGTGCAAGACTTCAGAGACTCCAACACCAAGGTGCAAGACGTCAGAGCTCCCAAGACCAAGGTGCAAGACTTCAGAGACTCCAACACCAAGGTGCAAGACTTCAGAGACTCCAACACCAAGGTGCAAGACGTCAGAGCTCCCAAGACCAAGGTGCAAGACTTCAGAGACTCCAACACTAAGGTGCAAGACTAAAGAGAACCCAAGACCAAGGTGCAAGACTTCAGAGACTCCAACACCAAGGTGCAAGACTTCAGAGACTCCAACACCAAGGTGCAAGACGTCAGAGCTCCCAAGACCAAGGTGCAAGACTTCAGAGACTCCAACACCAAGGTGCAAGACTTCAGAGACTCCAACACCAAGGTGCAAGACGTCAGAGCTCCCAAGACCAAGGTGCAAGACTTCAGAGACTCTAATACCAAGGTGCAAGACTACAGAGAACCCAAGACCAAGGTGCAAGACTTCAGAGACTCCAAGATCAAGGTGCAAGACTACAGAGAACCCAACACCAAGGTGCAAGACTTCAGATAACCCAAGACCAAGATGCAAGACTACAGAGACTCCAACACCAAGGTGCAAGACAACAGAGAACCCAAGACCAAGGTGCAAGACTACAGTGAACCCAAGACCAAGATGCAAGACTACAGAGACTCCAACACCAAGATGGAGGACTAGAGAGACTCCAATACCAAGTTGCAAGACTACAGAGAGCCCAAGACCAAGGTGCAAGACTACAGAGACTCCAACACCAAGGTGCAAGACTTCAGAGACTCCAACACCAAGGTGCAAGACAACAGAGAGCCCAAGACCAAGGTGCAAGACTTCAGAGACTCCAACACCAAGGGGCAAGACTACAGAGACTCCAACACCAAGGTGCAAGACTTCAGAGACTCCAACACCAAGGTGCAAGACTTCTGAGACCCCAACACCAAGGTGCAAGACAACAGAGAACCCAAGACCAAGATGCAAGACTACAGAGAGCCCAAGACCAAGATGCAAGACTTTAGAGAGCCCAAGACCAAGATGCAAGACTACAGAGACTCCAACACCAAGGTGCAAGACAACAGAGAACCCAAGACCAAGGTGCAAGACTACAGAGAGCCCAAGACCAAGATGCAAGACTTTAGAGAGCCCAAGACCAAGATGCAAGACTACAGAGACTCCAACACCAAGGTGCAAGGCAGCAGAGACTCCAACTCCAAAATGCAGGACTACAGAGACTCCAACACCAAGATGCAAGACTACAGAGACTCCAACACCAAGATGCAGGACTACAGAGACTCCAACACCAAGGTGCAAGACTACAGAGAGCCCAAGACCAAGGTGCAAGACTTAAGAGACTCCAACACCAAGGTGCAAGACTTCAGAGACTCCAACATCAAGGTGCAAGACTACAGAGAGCCCAAGACCAAGGTGCAAGACTTCAGAGACTCCAACAGCAAGGTGCAAGACTACAGAGAACCCAAGACCAAGGTGCAAGACTTCAGAGACTCCAACACCAAGGTGCAAGACTACAGAGACTCCAACACCAAGGTGCAATACTTCAGAGTCTCCAGCATCAAGGTGCAAGACTACAGAGAGCCCAAGACCAAGGTGCAAAACTTCAGATAACCCAAGACCAAGATGTAAGACTAAAGAGACTCCAACACCAAGATGCAAGACTTCAGAGACTCCAACACCAAGGTGCAAGACTACAGAGAGCCCAAGACCAAGGTGCAAGATTACAGAGACTCCAAGACCAAGGTGCAAGACAAGAGAGAACCCAAGACCAAGATGCAAGACTACAGTGAACCCAAGACCAAGATGCAAGACTACAGAGACTCCAACACCAAGGCGCAAGACTTCAGAGACTCCAACACCGAGGTGCAAGACTACAGAGACTCCAACACCAAGATGCAGGACTACAGAGACTCCAACACCAAGGTGCAAGACTACAGAGAGCCCAAGACCAAGGTGCAAGACTTAAGAGACTCCAACACCAAGGTGCAAGACTTCAGAGACTCCAACATCAAGGTGCAAGACTACAGAGAGCCCAAGACCAAGGTGAAAGACTTCAGAGACTCCAACAGCAAGGTGCAAGACTACAGAGAACCCAAGACCAAGGTGCAAGACTTCAGAGACTCCAACACCAAGGTGCAAGACTACAGAGACTCCAACACCAAGGTGCAATACTTCAGAGTCTCCAACATCAAGGTGCAAGACTACAGAGAGCCCAAGACCAAGGTGCAAAACTTCAGATAACCCAAGACCAAGATGCAAGACTAAAGAGACTCCAACACCAAGGTGCAAGACTTCAGAGACTCCAACACCAAGGTGCAAGATTACAGAGAGCCCAAGACCAAGGTGCAAGATTACAGAGACTCCAAGACCAAGGTGCAAGACAACAGAGAACCCAAGACCAAGATGCAAGACTACAGTGAACCCAAGACCAAGATGCAAGACTACAGAGACTCCAACACCAAGGCGCAAGACTTCAGAGACTTCAACACCGAGGTGCAAGACTACAGAGACTCCAACATCAAGGTGCAAGACTACAGAGAGCCCAAGACCAAGGTGCAAGACTTCAGAGACTGCAACAGCAAGGTGCAAGACTACAGAGAACCCAAGACCAAGGTGCAAGACTTCAGAGACTCCAACACCAAGGTGCAAGACTACAAAGCCTCCAACACCAAGGTGCAAGACTTCAGAGACTCCAACATCAAGGTGCAGGACTACAGAGAGCCCACGACCAAGGTGCAAGACTTCAGAGACTCCAACACCAAGGTGCAAGACTACTGAGACTCCAAGACCGGGGTGCAAGACTACAGAGACTCCAACACCAAGGTGCAAGACGTCAGAGCTCCCAAGACCAAGGTGCAAGACTTCAGAGACTCCAACACCAAGGTGCAATACTACAGAGAACCCAAGACCAAGGTACAAGACTTCAGAGACTCCAACACCAAGGTGCAAGACTACAGAGACTCCAACACCAAGGTACAAGACTACAGAGAACCCAAGACCAAGGTGCAAGACTTCAGAGACTCCAACACTAAGGTGCAAGACTACAGAGGACCCAAGACCAAGGTGCAAGACTTCAGAGACTCCAAGACCAAGGTGCAAGACTACAGAGAACCCAAGACCAAGGTGCAAGACTTCAGAGACTCCAACACCAAGATGCAAGACTACAGAGGACCCAAGACCAAGGTGCAAGACTTCAGAGGCTCCAAGACCAAGGTGCAAGACTACAGAGAACCCAACACCAAGGTGCAAGACTTCAGATAACCCAAGACCAAGATGCAAGACTACAGAGACTCCAACACCAAGGTGCAAGACAATAGAGAACCAAAGACCAAGATGCAAGACTACAGAGAGCCCAAGACCAAGATGCAAGATTTCAGAGCGCCCAAGACCAAGATGCAAGACTACAGAGACTCCAACACCAAGGTGCAAGACAACAGAGAACCAAAGACCAAGATGCAAGACTACAGAGAGCCCAAGACCAAGATGCAAGACTTCAGAGCGCCCAAGACCAAGATGCAAAACTACAGAGACTCCAACACCAAGGTGCAAGACAACAGAGACTCCAACACCAAGGTGCAAGACTTCAGAGATTCCAACACCGAGGTGCAAGACTACAGAGACTCCAACACCAAGATGCAGGACTACAGAGACTCCAACACCAAGATGCAGGACTACAGAGACTCCAACACCAAGGTGCAAGACTACAGAGAGCCCAAGACCAAGGTGCAAGACTACAGAGACTCCAACACCAAGGTGCAAGACTTCAGAGACTACAACACCAATGTGGAAGACAACAGAGAACCCAAGACCAAGATGCAAGACTACAGAGACTCCAACACCAAGGTGCAAGACTAGAGACTCCAACACCAAGGTGCAAGACTACAGAGAACCCAAGACCAAGATGCAAGACTACAGAGACTCCAAGACCAAGGTGCAAGACTACAGTGAACCCAAGACCAAGATGCAAGACTACAGAGACTCCAACACCAAGGCGCAAGACTTCAGAGACTCCAACACCGAGGTGCAAGACTACAGAGACTCCAACACCAAGGTGAAAGACTTCAGAGACTCCAACATCAAGGTGCAAGACTACAGATAGCCCAAGACCAAGGTGCAAGACTTCAGAGACTGCAACAGCAAGGTGCAAGACTACAGAGAACCCAAGACCAAGGTGCAAGACTTCAGAGACTCCAACATCAAGGTGCAGGACTACAGAGAGCCCAAGACCAAGGTGCAAGACTTCAGAGACTCCAACACCAAGGTGCAAGACTACAGAGAGCCCAAGACCAAGGTGGAAGACTACAGAGACTCCAAGACCGGGGTGCAAGACTACAGAGACTCCGACTCCAAGGTGCAAGACGTCAGAGCTCCCAAGACCAAGGTGCAAGACTTCAGAGACTCCAACACCAAGGTGCAAGACTACAGAGGACCCAAGACCAAGGTGCAAGACTTCAGAGGCTCCAAGACCAAGGTGCAAGACTACAGAGAACCCAACACTAAGGTGCAAGACTTCAGATAACCCAAGACCAAGATGCAAGACTACAGAGACTCCAACACCAAGGTGAAAGACAACAGAGAACCAAAGACCAAGATGCAAGACTACAGAGAGCCCAAGACCAAGATGCAAGACTTCAGAGCGCCCAAGTCCAAGATGCAAAACTACAGAGACTCCAACACCAAGGTGCAAGACAACAGAGAATCCAAGACCAAGGTGCAAGACTACAGTGAACCCAAGACCAAGATGCAAGGCTACAGAGACTCCAACACCAAGGTGAAAGACTTCAAAGACTCCAACATCAAGGTGCAAGACTACAGAGAGCCCAAGACCAAGGTGCAAGACTTCAGAGACTGCAACAGCAAGGTGCAAGACTACAGAGAACCCAAGACCAAGGTGCAAGACTTCAGAGACTCCAACACCAAGGTGCGAGACTACAGAGACCTCAACACCAAGGTGCAGGACTACAGAGAGCCCAAGACCAAGGTGCAAGACTTCAGAGACTCCAACACCAAGCTGCAAGACTACAGAGAGCCCAAGACCAAGGTGGAAGACTACAGAGACTCCAAGACCGGGGTGCAAGACTACAGAGACTCCAACACCAAGGTGCAAAACGTCAGATCTCCCAAGACCAAGGTGCAAGACTTCAGAGACTCCAACACCAAGGTGCAAGACTACAGAGGACCCAAGACCAAGGTGCAAGACTTCAGAGGCTCCAAGACCAAGGTGCAAGACTACAGAGAACCCAACACTAAGGTGCAAGACTTCAGATAACCCAAGACCAAGATGCAAGACTACAGAGACTCCAACACCAAGGTGCAAGACAACAGAGAACCAAAGACCAAGATGCAAGACTACAGAGAGCCCAAGACCAAGATGCAAGACTTCAGAGCGCCCAAGACCAAGATGCAAAACTACAGAGACTCCAACACCAAGGTGCAAGACAACAGAGAATCCAAGACCAAGGTGCAAGACTACAGTGAACCCAAGACCAAGATGCAAGACTACAGAGACTCCAACACCAAGGTGCAAGACTTCAGAGATTCCAACACCGAGGTGCAAGACTACAGAGACTCCAACACCAAGATGCAGGACTACAGAGACTCCAACACCAAGATGCAGGACTACAGAGACTCCAACACCAAGGTGCAAGACTACAGAGAGCCCAAGACCAAGGTGCAAGACTACAGAGACTCCAACACCAAGGTGCAAGACTTCAGAGACTTCAACACCAAGGTGGAAGACAACAGAGAACCCAAGACCAAGATGCAAGACTACAGAGACTCCAACACCAAGGTGCAAGACTAGAGACTCCAACACCAAGGTGCAAGACTACAGAGAACCCAAGACCAAGATGTAAGACTATAGAGAGCCTAAGACCAAGGTGAAGGACTACAGAGAGCCCAAGACCAAGGTCCAAGACTACAGAGAACCCACTGAAACTGTGATGGGATAGCCTAGGCCCACTGGAACAAAGGAGAAGGACAGACCTCTGGAGCCGACACAGGAGGGGTTCGCCTTTCTAGTTTTGTTGGGATCTGGTGTAACTGAGGCTCTCAGGGGAGCTCGTTCCACAAGCAGTTTGAAATCTCCATATTGGATTGTGCCTTAATGCTTTTCAGGAGGGTGGAGTGATGGGTGGAGTGATTAATCGGGATCCGTGGATTGGCCACCTCACTTAAAAGCCCCTGCACAAAGGAGAGCCAGTTGAGGAGACCAGGGAGCGACAATGATGAAATGATGCCCAGATGGAAGGAGAAGCCACCTGATGCCCGGCAGGGATGGACTGTGGGACTTTGAGTCCAGCTGACCCCCAGGACTAGGAACAGTTGGGGGAATAGACCTTCTGGGGTGTCCTGGATGGGAGGCTTCTGTGGACTGGTCCAAGGCTTTGCTCACCCACAAGTGCCCTTCAAGAAGCCAGGGGGACCTGGGGAGTGTGGCGGGGGTATTTTTCTTGCTGGCTGGGAGGGGCTGCGCATGATGTAATAAGCCAATTTCTTACATTGGGTGCTGATAACATTTGGTAAGTTCAGTTTTTGCCACATTTTACCTATTCATTAATGCACAAATATCAGCGAACAATACTCTGAAAGGGGTTCAAAGGTTGGGATGTCTGTGTCTGTATCTTGGGGTGTAGTGACCCGAATGAGTGAGAGTAGAGGGGTTGTGTATTCTCCAGAGAGAGACCAGCCAGTGAGCCAAAGGACAGGTTCATATCTGTGTGTTTTGACGGGATTTTCAGTGCTCCGTGCAACACTTCTTCCTTTATCTCCGTTTGTCTTGGATACGAACAATGTCTATGTTTATCCTCACACTCATAATCTCTAAATGCGACTGTGCCAACAGCCCGCACCCCAGTGCCCCCAGTTTCATCATACGTAAAATCAAAGTACAACTGTTCCAAAACTCTGCCGCAGGACTCCGTCTTCTCCTTCACCCAAGAGAACGCCTGACTCCAGTCCTGCAATCACTCACTGGCTGCCTAGAAGGTCAATGTTCAAGGCGCTCTGCATTGTCCACAGAGCCTCTGAAGAGAAGGAGCGCTATAATACACGTTAAATTGATGCAGTACAAACCAAACAGAACACTGTGCTCCAGGCTCACACCACAAATCATCGCACCACCTTACCATAAGAAATCCGCAGGAGGCGCTGCTGTCGCAGTGCAAACCGCCAAACTCTGGTACTCAATGCCGGACAACATTAGAAGCACCCAGGGGAATTTACTGCTCAGAAGAGAGGTAAAAACATGGCTGTTTCCAAGATAATTGTTCCAACCCACAATCCTGAGACAGAACCCAAATCAATAGATGCTCCCTCAGGTACTGTCTACAGTGCACAGATATGGAGCAGCCTGGCCAGCACGCCCGCCTCATGTCGGCTAACACTCTGAAAGTGTTCTAGGTCCGGGTAAGTTGTGAAAGGCTGGCCTGTGTCTAGCCTCTGCATTATATAGTAATATTGATTCATATATAACCCTCCTGGGCCTCTCTAATAACATAACACTCAGCGGTGGGACAGCTAACTTTAGATCATACAGGCTGCAAAATAATTACCTTACATCACTTGCCCCTCTTACACTCACAGGTCATGTCCATCACCCAAGCACTGGACAACTGAGGAAATCTATTACATGGGGGTGGAATCTTATGTAGCAGGTCCCAACACAATGCATACTAGGACTGCTTCTTGACATCTCGCAATGACAATCATACAAGAGATAATTGTAACAAAGTCCATCTCAGCAGATCTGACCACCTCTCCCTCCAGCCTGTGCATGCTCAAGGCCATGGACAATCCTGTGCGATGACCAGCCTAGTGGACTGTGACCATTAAAATACCATAAAAGGGCTTGAAGAGCTGACCACATCTGCCAGCTTACCGAAGAAACATAACCTGTGGGCCTGTCTCTCACATTTCTTCATCCAGTACACTGCTAAGCACTGCACCCTATAACATGATAACCACGCTTCGGTGGTCATCACACATGACCTGGAAAGACTAACCATGTAGGATCGATACAAAGACAGCACCCTTCCAGTCACAAACCTACACAGTGTAGTGTGCTACCGAAGAGGAAAAGTGCTTCAGCGACCTATATAGGGATAGTAAACACTATATAAAACTTACAATACAACAAGAAGCAAAGAGGACGCCATGTTAGAGTCAGGCTTAAACTTGAAAAGATGTCTGCCGCGGTAACAATTGTTTTCTGTACATAAAGAATGTGTGAGATAAATCAATGAATGTGACAAAAAAGTGTAAAGTGCGAGCGTACTGTTTAGATGCAAGTAGTCCCTCTTGCATTGCAAGGCAAGCACAACTTGGGTGCAGAATGACACACCAAACAGCCAGTAGCATGAGATGTGAGAGAAATACTCCTGTGGGCGGAGCGAGGACGTGATTGGTGCCACTGATTGAAGGGGTCTGACCCAAAGCGCACTCTAGGGCTTATTTACTCGTTTTTGACGCAGGGAAGCGAAGCAAGTCATTGTGTTGCGCTGCCTTGCGTCAGAAGAAAAGGGCAGGAATGCGACGTATCTGTGCGATACAGCTCATTCCTCTCCTCTTCCACTGCACTGGCTCACAATGAACTACCTTGCACCAACGCAGGCACCTTTGCACCATGCTGCAAGGGTGTCTGGGTTGTAGGAATGATTGTTTTTGTACAAGAAGGGACACTTTCCTGCCCAAAAACAATCAATGGAGGCCTTTTCCTCCTATGTGTGCAGCAGAATGCAGCACACAAACAAAGAGGGAAAAACGAGGAGAAATAAAGTTATTTCTCCTCATTACGCCTCCCTATGAAGGCGTAGGCTTTTGACGCATTCCCAGGTTTACAAGTCCTTGTAAATCTGGGGCAGCGTCAAAATCCATGGGCGTTGCGTGGGAACACCCACCGCAAAGCCCATGGAATGCCTCTGTGACGCAGAGTAAGGCAACGCAGCAACTTGTGCCGCTTTGCCTTACTCCGTGGCCCAGATTCTCGTAGCTGTCAGGCAACGCAGTGCAGCCCCCAAAGAGGTTGCACTGTGTTGCGTCACAGGGAGAGAGCAGGAGAGCGCCATATTTACAGATATATGGCACTCTCCTCCTCTCTCCCTAGCGCCGGTGCAGATTTCAGGTGCTGTGCGCCATGCACACACCTTAGCGCCATAGTGCAACAGTGTGTGCCTGAATCTAGCATAGGTTTTCTACAGGAAGTGTACCCTTCCAGTACAAAACACTATGCCCAGACAAGTTTAAAAGCTGTTCCTACTTTGTATGTGTGCTGTACAGTGCAGCACGTATGCAAAGTCGGAAACGCAAGGAGAAATGAAAACATTTCTCCGTCTAACGGTTGCTTTTTGGCATCATTAATGTTTGGTGCTAACCCCTTTCTACCAATGTTAGTTAATAGGGTTTAGTGTCACAAAGCAAGGGTGGTTGCATGGAAACACCCATGTACCACCCATGTACCACCCCCTTGATGTAAAGTAATGCAAAGCCGCGTTTTGTGATGCTTTGCAGCACTTTTCCCTACAGACCAACGCTAATAACAATTAGTGCTGGTTTGTACATCCCAAAACAGGTTTAGCATCGGGTAAAGTAACGCTAACCCGACTCTAAACCTTTGAGAATCTGGGCCCATATTTACGAGGCCATGAAAAGCCACGCGTAGTAGATATGGGTCTGCACTCTGCGCCACCGGTGCGACATTAAAAGTGATGCATCGGACTTGTAAATAAGCCCCCCAACGTATAGAGACCGCGAAATAGTCAACCAGACGTTAGAAGTGTTGGGCCGTGGTGGAACAGACGGCATTAGAAGCGGCGAGCTGTTGTCAGGACTTCAGTACAGAAGCGAGCGTAAAGAGAGATCTGATCAAATCTGGAATCATAGATTTATCCGGTTTAGACAGGGAAAGGTCTGGAAACCCTGGAAGACGGGACAGCGGCATCTGAGAACAACTAGACCGCTAACCCCTGTGAGGTGGGATTCCTATGTCCACATGAGCAGAGCACATGGAACTGCACAGCAGTCATGGGGCTGTGCATGGCAACTTCTCGAGATGTACTGGCTCTGCGCTCGCCCTTGGCTCATCCACCAGACTCGCGCCCATCACTTTTTTTGTTTTCTCCTTTCCCAGTTCCTCTTTGGGTCAGACTCTGCCAGGTCCAGGGGTTTTGTGTCTGTTGTTATCTGTGTGTTGCTTGTCAGCCATCTTGCTGCAGCTGTTCAAAGCCTTCCCTGCTTGTTGGCCTTCCAGGGGTCAGCACTGTTTGTCTGGTCCATGTCTGGCCTCGTCCTCCTTTCCACCGCCTTGCAGTAGGGTAAGGGATTCACTGTAGTACCGAAACTCGCTACTCTGTAGCTTTACACTGCTTTTATTCAGACCCCACTGCACCTCAAGCACCAGAGCCAGGCAGGGTAGGAGTCCAGAACCTGGCAGCAGCCCAGACCAGGTCTTACCGGCGTCTTTCTACAGAGAAAGCCCTGCTCTATTGTTTTTTATTTTTTTGCTGCAGATTTATATAGCGCGAACTCGACCCAAAGGGGTTGGAGCGCTTTACATGAGCACCGGTTATGTTACAAAAGACACATTCAGGCACGGGGAGTGTGAGAAGGTGGCCTGGTATATGCTGTCCACTAGTTTAGTGGGCACCTTGCACCAGTCCAAACAACCCCTTATTGGAGATAGGTTAAAGACAACCTTTATTGAAAGCTATCCTAGTGGTAGCTATGGAGAGCAGCCTTCAGGCTAAGTCTTGAAGGAATGTAAAGGAGCTTGTTTTACCAGTCTATAATCTCTTGAGTGACCAAATGAAAGAGGACCACACCAGGTATATATATAAAATATATGTATTTATTGCTAAACACTACCCAATAGTCTCTTTATGAGGCTAGAGGTCAAAGCACATGTGTTACACTTCAAATATCACAGTAAATTAGCACAATATACGATAGGCCCTATAGGCGAACCAAACCATATATTAAGAAAGTGGTATAATAACCACGACTTGACTAGACACAAGGCCTAGAGCCTGTATAATCGCTGGGACCCCAAGGAACCACCCAAGGTAGTGACACAGGGGACCCACAGGGGACGTGTGCAGTGTGTGAACACAGCCGCGAACTCCGTTAGCTTCTATGGGGAAAGTCGCAGTTAGAGTTTTAAAGTTTAGGGACACTTAGGAGTGGACTAGGAGCAAACCCTTTTGGACTTAGATGGTTCTAGGGCCAACACCCACGGGAGCACCAGAGTACTCGTGTTACCTCACCCAGGGAAGCCGGGTTCATAGGTGTCAAATGGTGTCGGGTTGCGTCGTCGTTTTCAATGGCAGCTTGCTGAAAAGTGCTGCTGCCGGGAACAGGAGAAGTGTCCGAAGAGATCCAAGCCTGGATCGAAGATGTGAAGAACCTGAAAGCAGAGGGGACAGAGTCTGGGTCACTTACCAGTGACCAGGGGCACGATAGGTGAATGCCCACCGATGTCGGGTGCTTCAGGTGCTAGGAGGGGAAGCTTGACTCTTCAGCCACGAGGACCAGGAGGTGTCAACAACAACCAAGCGCTGGATTCAAGCTGTGCCACAAAGGATGTCGAGTGCTGCAGTGTCGGTGCCCGGATTGGACACAACAAGCCTTGGCAACAGCAACCCACGCAGGAAAACGAAAGATACTTCGGTGCGGACCAGCAAGGTTCTGGGGACTCCCCAAGCGATGGAGAGTCAGGGCACGTCTGGAGCAACCAGAAAAGCCCAATTGAAGTACAGTTCTCCTTCTCAGGGACCCAAAAGTCGACGGACAAGGGATCGCAAAGGGACCTTGAGAGGATTCACAAAATGGCGGCCCACGGGTCACTCAGAGTGGGTAGGCCAGCAATCTTCGGAGGATTCACTGCTCGGGGTCAGGGCTACAAGGAACCCAAAGCACAGCCTCAAAGATTGACAAGAAGCATATGGACTTGCAAATGTGCACGGTGTCCAGGGGTTCCGGTTCCACGGTACCCACGAGGGCTACGGGTCTCAGCTTTGCTGGGGACTCGGGTCAGCCTCTGGGAATTCTGGAAACCCACCTCTTGGGTTGCAAAGTTGACAGCATCCGGCGGGAGCTTCGGAGATGCAGACCGGGCAGATGTATCTTTGGTGCCTGCCAAGCAGGGGAGTAACTCCTTTACTCCAAGGGAGATTCTTCAGTCATCTAGTCGTGTAGATCGTCGAAGTTCTGGGATTTCTGTATCAGAGTTTCGTCCAGGTGTAATCTAAAGTCCTGTAGTCAGGGGTTCCTTCTTTATACCCAAGGAAGGGGTTGGACTAACTCTGGGGACCCACCTATGGGAGGGTTTGGAAAGAGAGGTGGCTACACCCATTTCCTTTGTCCAGTTTCACGCCAGAGCAGGGGCGGGTAGCCCCTGCAACCGGTTTGAACTGGACTATGCACAGGGACACCAAATGTGCCCCCAGTGCAGGACTTCAAAGCACTCTTGGAGTGCACCCACTCAGCCCCAATCCACTAAGGCCTGTCTGGGAGGTGTTAACACCTCCCTGTGACAGGAAACCTATTTTCCAGGCCTCCCCTGCCGGAGTTTCAGTCAGCAGCAGGAGGCCAGACTTGTGTCTGTGGCTGGCAGCATCCATTTTGTGATGCCAGGGCTCTGTTAGCTGGTACCGGGTATACCGGTGCTGTCATGTCTCTCCCTCTAGAAGGGTGGGATCATACTCCCACACCAGTTACTGTTGTGGGGGTATGATTCCAAGGTGTTTGACACCAAACACGACATGTTTCCGTGCAGCCATCCCAAAGTTAGCATTTACCGCGAGGTTATAATGCACTTAAGAGTATATGGTCAGGCTGACTCACAGACAACCCTGGAGGATAGATTCCGAAGGCTGCAGAGGGGCTCTGCTCATGCATGGGCACCCTCTCACACAAAACCAAGCAACCGCCTTCAGGATTGATAAGGCCTGCCATAGGGGTGACTGATAGGTTTATATGTGCAGTGATAGGGTGAGATATAGTGAACCTATATCTCAGTAAGGGGTGCAGGCACCACCTCACTCAGGCTGCTGTAGCAGTCCTGAGGTGTCATTTTGGAAGGCTGCCCAGGGGTGACATAATACATGCTTCAGCCCCTGGTAGGCCTCTGGGGTACCTATGCCCTGGGTACATAGTATACCATATACTAGGGACTTATAAGGGCACCCCAGAATCCAATCTGTGGTGTACCTAAGGTACAGGGAATCAATTGGGAGAGGAAGCAGCTAGGCTGGGGTCCTGGATAGCAGGGCCCCAGCCAGACTAAAGTCGAAAAACAGTGAAACATCAGAAAAAAGTGGGGGTAACTATAAGAAGCAGATCCTACTCTCCTACACAACCCCCCCAAACGCAGGGACATTAAACTAACCTTGACCAGTTGAGTCTTCATGTTCTAAGTGGAAATATCTGGAGAGTCCATCTGCATTGGCATGGCTACTCCCAGGTCTATGTTCCACTGCATAGTCCATCCCCTGTAGGGAAATGGACCACCACAAAAGTTTGGGGTTTTCACCCTTCATCTGTTTTAGCCATAAGAGGGGCTTATGGTCTGTCTGAACAATGAAGTGAGTGCCAAACAAGTATGGCCTCAACTTCTTCAGAGCCCAAACCACAGCAAAGGCCTCCCTCTCAATGGCTGACCAACGTTTCTCTCTGGGGGTCAGCCTTCTGCTAATAAAAGCTGCTGGCTGATCCTGACCTTCATCATTCAACTGTGACAGTACAGCCCCTACCCCCAACTCAGATGCATCTGTTTGCACAATGAACTTCTTGGAGTAATCAGGACTCTGCAGAATGGGAGCAGTGCACATGGCCTGCTTTAGGTCATCAAATGCCTATTGACAGCTAACTGTCCACTGAACCTTTTTGGGCATTTTCTTAGAGGTAAGGTCATTCAATGGGGTCACTATGGATCCATAACCTTTTACAAATCTTCTGTAGTACCCAGTCTGGGTAGTGGGAGCAACCCAGTCCATTATGGTCTGGATTTTGCTCTGCAATGGTTGAACCTGGCCCCCACCTACAAGGTGGCCCAGGTACACAACCTGACTCTGCCTTATCTGGCACTTAGTAGCCTTGATAGTTAGGCCTGCTTTTTGCAGGGCCTCCAAAACATTCCTTAGGTGGACCAGGTGATCCTTCCAGGTGGAGCTAAAGACAGCAATATCATCTAGAGATGCTGCACTATAGTCTTCCAGGCCTGTAAGGACTGTATTCACCAACCTCTGGAAAGTGGCAGGTGCATTCTGCAAACCAAAGGGCATCACCACAAATTGATAATGCCCACTAGGGTTAGAAAATGCTGTCTTTGGCTTTGCATCATCAGCTAGTCTGATCTGCCAGTAGCCAGCTGTCAAGTCAAATGTGCTCAGAAACTTGGCTGAGGCCAAAGTATCTATAAGCTCATCTGCCCTTGGGATGGGATGGGATGGGCATCAGTCCTAGTGACTGCATTGAGACCCCTGTAGTCCACACAAAACCTAATTTCTCTCTTGCCATCTTTGGTGTGAGGTTTAGGCACAAGGACTACTGGACTAGCCAAAGGGCTATCTGAGGGTTCAATTACTCCCAAATCCAACATCTTTTGAACTTCTGTCCGGATACAGTCCCTGACATGATCAGGTTGACTGTAAATCTTATTTTTAACAGGCAGACTGTCCCCAGTGTCCACTTCATGAGTGCACCAGGTGGTCTGACTTGGAGTCAGAGAGAACATATGTCTGAACTGGCTGAGAACTTTTCTGCAGTCAGTTTGCTGCTGGACAGTAAGGCTGCCTGCCAAGGCTACACCATCTACTGATCCATCATCAGGGTTCTGAGAGAGCAGGTCAGGGAGTGGGTCACTCTCTTCCTCCTGTCCCTCATCAGTAGCCATGAGCAAGCCCATGTATGTCCTGTCAACATATGGTTTCAGTCTGTTGACATGGAGTACCCTATGGGGACTCCTGGGAGATCCAAGGTCTACCAAGTAGGCAACCTCTCCCTTCTGTTCAACAATTGTATGGGGGCCACTCCACTTATCTTGGAGGGCTGCTGGGGCCACAGGCTCCAACACCCACACTTTCTGCCCTGGCTGGTAAATAGTCAGCACAGCCTTTTGGTCATGCCAGGCCTTTTGCAATTCCTGGCTAGCCTCAAGGTTTTTAGTTGCCTTTTTCATATACTCTGCCATCCTGGAGCGGAGACCAAGTACATAGTCCACTATGTCCTGTTTAGGGGTTTGAGAGGCAACTCCCATCCCTCCTTCACCAGACACAAAGGACCCCTAACAGGATGGCCAAACAAAAGTTCAAAAGGGCTGTAACCAACCCCTTTTGAGGCACCTCCCTGTAGGCAAATAAAAGGCAGGGCAAAAGGATGTCCCATCTGCGCCTAAGCTTTTCTGGGAGACCTTTGATCATGCCCTTTAAGGTTTTGTTGAACCTTTCAACTAAACCATTGCATTGTGGGTGATAGGGTGTGGTGAATTTATAATTCACTCTACACTCCTTCCACATTGCAGTCAAGTAACTAGACATGAAGTTTGTATCCCTGTCTGATACTACCTCCTTAGGAAAACCCACCCTTGAGAATACTCCCAAGAGGGCCTTTGCCACCACAGGTGCTGTGGTGGTCCTAAGTGGGGTTGCTTCTGGGTACCTAGTGGCATGGTCCACCACCACCAGGATAAATCTGTGCCCAGAAGCTGTCTGAGGATCCATGGGACCAACTATATCAATCCCCACCCTCTCAAAGGGAAACCCCACCACAGGTAGTGGTATCAGGGGGGCCTTTGTGGTTCCACCTGCCTTCCCACTGGCTTGGCAGGTGACACAGGAGCAACAAAACTCCTTGGTGTCTTCAGACATGTGGGGCCAATGAAAGTGAGGAACAATTCTGTCCCAAGTCTTGTTTTGGCCCAGGTGACCTGCTAGAGGAATATCATGGGCTAGTGTCAATAGGAAGCCCCCTAAATTTCAGAGGTATTACCAACCTCCTGGAAGCACCAGGCTTGAGGTCTCTGCTCTCTGAATATAGGAGTCCATCATCCCAATATATTTTATGGGTGCCACTAGCATTCCCAGCAGCCTCATCAGCAGCTTGCTTTCTGAGGGTTTCAAGAGAGGGGCAGCTTTGCTGCTCCTGGCTCAGATCTGCCCTGGAAGGGCCCCCTGTCCCCAAGAACTCAACCTGATCTGGTTCAAGCTCCTCTGGGACAGTTCCTTCTTCAGGACTAAGATCATCTCCCTCAGGAGGCTGATCTGTATTCTGAGTCAGGGGGGAAGGCACTGCCTTAACCCTACTGCTCCTCCTCTTGGGAGGCACCTGGTCCATTCTTCCAGAATCCAGGGCCTGTTCAGTGTTAGACTTTTTGGCCTGTGACCTGGTCACAGCAAATACATGTGCAGGGATCCCTAGCATTTCTGCATGTGTCCTGAGCTCCACTTCTGCCCAAGCTGAAGTTTCTAGATCATTGCCAAGCAAGCATTCAACAGGGAGGTCTGCACTTACCACAACTTTCTAGAGGCCAGTTACCCCTCCCCAGGAGAAATTAACAACTGCCACGGAATGGTCTGTCCTGACATTGCTAGCATTGGTCACTTGGTACATTTCACCAAGTATAATCTGCCCAGGAGCCACAAGATCTTTTGTCACCATTGTGACACTTGCACCTGTGTCCCTGAATGCCAAAGCCTCTTTTCCATTTATCAAAGGCTGCTGTCTGTATTTGCCCAAGTTACTGGGACTCACAAAGGAGGACATGTCCATGCCTCCATCACAGACCAGGACAGCCTGAGTTGGAACTCTGATTAGGCCAGAGCCCATCTCAGAACCCAGGGTTAACCCTACTACACCCTTATCCTGAGTACCACCAATTGTAGCTGCACTAGGGGGAACAGTTGCCTTAGGGGCAATGGTGGCTGGAGTTGAGTCTTTGGACTTTGTACAATCACTTGTCCAATGGGTTTTCTGTTTACAGACTTTACACCATGGTTTCTTTTGGCCTTTTCCTTTGTTAGATTGGGACTCCCCCCCAGATGAAGATTTTTGAGGACCTTGAGAAGACTTCTGGTCTTTACCCTTCTCCCCACTCTTATCTGAGGTCTTAGCATCTTGCTTCTTTGGGTCACCACCTTGGTTATGAACCTTCTGCCTCACCCTGGTTCTGACCCATTTGTCTGCCTTCTTTCCCAATTCTTGGGGAGAGGTCAGATCAGAGTCCAACAGGTACTGATGCAACAGCTGATTTTGACAATTATTAAGGATCTGCTCACTCATAATTAAGTTGTACAATCCTTTGAAATCACACACCTTACTGCCAAGTAACCAGCCCTCCAGAGCCTTAGTAGCACAATCTACAAAGTCCACCCAGTCTTGATTCTGTGCCTTTTGGGTGTCTCTGAACTTTAACCTGTATTGCTCAGTGGTTAGGCCAAACCCATCTATTAGGGCACTCTTCAGGACTTGATAATCATCAGCATCCTCTTCTCTTACAGTGAGGAGCTTGTCTCTACCTTTGTCTGCAAAGGAGAGCCACAAGATTGCTGCCCACTGCTCCTGGGGGACCCTCTGAACTTTACAGGCCCTTTCCAGTGCAGTAACCCATTTGTGGATGTCATCCCCGCTCCGGTAGGCAGGGACAATCTTGCTTAGGTTTCTATGGTCATAAGACCATTCCCTAGCACTAGGGAAGTTGCTGCCACCATGGGACTCTAGTCCCAACTTTCTTCTAGTTTTCTGAAGCTCTAGGGACTCCCTTTCTAAAGCCAACTGCTCTCTTCTGATTCTAAGCTGAGCTTCTTCATACTGGAGCAGTCTCTCTTTCCTCTCATGAGAGGATTCCCTCCTATGAGAGGAAACAGAGGTCCCTATTGAGATGTCAGAATGGTTAGACTCCTGAGAAGTAGATCTTGACCTTCTAGGCACACTCACAACTCTTCCTGGTGGGACAAAGTGGAGGTCATTCTGATCCTTCTCCTCATCTGCAGGAGGAGCTGGATTTCCCAGGTTAAGATCATTGTCATCTTCCTGGCCAGTTTCAGAGGTCAGGTCCTGGGTTTCTTCACCCCTGGTCCCTTCCTCATCTTCTGCCCCACCCTCTCGCTGCCTACCCCTTCAGACCCTGAGGGCCTTCTGAGATCATCCAACAGCAGTACCTCTATGAGGCGTTGGGTGTTTGCACTTTTTCCTGTCTTCAATTTCCTAGTACTGCACAATGCTCTCAATTCCAAGAATGGGAGGTTGTCACACTTGGATGGTAGAAGCCCATTGGCTTCTGGCAGGGACCCACTGTTCCTGGCCTTGAATACATCACTAGTGAGGTGTGGTGTATACACTACCTACTCTAGTGTGGCCTACTAAACTCTCTTGAGTTGTAGAAAGGGTGTGCTAAGCCCTTGACACACAACTCTAAGTTCAGTAGAACTTATTGTAACTTTAAGCTTGAATTATATGTACCTCAGGTACCTTTAGTGGTTTTCAGTTAGTCACTCACTTGAGATTATCTGGTAAAACAAAGGCAAGCTTGAATCCCACACGCTGCACACCAATGTGAGAAGTTGGCCTGGTATATGCTGTCCACTAGTTATAGTTGTGAGAAGTTGGCCTGGCATATGCTGTCCACTAGTTCTAGTGGGCACCTTGCACCAGTCCAAACAACCCCTTATGGAGATAGGTTAAAGACAACCTTTATTGAAAGCTATCCTAGTGGTAGCTATGGAGAGCAGCCTTCAGGCTAAGTCTTGAAGGAATGTAAAGCAGCTTGTTTTACCAGTCTATAATCTCTTGAGTGACCAAATGAAAGAGGACCACACCAGGTATATATATAAAATATATGTATTTAGTCTTAAACACACCCCTCTAGTCTCTTTATGAGGCTAGAGTTCGAAGTACATAAGTTACAAGTCAAATATCAGCAGTATTTAGCACAATACACGTTTGAGGGGCGTACCAAACCATATCTAAAATAGTGGTATAAGAACCACGACTGATCTAGACACAAGGCCTAGAGCCTGTAGAAGTGCTTGGCCCTCAAGGAACCAACCAAGGTAGTGACACAAGGGACCCACGGGGGACGCGTGCAGTGTGAGAAGTGTGTCCGGAGCGATCCAAGCCTGAATCGAGGAAAAGGAAGACCTGAAAGCAGAGGGAACAGAGTCTGGGTCACTAGCCAGTGACCAGGGGCACGATAGTCGAATGCCCTCAGATGTCGGGTGCTTCAGGTGAGTTGACGGGCGCCTTGACTCTTCAGCCACGAGGTCCAGGAGGCGTTGACGACAACCAGGAGCTGGATTCGAGCTGTCCCACAAAGTTTGTCGAGTGCTGCGGTGTCGGCAACCGCATTGGACCCAACAAGCCTTGGCAACGGCAAGTCACGGGGAAGTGAAGAAAAGGCTGCGGTGCAGACCAGCAAGGTCTGAGGGACTCACCCAGCGAGGGTAAGTCAGGGCAAGTCTAGAGCAACCAGAAAAGCCCAAGCAGTTGAAGAGTTGCCTTCATGGGGACCCACTAGCCAACGGACTAGAGATCGCAAAGGAGCCTCGAGCGGTCGCACTTGGAGCTGGCCCATGGGACACTCGTGGAGTGTAGGCCAGTGATCTTCGCTGCAGTTGGTGCTCGGGGCTAGGGCTACTGGAAATTCAAAGCACAGCTTCGAGAGATGTCAGGAAGTTGATGCACTTGCAAATGTGCTCGGTGTCCAGGGGTCACGGTTCCACATTACCCACGACAGCTACGGGCCTCAGCTTTGCTGGGGACTCAGGGCAGCCTCAGGGAAGTCTGAAAATCCACCTCTGGTGATGCAAAGACTTCGGCGTCCGGCGGGAGCTTCAGCGATGCAGACCGGACAGATGCTTTGTTGGTGCCTGCCAAGCAGGGGAGTCAGTCCTTGACCCCAAGGGAGATTCTTCAGTCCTCTAATCTTGATGTAGAGCGTCGAAGGTCCAGGATTCAGCTTCAGAGTTTCGTCCAGGGATATCTAAAGTCCTAAGGACTGGGGTCCCATACTTATACTAAGTTAGGGGGTTGGACATACTCTGGGGACCCACCTATGGGAGGGTCAGGGAAGAGGGGTGGTTACACCCATTCCCTTTGTCCAGTTTCACGCCAGAGCAGGGGCAGGTAGCCCCTGCAACCGGTTTGAACTGGACTATGCACAGGGACACCAAATGTGCCCCCAGTGCAGGACTTCAAAGCACCAGAGAGTGCTCCCGCCCAGCCCCAATACACACTATCCTGTCTGGGGAGGTGGTTACACCTCCCTTCAGGAAACCTATTGTCCAGGCCTCCCCTGCCGGAGTTTCGGTCAGCAGCAGGAGGCCAGACCCGTGTCTGTGGCAGCGGCATCAATTTTGTGATGCCAGGGCTCTGAAAAGTTAATACCGGGTATGCCGGTGTGTACATGTCTCTCCCTCTAGAAGGGTGGAATGCTACCCCCGCCACCAGAACTGGCGGGGGGTAGTATTCCAAGATGTTTGACACCAAACACGACATGTTTCCGTGCAGCCATCCCAAAGTTAGCATTTAACGCGAGGTTATAATGCACTTAAGAGTATATGGTCAGGCTGCACCACAAACAGCACCAGAGGATTGACTCCGAACGCTGCAGAGGGGCTCTGCTCATGCAGGGGCACCCTCTCACATAAAAACCAAGCACTCTGCCTTTAGGATTGTTAAGGCCTGCCATAGGAGTGACTTATAGGTTTATATGTGTGTGCAATTGTAGTGATATAGGTAGCCTATACCACAGTAAGGGGTGCATGCACCACCTTACCCAGGCTGCAGTAGCAGACCTGTGGTGTCATTTTGGAGGGCCTTCCAGGGGTGGCACAATACATGCTTCAGCCCCTGGTAGGCCTCTGGGGTGTCTATGCCCTTGGTACATAGTATACCATATACTAGGGACTTATAAGGGCACCCCAGAATCCAATCTGGGATGTACCTAAAGTACATGGAATCAATTTAGAGTGGAAGCAGCTAGGCTGGAGTCCTGAATAGCAGGGCCCCAGCCAGACTAAAGTCGAAAAACAGTGATACACCAGCAAAAAGTGGGGGTAACCATAAGAGGCAGATCCTACTCTCCTACAATAGTGGGCACCTTGCACCAGTCCAAACAACCCCTTATTGATGATAGGTTTAAGACAACCTTATTTGAAAGCTATCCTAGTGGTAGCTATGGAGAGCAGCCTTCAGGCTAAGTCTTGAAGGAGTGTAAAGCAGCTTGTTTTACCTGTCTATAATCTCGTGAATGGCTAAATGAAAGGAGACCACACCAGGTATATATATAAAATATATGTATTTATTTCTAAACACACCTTACTATTCTCTTTATGAGGCTAGAGGTCAAAGCACATGTGTTACACTTCAAATATCACAGTAAATTAGCACAATATACGATAGGCCCTATAGGCGACCCAAACCATATATTAAGAAAGTGGTATAAGAACCACGACTTGACTAGACACAAGGCCTAGAGCCTGTAGAATCACTGGGACCCCAAGGAACCACCCAAGGTAGTGACACAGGGGACCCACGGGGGATGTGTGCAGTGTGTGAACACAGCCGCGAACTCCGTTAGCTTCTGTGGGGAATGTCGCGGTTAGAGTTTTAAAGTTTAGGGACACTTAGGAGTGGACTAGGAACAAACCCTTTTGGACTTAGATGGTTCTAGGGCCAACACCCACGGGAGCACCGGAGTACTCGTGTTACCTCACCCAGGGAAGCCAGGTGCATAGGTGTCAAATGGTGTCGGGTCGCGTCGTCGTTTTCAATGGCAGCTTGCTGAAAAGTGCTGCTGCTGGGAAGAGGAGAAGTGTCCGAAGAGATCCAAGCCTGGATCGAAGATGTGAAGGACCTGAAAGCAGAGGGGAAAAGTTTGGGTCACTTGCCAGTGACCAGGGACACGATAGTCGAATGCCCACCGATGTTGGGTGCTTCAGGTGCTAGGAGGGGAAGCTTGACTCTTCAGCCATGAGGACAAGGAGGTGTCGAAGACAACCAGGAGCTGGATTTGAGCTGTCCCATGAAGGATGTCGAGTGCTGCAGTGTCGGTGCCCGGATTGGACACAACAAGCCTTGGCAACAGCAACCCACGCAGGAAGAGGAAAGATGCTTCGGTGCGGACCAGCAAGGTCCTGGGGACTCCCCAAGCAATGTAGAGTCAGGGCATATCTGGAGAAACCAGGAAAGCCCAATTGAAGTACATTTGTCTTTCTCAGGGACCCACAAGTCGACAGACAAGGGATCGCGAAGGGACCTCGAGAGGAATCACAAAATGGCGGCCCACGGGTCACTCGGAGTGGGTAGGCCAGCTATCTTTGGTGGATTCACTGCTCAGGTCAGGGCTACAAGTAACCCAAAGCACAGCCTCAAAGATCGACAAGAAGCATATGCACTTGCAAATGTGCATGGTGTCCAGGGGTTCCGGTTCCACGGTACCCACGAGGGCTACGGGTCTCAGCTTTGCTGGGGTCTCGGGTCAGCCTCTGGGAAGTCTGGAAACCCACCTACTGGGTTGCAAAGTCATCGGCGTCCACAAGGAACCACCCAAGGTAGTGACACAGGGGACCCACGGGGACGCATGCAGTGTTGGAACAGCCGCGAATCACCGTTAACTTCTATGGGGAAAGTCGCGGTTAGGTTTTTAAAAGGAAAGGACACTTAGAGGAGGACTTGGAGCAAACCCCTTTAGAACTAGGTCGTTCTAGAGTCAATACCCACGGGAGCACCGTAGTACTCGAGTTACCTCACCCAGGGAAGCCGGGTGCATAGGTGTCTTTTCCTTTTAAAAACCTAACCGCGACTTTCCCCATAGAAGTTAACGGTGATTCGCGGCTGTGTTCCAACACTGCATGCGTCCCCGTGGGTCCCCTGTGTCACTACCTTGGGTGGTTCCTTGTGGTCCAAGCACTTCTACAGGCTCTAGGCCTTGTGTCTAGCTCAGTCGTGGTTCTTATACCACTTTATTGGTATATGGTTTGGTACGCCCTGTAGGAGAGTAGGATCTGCTTCTCATGGGTACCCCCACTTTTTGCTGATGCTTCACTGTTTTTCGACTTTAGTCTGGCTGGGGTCCTGCTAATCAGAACCCCAGCCTAGCTGCTTCCTCTCTAAAATGGTTTCCATGTGCCTTAGGCACATCTCTGATTGGAATCTGGAGTGCCCTTATAAGTCCCTAGTATATGGTATACTATGTACCCAGGGCATAGGTACCTCAGATGCCTGCCAGGGGCTGAAGCATGTATTGTGCCACCCCTGGAAGGCCATCCAAAATGACACCACAGGTCTGCTACTGCAGCCTGGGTAAGGTGGTGCATGCACCCCTTACTGTGATATAGGCTACCTATATCACTACAATTGCACACACATATAAACCTATAAGTCACTCCTATGGCAGGCCTTTACAATCCTGAAGGCAGAGTGCTTGGTTTTTATGTGAGAGGGTGCCCCTGCATGAGGGCCCCTCTGCAGCGTTCGGAGTCAATCCTCTGATGCTGTTTGTGGTGCAGCCTGACCATATACTCTTAAGTACATTATATCCTCGCGGTAAATGCTAACTTTGGGATGGCTGCACAGAAACATGTTGTGTTTGGTGTCAAACATCTTGGAATACTACCCCCCCTGCCAATTCTGGTGGCGGGGGTAGCATTCCACCCTTCTAGAGGAAGAGACATGTACACACCGGGCTACCCGGTAACTTCTTTCCAGAGCCCTGGCATCACAAAATGGATGCCGCTGCCACAGACACGGGTCTGGCCTCCTGCTGCTGACTGAAACTCCGGCAGGGGAGGCCTGGACAATAGGTTTCCTGTCCCAAGGAGGTGTAACCACCTCCCCAGACAGGATAATGTGTATTGGGGCTGGGCGGGAGCACCCTCTGGTGCTTTGAAGTCCTGCACTGGGGGCACATTTGGTGTCCCTGTGCATATGCCAGTTTAAACCGGTTGCAGGGGCTACCTGCCCCTGCTCTGGCGCGAAACTGGACAAAGGGAATGGGTGTAACCACCCCTCTTCCCTGACCCTCCCATAGGTGGGTCCCCAGAGTATGTCCAACCCCCTAACTTTGTATAAGTATGGGACCCCAGTCCTTAGGACTTTAGATTAACCTGGACGAAACTCTGACACTGAATCCTGGACCTTCGACGCTCTACTTAAAGACTAGAGGACTGAAGAATCTCCTTTGGGGTCAAGGAGTGACTCCCCTGCTTGGCAGGCACCTAAGAAGCAATTGTCCGGTCTGCATCGCTGAAGCTCCCACCGGACGCCGAAGTCTTTGCATCACCAGAGGTGGATTTTCAGACTTCCCCGAGGCTGCCCTGAGTCCCCAGCAAAGCTGAGGCCCGTAGCTGTCGTGGGTAACGTGGAACCGTGACCCCTGAACACCGAGCACATTTGCAAGTGCATCCTCTTCCTGGTCTCCCACGAAGTTGTGCTTTGGGCTCTGAGTAGCCCCCACCTCCAGCACCGACTGCACCGAAGATCACTGGCCTCTACTCCACGAGTGTCATGTGAGCCAGCTCCAAGTGCGTCCACTCAAGGCTCCTTCGCGGTCGCTAGTCCGTTGGCTAGTGGGCCCTCCCGAAGGCAACTCTTCTTCTGCTTGGGCTTCTCTGCTTGCTCCAGACGTGCCCTGACTTACCCTTGCTGGGTGAGTCCCTCAGACCTTGCTCGTCTGTACCACCGTCCTTCTTCTATTTCCACAAGACTTGCCGTTGCCAAGGCTTGTTGGGTCCAATCCGGTCGCCGACACCGCAGCAATCGACAGACATCGTGGGACAGCTCGAATCCAGCTCCTGGCTGTCGTCAACGCCTCCTGGACCTCGTGGCTGAAGAGTCAAGACGACCGTCAATCTACCTGAAGCACCCGACATCGGTGGGCATCTGCTCATCGCCTTCCTGGTCACTGGCTAGTGACCCAGACTCTGTCCCCTCTGCTTTCAGGTTCTTCAGATCTTCAATCCACCTTTGGATCCACCCGAACACTTTCGACTTGGTCGCCAGCAGCACTTTGCAGCAGATCGCCATTGAAAACGACGACGAAACCCGACCCCGAAAGACGCCTATGCACCCGGCTCCCCTGGGTGAGGTAACTCGAGTACTCCGGTGCTCCCGTGGGTATAGACTCTAGGACAGCCTAGTTCTAAAGGGGTTTGCTCCAAGTCCTCCTCTAAGTGTCCTTTTTCTTTAAAACTCCAACCACAACATTCCCCATAGAAGTCAACGGTGGCTCGCAGCTGTGTTCTCACACTGCACGCGTCCCCCGTGGGTCCCCTGTGTCACTACCTTGGGTGGTTCCTTGAGGGCCAAGCACTTCTACAGGCTCTAGGCCTTGTGTCTAGTTCAGTCGTGGTTCTTATACCACTTAATTGGTATATGGTTTGGTACGCCCCTAGGGCTCAAACGTGTATTTGTGCTATTACTGTTGATAACTGACTTGTAACTTATGTACTTCGAACTCTAGCCTCATAAAGAGACTAGAGGGGTGTGTTTAAGACTAAATACATATATTTTAAATATATACCTGGTGTGGTCCTCTTTCATTTGGTCACTCAAGAGATTATAGACTGGTAAAACAAGCTGCTTTACATTCCTTCAAGACTTAGCCTGAAGGCTGCTCTCCATAGCTACCACTAGGATAGCTTTCAATAAAGGTTGTCTTTAACCTATCTCCAATAAGGGGTTGTTTGGACTGGTGCAAGGTGCCCACTATAATTAGTGGACAGCATATACCAGGCCAACTTCTCACATTGGTGGCAGAGGTGTGATTTCAGCTTGCTATTGTTTTACCAGATAATCTCAATTGAATTGATCAACTGAAAACCACTAAGGGTACCTTAGGTACATATAAAACAAGCTTAGGATACAGTAAGTTCTACTGAACTTAGAGTTGTGTGTTAAGGGATAGCACACCCTTTCTACAACTCAAGAGAGTTTAGTAGGCCACACTAGAGTAGGTAGTGCATACACCACACCACACTAGTAATGTCTTCAAGGCCAGGAACCAGTGGGTCCCAGCCAGAAGCCAATGGGCTTCTTCCCTCCAAGTATGATAATCTCCCATTCTTGGAATTGAGAGCATTAAGCACTGCTAGGAAACTGAAGACAGGCAAAAGTGCCAACACCCAACGCCTCATAGAGGTACTCCTGCTGGATGATCTCAGAAGACTACCAGGGTCCGAAGGGGTAGGCAGACAGGGTGGGGCAGAAGATGAGGAAGGGGCCAGGGATGAAAATAACCAGGACCCAACCTCTGAAACTGGCCAGGAAGGTGACAATGACCTTGACCTGGATAATCCAGCTACTCTTGAGGAGGAGGAGGAGGATCAGAATGACCTCCCTTTGTCCCCCAGGGAGAGTTGAGAGTGTGCCAAGAAGGGTTAGATCTCCTTCTCAGGAGTCTAACCACTCTGACACCTCAGTAGGGACCTCTGTTTCCTCTCATAGGAGGGAATCCTCCAGTGAGAGGAAAGAGAGACTGCTCAAATATGGAGAGGCTCAGCTGAGACTCAGAAGAGAGCAGTTGGCTATAGACAGGGAGTCCCTAGAGCTTGAAAGGCAAAGAAAAAGTTGGGACTAGAGTCCCATGGTGGCAGCAATTTCCCCAGAGATAGGGAAAGGTCTTATGACCATAGAAACCTGAGCAAGATTGTCCCTCCCTACCAGAGTGGGGATGACATCCACAAATGGATTTCTGCACTGGAGAGGGCCTGTAAAGTACAGAGGGTCCCTCAGGAGCAGTGGGCAGCAATCTTGTGGCTCTCCTTTGCAGACAAAGGTAGAGATAAGCTCCTCTCTGTTAGAGAAGAGGAGGCTGACAATTACAAAGTCTTGAAGAGTGCATTAATTGATGGGTTTGGCCTAACCACTGAACAATACAGGTTAAAGTTCAGAGATACCCAAAAAGCACAGACTCAAGACTGGGTGGACTTTGTTGATTGTTCTGCTAAGGCTCTGGAAGGTTGGTTGATGGGCAGTAAGGTATGTGACTTCACAGGATTGTACAATCTTATCATGAGGGAGCAGATTCTTAATAACTGTCAAAATCAGCTGTTGCATCAGTACCTGGTGGACTCTGATCTGACCTCTCCCCAAGAATTGGGAAAGAAGGCAGACAAATGGGTCAGAACCAGGGTGAGGCAGAAAGTACAGAACCAAGGTGGTGACCCTAAGAAGCAAGATTCTAAAAACTCTGATAAGGGTGGGGAGAAGGGTAAAGACCAGAAGTCTTCACAAGGCCCCCAAAAATCTTCTTCAGGTGGGGATTCACAGTCTAACAAGGGAAAAGGCCAAAAGAAACCATGGTGCAAAGTCTGTAAGCAAAGACACACTGGACCAGTGATTGCACCAAGTCCAAAGACTCTATTCCAGCCCCCACCAATGCCCCTAAGGCACCTGTTCCCCTAGTGCAGTTACAATTGGTGGTGGGAGTACGCAAACCAAGGGTTTAGTAGCGTTGACCCTGGGTAATGAGATGAGCTCTGGCCTAGTCAGAGAACTCACTCAGGCTGTCCTAGTCTGTGATGGAGGCATGGATGTGACCTCCTCTGTGAGTCCCAGTAATCTGGGCAAGTACAGGCAACAGCCATTGATCAATGGAAAAGAGGCTTTGGCATTCAGGGACACAGGGGCAAGTGTCACCATGGTGACACAAGACCTTGTGGATCCTGTGCAGAGTATACTTGGTGAGATGTACCAAGTGACCAATGCTAGCAATGTCAGAACAGACCATACTCTGGCAGTTGTTAACTTCTCCTGGGGAGGGGTAACTGGCCTTAAGAAGGTTGTGGTGAGTGCAGACCTACCAGTTGAATGCTTGCTTGGCAATGATCTTGAAACTTCAGCTTGGGCAGAAGTGGAGCTCAGGACCCATGCAGAAATGCTGGGGATCCCTGCAGATGTGTTTGCTGTGACCAGGTCACGGAGCAAAATGTCTAACACTGAACAGGCCATGGATCCTGGAAAAATGGACCAAGTGCCATCCAAGAGGAGGAGTAGTAGGGTTAAGGCAGTGCCTTCCCCCATGGCTCAGAAGGAAGATCAGTCTCTTGAGGGGGATGATCTCAGTCCTGAGGAAGGAACTGTCCCAGAGGAGCTTGAGCCTGACCAGGTTGAGTTCTTGGGGACAGGGGGCCCTTCCAGGTCAGATCTGAGCCAGGAGCAGCAGAGCTGCCCCTCTCTTGAACCCCTCAGACAGCAAGCTGCTGCTGAGGCTGCTGGGAATGCTAGTGGTCCCCATAAAGTGTATTGGGATGATGGACTCTTGTACTCAGAGTGTAGAGACCCCAAGCCTGGTGCCACCAGGAGGTTGGTTATACCTCTGAAGTTCAGGGGCTTCCTATTGACCCCAGCCCATGACATTCCTTTAGCAGGTCACCTGGGCCAGAACAAGACTTGGGACAGAATTGTCCCTCACTTTCACTGGCCCCACATGTCTGAAGACACCAAGGAGTTTTGTCGCTCCTGTGTAACCTGCCAGGCCAGTGGCAAGGCAGGTGGCACTACAAAGGCCCCCTGATACCACTACCTGTGGTGGGGGTTCCCTTTGAAAGGGTGGGGATTGACATTGTTGGTCCCATGGATCCCCAAACAGCATCTGGGCACAGGTTTATCCTGGTGGTAGTGGATCTTGCCACCAGGTACCCAGAGGCTATTCCCCTTAGGACCACTACAGCACCTGTAGTGGCAAGGGCCCTCCTGGGAATTTTCTCAAGAGTGGGCTTCCCTAAGGAGGTTGTGTCAGACAGGGGCACAAACTTTATGTCTGGATACTTGAAAGCAATGTGGAAGGAGTGTGGAGTGACTTACAAGTTCACCACACCCTATCACCCACAATGCAATGGTTTAGTTGAGAGATTCAACAAAACCTTGAAGGGCATGATTAAAGGGCATCCAGAGAAGCTTAGGCGAAGATGGGACATACTCTTGCCCTGCCTTTTATTTGCATACAGGGAGGTGCCTTGGCTACAGCCCTTTTGAACTTTTGTTTGGTCACCCTGTCAGGGGTCCATTGTGCTTGGTGAAGGAAGGATGGGAGTTACCTCTCAAGCCCCCAAAGCAAGACATAGTGGACTACGTACTTGGTCTCCGCTCCCGGATGGCTGAGTACATGAAAAAGGCAACTAAAAACCTTGAGGCTAGCCAGGAACTGCAAAAAGCCTGGCATGACCAAAGGCTGTACTGACTGTTTACCAGTCAGGACAGAAGGTGTGGGTGCTGGAGCCAGTGGCCCCAGCAGCTCTCCAAGACAAGTGGAGTGGACCCCATACCATTGTTGAACAGAAGGGTGAGGTCACCTATTTAGTAGACCTAGGAACACCCAGGAGTCCCCACAGGGTTCTCCATGTCAACAGATTGAAACCATATGTGGACAGGGCAGACATGGGCTTGCTCATGGCTACTGATGAGGGACAGGAGGAAGAGAGTGACCCACTCCTGACCTGCTCTCACAGAACCCTGATGATGGGTCAGTGGATGGTGTAGCCTTGGCAGGCAGCCTCACTGCTCAGCAGCAAACTGATTGCAGACAAGTACTCAATCAGTACAGACATATGTTCTCTCTGACTCCAAGTCAGACCACCTGGTGCACTCATGAAGTGGACACTGGGGACAGTCTGCCTATTAAAAATAAGATTTATAGGCAACCTGACCATGTCAGGGACTGTATCAGGACAGAAGTCCAGAAAATGTTGGATTTGGGAGTTATTGAACCCTCAGATAGCCCTTGGGCTAGTCCAATGGTCCTTGTGCCAAAGCCTCACACCAGTGGTGGGAAAAGAGAGATGAGGTTTTGTGTGGACTACAGGGGTCTCAATGCAGTCACTAGGACTGATGCCCATCCAATACCAAGGGCAGATGAGCTAATAGACACTTTGGCTTCAGCAAAGAATTTAAGCACATTTGACCTGACAGCTGGCTACTGGCAGATCAGGCTAGCTGATGATGCAAAGCCAAAAACAGCATTCTCAACCCCTAGTGGACATTATCAATTTGTGGTAATGCCCTTTGGTCTGAAGAATGCACCTGCCACTTTTCAGAGGTTGGTGAATACAGTCCTTACAGGTCTGGAGGCCTATAGTGCAGCATATCTAGATGATATTGCTGTCTTTAGCTCCACCTGGGAGGATCACCTGGTCCACCTCAGAAATGTTTTGGAGGCCCTGCAAAAGGCAGGCCTCACTATCAAGGCCACTAAGTGCCAGATAGGGCAGAGTCAGGTTGTGTACCTGGGCCACCTTGTGGGTGGAGGCCAGGTTCAACCACTGCAGAGCAAAATCCAGACCATCATGGACTGGGTTGCTCCAACCACCCAGACTCAGGTGAGAGCCTTCTTAGGCCTGACTGGGTACTATAGGAGATTTGTCAAGGGGTATGGATCAATAGTGACACCCTGAATGACTTAACTTCCAAGAAAATTCCCAAGAAAGTTCAGTGGGCAGCTAGCTGTCAAAAGGCATTTGATGACCTGAAGCAGGCCATGTGCACTGCTCCCATTCTCCAGAGTCCTGATTACTCCAAGAAGTTCATTGTCCAAACAGATGCATCTGAATTGGGGGTAGGGGCTGTACTGTCACAATTGAATGATGAAGGTCAGGATCAGCCAGTAGCTTTTATTAGCAGAAGGCTGACCCCTAGAGAGAAACGTTGGTCAGCCATTGAGAGGGAGGCCTTTGCTGTGGTCTGGGCTCTGGAAGAAGTTGAGGCCATACTTGTTTGGTACTCACTTCCTTGTTCAAACAGACCATAAGCCCCTCTTATGGCTAAAACAAATGAAGGGTGAAAACCCCAAACTGCTTAGGTGGTCCATTTCCCTACAGGGGATGGACTTTACAGTGGAACATAGACCTGGGAGTAACCATGCCAATGCAGATGGACTCTCTAGGTATTTCCACTTAGAACATGAAGCCTCAACTGGTCAAGGTTAGTTTAATGTCCCTACGTTTGGGGGGGGGGGTTGTGTAGGAGAGTAGGTTCTGCTTCTCATGGGTACCACCACTTTTTGCTGATCCTTCACTGTTTTTCGACTTTAGTCTGGCTGGGCCCCTGCTAATCAGAACCCCAGCCTAGCTGCTTCCTCTCTAAAATGGTTTCCATGTGCCTTAGGCACATCTCTGATTGGAATCTGGAGTGCCCTTATAAGTCCCTAGTATATGGTATACTATGTACCCAGGGCATAGGTACCTCAGAGGCCTGCCAGGGGCTGAAGCATGTATTGTGCCACCCCTGGAAGGCCATCCAAAATGACACCACAGGTCTGCTACTGCAGCCTGGGTAAGGTGGTGCATGCACCCCTTACTGTGATATAGGCTACTTATATCACTACAATTGCACACACATATAAACCTATAAGTCACTCCTATGGCAGGCCTTTACAATCCTGAAGGCAGAGTGCTTGGTTTTTATGTGAGAGGGTGCCCCTGCATGAGCAGGGCCCCTCTGCAGCGTTCGGAGTCAATCCTCTGATGCTGTTTGTGGTGCAGCCTGACCATATACTCTTAAGTACATTATATCCTCGCGGTAAATGCTAACTTTGGGATGGCTGCACAGAAACATGTTGTGTTTGGTGTCAAACATCTTGGAATACTACCCCCTGCCAATTCTGGTGGCGGGGGTAGCATTCCACCCTTCTAGAGGAAGAGACATGTACACACCGGGCTACCCGGTAACTTCTTTCCAGAGCCCTGGCATCACAAAATGGATGCCGCTGCCACAGACACGGGTCTGGCCTCCTGCTGCTGACTGAAACTCCGGCAGGGGAGGCCTGGACAATAGGTTTCCTGTCCCAAGGAGGTGTAACCACCTCCCCAGACAGGATAATGTGTATTGGGGCTGGGCGGGAGCACCCTCTGGTGCTTTGAAGTCCTGCACTGGGGGCACATTTGGTGTCCCTGTGCATATGCCAGTTTAAACCGGTTGCAGGGGCTACCTGCCCCTGCTCTGGCGTGAAACTGGACAAAGGGAATGGGTGTAACCACCCCTCTTCCCTGACCCTTCCATAGGTGGGTCCCCAGAGTATGTCCAACCCCCTAACTTTGTATAAGTATGGGACCCCAGTCCTTAGGACTTTAGATTAACCTGGACGAAACTCTGACACTGAATCCTGGACCTTCGACGCTCTACTTAAAGACTAGAGGACTGAAGAATCTCCCTTGGGATCAAGGAGTGACTCCCCTGCTTGGCAGGCACCTAAGAAGCAATTGTCCGGTCTGCATCGCTGAAGCTCCCGCCGGACGCTGAAGTCTTTGCATCACCAGATGTAGATTTCCAGACTTCCCCGAGGCTGCCCTGAGTGCCCAGCAAAGCTGAGGCCCGTAGCTGTCATGGGTAACGTGGAACCGTGACCCCTGGACACTGAGCACATTTGCAAGTGCATCCTCTTCCTGGTCTCACACGAAGTTGTACTTTGGGCTCTGAGTAGCCCCCGCCTCCAGCACCGACTGCATCGAAGATCACTGGCCTCCACTCCACGAGTGTCCTGTGAGCCAGCTCCAAGTGTGTCCACTCGAGGCTCCTTTGCGGTCGCTAGTCCATTGGCTAGTGGGCCCTCCCGAAGGCAACTCTTCTTCTGCTTGGGCTTCCCTGGTTGCTTCAGACGTGCCCTGACTTACCCTCGCTGGGTGAGTCCCTCAGACTCTGCTGGTCTGTACCACTGTCCTTCTTCTATTTCCACAAGACTTGCTGTTGCCAAGGCTTGTTGGGTCCAATCCGGTCGCCGACACCGCAGCAATCGACAGACATCGCGGGACAGCTCGAATCCAGCTCCTGGCTGTCGTCGACGCCTCCTGGACCTCGTGGCTGAAGAGTCAAGACGACCGTCAACCTACCTGAAGCACCCAACATCGGCGGTCATCTGCTCATCGCCTTCCTGGTCACTGGCTAGTGACCCAGACTCTGTCCCCTCTGGTTTCAGGTTCTTCAGATCTTCGATCCACCTTTGGATCCACCCGAACACTTTGGACTTGGTCGCCAGCAGCACTTTGCAGCAGATCGCCATTGAAAACGACGACGAAACCCGACCCCGAAAGACGCCTATGCACCCGGCTCCCCTGGGTGAGGTAACTCGAGTACTCCGGTGCTCCCATGGGTATAGACTCTAGAACAGCCTAGTTCTAAAGGGGTTTGCTCCAAGTCCTCCTCTAAGTGTCCTTTTTCTTTAAAACTCCAACCGCGACATTCCCCATAGAAGTCAACGGTGGCTCGCGGCTGTGTTCTCACACTGCACGCGTCCCCCGTGGGTCCCCTGTGTCACTACCTTGGGTGGGTCCTTGTGGTCCAAGCACTTCTACAGGCTCTAGGCCTTGCGTCTAGCTCAGTCGTGGCTCTTATACCACTTTATTGGTATATGGTTTGGTACGCCCCTAGGGCTCAAACGTGTATTTGTGCTATTACTGTTGATATTTGACTTGTAAACTATGTATTTCGAACTCTAGCCTCATAAAGAGACTAGAGGGGTGTGTTTAAGACTAAATACATATATTTTATATATATACCTGGTGTGGTCCTCTTTCATTTGGTCACTCAAGAGATTATAGACTGGTAAAACAAGCTGCTTTACATTCCTTCAAGACTTAGCCTGAAGGCTGCTCTCCATAGCTACCACTAGGATAGCTTTCAATAAAGGTGGTCTTTAACCTATCTCCAATAAGGCGTTGTTTGGACTGGTGCAAGGTGCCCACTATAATTAGTGGACAGCATATACCAGGCCAACTTCTCACAGGAGGTACAGCAGACCCCAGTACAGGGAGGTACAGCAGACCCCAGTACAGAGAGGTACAGCAGACCCCAGTACAGGGAGGTACAGCAGATCCCAGTACAGGGAGGTACGTACAGCACACCCCAGTCCAGGGAGGTACAGCAGACCCCAGTACAGGAAGGTACAGCAAACCCCAGTCCAGGGAGGTACAGCAGATCCCAGTACAGGGCGGTACGTACAGCAGACCCCAGTACAGGGAGGTACAGCAGACCCCAGTCCAGGGAGGTACGTACAGCAGACCCCAGTACAGGGAGGTACAGCAGACCCCAGTCCAGGGAGGTACAGCAGACCCCAGTACAGGGCGGTACGTACAGCAGACCCCAGTACAGGGAGGTACAGCAGACCCCAGTACTGGGAGGTACAGCAGACCCCAGTACAGGGAGGTACAGCAGACCCCAGTACAGGGCGGTACAGGAGACCCCAGTCCAGGGAGGTACAGGAGACCCTAGTCCAGAGCGGTACAGCAGACCCCAGTACAGGGAGGTACAGCAGACCCCAGTACAGGGCGGTACGTACAGCAGACCCCAGTACAGGGAGGTACAGCAGACCCTAGTACTGGGAGGTACAGCAGACCCCAGTACAGGGCGGTACAGCAGACCCTAGTACTGGGAGGTACAGCAGACCCTAGTACTGGGAGGTACAGCAGCCCCCAGCACTGGGAGGTACAGGAGACCCCAGTACTGGGAGGTACAGCAGACCCTAGTACTGGGAGGTACAGGAGACCCCAGTACTGGGAGGTACAGCAGACCCTAGTACTGGGAGGTACAACAGACCCTAGTACTGGGAGGTACAGCAGACCCCAGTACAGGGAGGTACAGCAGACCCCAGTACTGGGAGGTACAGCAGACCCCAGTACAGGGAGGTACAGCCGACCCCAGTAGTGGGAGGTACAGCAGACCCCAGTACAGGAGGTACAGCAGACCCCAGTACTGGGAAGTACAGCAGACCCCAGTCCAGGGAGGTACAGCAGACCCCAGTACAGGGAGGTACAGCAGACCCCAGTACTGGGAGGTACAGGAGACCCCAGTACTGGGAGGTACAGCAGACCCTAGTACTGGGAGGTACAGCAGACCCCAGTACAGGGAGGTACAGCAGACCCCAGTCCAGGGAGGTACGTACAGCAGACCCCAGTACTGGGAGGTACAGCAGACCCCAGTCCAGGGAGGTACAGCAGACCCCAGTCCAGGGAGGTACAGCAGACCCCAGTACTGGGAGGTACAGCAGACCCCAGTACTGGGAGGTACAGCAGACCCCAGTACTGGGAGGTGCAGCAGACCCCAGTACTGGGAGGTACAGCAGACCCCAGTACTGGGAGGTGCAGCAGACCCCAGTACTGGGAGGTATGTTAACCCTCAGTACAGGACGGTACAGCAGCCCCAGCCACGGCTCTGCGCGGCCCACAGCCCCCCCAGCATGTGTTCAAGGAGCTATAAGCGTCTCATTGTGCGCCCCCTGAGGCATGTGAGGTATGCGGGGGGCGGCAGGGCCCAGACAACAGAGGCACAGGCGCGCGCCAGGATAAGATAGTGCCCACTGCCAGGCGCGGGATGATGAAAGGGGGTGGGGGGCAGATGCCAGCAAGGGGGGGGTGGCCAAGGGGGGCAAGTCTATAACAAGGAGGGGATCAAGGGGTGCTGGGGGGGCAGATGTAATCTGGGGGTGGCAAGGGGGGCAGGTATGTAACAAGGAGGGGTCCGATCAAGGGGTGCTGGGGGGGCAGATGTAATCGGGGGTGGCAAGGGGGGCAGGTCTGTAACAAGGAGGGGATCAAGGGGTGCTGGGGGGGCAGATGTCAGCGGGGGGTGGCCAAGGGGGGTAGGTCTGTAACAAGGAGGGGATCAAGGGGTGCTGGGGGGCAGATGTCAGCGGGGGTGGCCAAGGGGGCAGGTCTGTAACAAGGAGGGGATCAAGGGGTGGTGGGGGGGCAGATGTCAGCGGGGGGTGGCCAAGGTGGGCAGATCTGTAACAAGTAGGGGCTCCAGGGGTGCTGTGAGGGGTGAGGGCAGACGTCAGCACGTGGAGAATAAGGGTCTGGAGCAAGCCCTGCCAAGGAAGCCTTACTCTGCCGTGCCCAGCCTCACCTTACCCAACCCAGATCCACCCTGGCCGCCCCATTCCCACCATCCCAGGATCCTACTGCCCACTGTGCACAACCTAGCTCTTCCCCCTGTGCTGTCTACCCTGCTCTACCCTACCCCACCCTGCTCTGACTGCCCAAGGTACTACGAGCCCAGGCTCCCTCAGCCTACTTCCCAACATAGCCCTGCCCAGCACCGCCTATCCTGCCCTGCCCTACCCCGCACTGGGTGCCCTAGCACTGCCCTTCCAGGCTCAGGCTACCCAATGTGCCCAACATAGCCATGCCCAGTACTGTAGACGATATCCTACCCTACGCTGACTGCCCAAGGTACTACCAGCTCCGGCTCCCTCAGCGCACTCTGCCCAACCTAGCCCTGCCCAGCACTGCCTAGCCTACTCTGCTCTACCCTACCTGCCCTTCTCCTACCAGCCCAGACACCCTCAGTCCCCACTGCCCAACCTCGCCCTGCCCAGCACTGCCTAGCCTACTCTGCCCTACACTGCGCTGACTGTCCAGTGTACTACCAGCCCTAGCTGCCTCAGCCCAACTCTGCTAAACCTAGCTCTGCATGGCATTGCCTAGCCTGCTCTACCCTGCCCTGCCCTGGACATCCTGGCCCTACCCTTCCAGGCTCTCGCTGCCTGCCCACTCTGCGCTGCGCTACACTGTCGTGTCCACTCTGCGCTGAGCTACACTGTCTTGCCCACTCTGTGCTGCTCTAAACTGTACTGCCCACTCTGTGCTGCACTACACTGTCCTGTCCACTCTGCGCTACACTGTCGTGTCCACTCTGCGCTACACTGTCGTGTCCACTCAGCGCTACACTATACTGCCCACTCTGCGCTGCACTACACTGTCCTGCCCACTCAGCGCTACACTGTCCTGCCCACTCTGCGCTGCACTACACTGTCCTGCCCACTCTGCGCTACACTGTCCTGCCCACTCTGCACTGTGCTACACTGTCCTGCCCACTCTGTGCTGCGCTACACTGTCCTGCCCACTCTGCACTACACTGTCCTGTCCACTCTGTGCTGAGCTACACTGTCCTGCCCACTCTGTGCTGCGCTACACTGTACTGCCCACTCTGCACTGCGCTACACTGTCCTGCCCACTCTGCGCTACACTGTCCTGTCCACTCTGCGCTGAGCTACACTGTCCTGCCCACTCTGCGCTACACTGTCCTGCCCACTCTGCGCTGCGCTACACTGTCCTGCCCACTCTGCACTGCGCTACACTGTCTTGCCCACTCTGTGCTGCTCTACACTGTCCTGCCCACTCTGCGCTGCGCTACACTGTCCTGCCCACTCTGCGCTGTGCTACACTGTCCTGCCCACTCTGAACTGCGCTACACTGTCCTGCCCACTCTGCGCTGTGCTACACTGTCCTGCCCACTCTGCGCTGCGCTACACTGTCCTGCCCACTCTGCGCTGTGCTACACTGTCGTGTCCACTCTGCGCTACACTCTCATGTCAACTCTGCCCTACACTGTCCTGCCCACTCTGCGCTGCACTATACTGTCCTACCCACTCTGCGCTACACTGTCCTGCCCACTCTGCACTGCTCTCAACTGTACTGCCCACTCTGTGCTGCGCTACACTGTCCTGCCCACTCTGTGCTGCGCTACACTGTCCTGCCCACTCTGTGCTGCACTACACTGTCCTGCCCACTCTGCGCTTCGCTACACTGTCCTGCCCACTCTGCGCTGCACTGTCCTGCCCACTCTGCGCTGCCCTGTCCTGCCCACTCTGCACTGCGCTACACTGTCCTGCCCACTCTGCGCTGAGGTACACTGTCCTGCCCACTCTGCGCTGCGCTACACTCTCCTGCCCACTCTGCGCTACACTGTCCTGCCCACTCTGCACTGCGCTACACTGTCCTGCCCACTCTGCGCTACACTGTCCTGCCCACTCTGCGCTGAGCTACACTGTCCTGCCCACTCTGCGCTGCGCTACACTCTGCTGCCCACTCTGCGCTAAACTGTCCTTCCCACTCTGCGCTACACTGTCGTGTCCACTCTGCTCTACACTGTCGTGTCCACTCTGCGCTACACTATACTGCCCACTCTGCGCTGCACTACACTGTCCTGCCCACTCAGCGCTACACTGTCCTGCCCACTCTGCGCTGCACTACACTGTCCTGCCCACTCTGCGCTACACTGTCCTGCCCACTCTGCACTGTGCTACACTGTCCTGCCCACTCTGTGCTGCGCTACACTGTCTTGCCCACTCTGCACTACACTGTCCTGTCCACTCTGTGCTGAGCTACACTGTCCTGCCCACTCTGTGCTGCGCTACACTGTCCTGCCCACTCTGCACTACACTGTACTGCCCACTCTGCACTGCGCTACACTGTCCTGCCCACTCTGCGCTACACTGTCCTGTCCACTCTGCGCTGAGCTACACTGTCCTGCCCACTCTGCGCTACACTGTCCTGCCCACTCTGCGCTGCGCTACACTGTCCTGCCCACTCTGCACTGCGCTACACTGTCCTGCCCACTCTGTGCTGCTCTACACTGTCCTGCCCACTCTGCGCTGCGCTACACTGTCCTACCCACTCTGCGCTGTGCTACACTGTCCTGCCCACTCTGCGCTGAGCTACACTGTCCTGCCCACTCTGCACTGCGCTACACTGTGCTGCCCACTCTGCGCTGCGCTACACTGTCCTGCCCACTCTGCGCTGTGCTACACTGTCGTGTCCACTCTGCGCTACACTGTCATGTCAACTCTGCCCTACACTGTCCTGCCCACTCTGCGCTGCACTATACTGTCCTACCCACTCTGCGCTACACTGTCCTGCCCACTCTGCACTGCTCTCAACTGTACTGCCCACTCTGTGCTGCGCTACACTGTCCTGCCCACTCTGTGCTGCGCTACACTGTCCTGCCCACTCTGCGCTGCACTACACTGTCCTGCCCACTCTGCGCTTCGCTACACTGTCCTGCCCACTCTGCGCTGCACTGTCCTGCCCACTCTGCGCTGCCCTGTCCTGCCCACTCTGCACTGCGCTACACTGTCCTGCCCACTCTGCGCTGAGGTACACTGTCCTGCCCACTCTGCGCTGCGCTACACTGTCCTGCCCACTCTGCGCTACACTGTTCTGCCCACTCTGCACTGCGCTACACTGTCCTGCCCACTCTGCGCTGCGATACACTGTCCTGCCCACTCTGCGCTACACTGTCCTGCCCACTCTGCGCTGAGCTACACTGTCCTGCCCACTCTGCGCTGCGCTACACTGTCCTGCCCACTCTGCGCTAAACTGTCCTGCCCACTCTGCACTGCGCTACACTGTCCTGCCCACTCTGCACTGTGCTACACTGTCCTGCCCACTCTGCACTACACTGTCCTATCCACTCTGCGCTACACTGTCCTGTCCACTCTGCGCTGAGCTACACTGTCCTGCCCACTCTGCGCTACACTGTCCTGCCCACTCTGCACTGCGCTACACTGTACTGCCCACTCTGCGCGGTGCTACACTGTCTTGCCCACTCTGCGCTGCGCTACACTGTCCTGCCCAATCTGCACTGCGCTACACTGTCCTGCCCACTCTGCGCTGCGCTACACTGTCCTGCCCACTCCGCGCTACACTGTCCTGCCCACTCTGTACTGCGCTACACTGTCCTGCCCACTCTGCACTACACTGTCCTGCCCACTCTGCGCTACACTGTCCTGCCCACTCTGTGCTGTGCTACACTGTCCTGCCCACTCTGCGCTACACTGTCCTGACGACTCTGCGCTGCGCTACACTGTCCTGCCCACTCTGCGCAACACTGTCCTGTCCACTCTGCGCTGAGCTACACTGTCCTGCCCACTCTGCACTACACTGTCCTGTCCACTCTGAGCTACACTGTCCTGCCCACTCTGTGCTGCGCTACACTGTCCTGCCCACTCTGCGCTACACTGTCCTGTCCACTCTGTGCTGCGCTACACTGTCCTTCCCACTCTGCGCTTCGCTACACTGTCCTGCCCACTCTGCGCTACACTGTCCTGTCCACTCTGCGCTGAGCTACACTGTCCTGCCCACTCTGCGCTGAGCTACACTGTCCTGCCCACTCTGCGCTACACTGTACTGCCCACTCTGTGCTGTGCTACACTGTCCTGCCCACTCTGCGCTGCGCTACACTGTCCTGCCCACTCTGCGCTGCACTACACTGTCCTGCCCACTCTGTGCTACACTGTCCTGCCCACTCTGCGCTGCGCTACACTGTCCTGCCCACTCTGCACTGTGCTACACTGTCCTGTCCACTCTGCGCTACACTGTCTTGCCCACTCTGCGCTGCGCTACACTGTCCTGTCCACTCTGCGCTTCGCTACATTGTCCTGCCCATTCTGCGTTGCGCTACATTGTCCTGCCCACTCTGCGCTACACTGTCCTGCCCACTCTGCGCTGCGCTACACTGTCCTGCCCACTCCGCGCTGCGCTACACTGTTCTGCCTACTCTGAGCTGCGCTACACTGTCCTGTCCACTCTGCGCTGAGCTACACTGTCCTGCCCACTCTGCGCTGAGCTACACTGTCCTGCCCACTCTGCGCTACACTGTACTGCCCACTCTGTGCTGTGCTACACTGTCCTGCCCACTCTGCGCTGCGCTACACTGTCCTGCCCACTCTGCGCTGCACTACACTGTCCTGCCCACTCTGTGCTACACTGTCCTGCCCACTCTGCGCTGCGCTACACTGTCCTGCCCACTCTGCACTGTGCTACACTGTCCTGTCCACTCTGCGCTACACTGTCTTGCCCACTCTGCGCTGCGCTACACTGTCCTGTCCACTCTGCGCTTCGCTACATTGTCCTGCCCATTCTGCGTTGCGCTACATTGTCCTGCCCACTCTGCGCTACACTGTCCTGCCCACTCTGCGCTGCGCTACACTGTCCTGCCCACTCCGCGCTGCGCTACACTGTTCTGCCTACTCTGAGCTGCGCTACACTGTCCTGCCCACTCTGCGCTGAGCTACACTGTCCTGCCTACTCTGCGCTACACTGTCCTGCCCACTCTGCGCTGCGCTACACTGTCCTGCCCACTGTACGCTGCGCTACACTGTCCTGTCCAATCTGCGCTGCGCTACACTGTCCTGTCCACTCTGCGCTGCGCTACACTGTCCTGCCCACTCTGCACTGCGCTACACTGTCCTGCCCACTCTGTGCTACACTGTCCTGCCCACTCTGCGCTGCGCTACACTGTCCTGCCCACTCTGCACTGTGCTACACTGTCCTGCCCACTCTGCGCTACACTGTCTTGCCCACTCTGCGCTGCGCTACACTGTCCTCTCCACTCTGCGCTTCGCTACATTGTCCTGCCCATTCTGCGTTGCGCTACATTGTCCTGCCCACTCTGCGCTACACTGTCCTGCCCACTCCGCGCTGCGCTACACTGTCCTGCCCACTCCACACTGCGCTACACTGTTCTGCCTACTCTCAGCTGCGCTACACTGTCCTGCCCGCTCTGCGCTGAGCTACACTGTCCTGCCTACTCTGCGCTGCGCTACACTGTCCTGCCCACTCTGCGCTGCGCTACACTGTCCTGCCCACTGTACGCTGCGCTACACTGTCCTGTCCAATCTGCGCTGCGCTACACTGTCCTGTCCACTCTGCGCTGCGCTACACTGTCCTGCCCACTCTGCGCTGCACTACACACCCCATTCCCAGCCGCGGCCTGGCCTAAAGATGGCTGTCTGCTCCATGTGCCAGGCAGCACATTTCCACTCCTAGGGGTTGTGGTAACAGTCGTTTATATCCACCCGCGTTAGTCCAAATACTTCAATGGAAGGGAGCAAGTACTACAACCCCCAGAATGCATTAGATGATCAGATGAAAGCTCTGGGCTGGTATCACGGTGTCCTGCAGCCATGCAGCGAGGCAGGAACCTAACCAGCCTGGTCTGCTCACCAGGCCGACCTTACCCTGCCTGCCAGAGCATGGAGACACAGGGACAGGAATCACAACTGCACTCAGTGGGGCTTCACTCCCTGTAAAAAAAATACAAGGGGGCGGAGCCATGCTTGACTGAACCTGAGTCACACATTACTACTCGGGGCTGCATCACAGTCCAGTGTTGGTCTGGCCACTGGGCCACGGCGGTGGACAGAGACCAGCCATATGCACATCAGGCTGGCGATACGTAAATGAATCTCGCCCACTGGTGGTCACTCGGTGCCCACGGTGCCCCCTGCCCTGAGCCCAGCCTTGGCTCTGCCCCGGTGGGCACAGTCTCACCCAGGCTGCCAGGCCAGGCTCCTTCAGATGAGACGGCCCTGGCCAGCTCGGCACAGACTTGGACAAAGGCTTTTTAATAAAGTGTGTTAAAGGTTTATCGCCCTCAGAAGAATCACTAGGGAAACATCAAGCAGTTGAGCAAAGAGCAAGGACTGTAGGCTGGAGACTAGAGCTGGGCTGGAGACTAGAGATGGGCTGGAGACTAGAGTTGGGCTGGAGACTAGAGCTGGGCTGGAGACTAGAGCTGGGCTGGAGACTAGAGATGGGCTGGAGACTAGAGCTGGGCTGGAGACTAGAGATGGGCTGGAGACTAGAGATGGGCTGGAGACTAGAGCTGGGCTGGAGACTAGAGCTGGGCTGGAGACTAGAGATGGGCTGGAGACTAGAGCTGGGCTGGAGACTAGAGATGGGCTAGAGACTAGAAATGGGCTGGAGACTAGAGATGGGCTGGAGACTAGAGATGGGATGGAGACCAGAGATGGGATGGAGACTAGAGCTGGGCTGGAGACTAGAGATGGGCTGGAGACTAGAGCTGGGCTGGAGACTAGAGATGGGCTGGAGACTAGAGCTGGGCTGGAGACTAGAGATGGGCTGGAGACTAGAGCTGGGCTGGAGACTAGAGCTGGGCTGGAGACCAGAGATGAAATGAAATGAAATGAAATGAAAAAAGGATTTGTAAAGCGCATGGTTACCCGGGAGCATCCCAGCGCTATGTGTTGAGAGAGAGGTCGAGCTGACGGCTAGATGAACAGCCATGTCTTCAACAGCTTCCGAAAGCCAAGATGGTTTGATTCTTTTCGAAGATGAAGAGGGAGGGAGTTCCATAACTTGGAGGCATTGTAGGAAAAAGCCTACCACCACTTCTAGCTCTCTTGATTCTTGGCATTTTGGCTAGACGAAGAGAGTCAGATCGGAGATTTCTAGAGGCTTTATACGGATGGATCAGGTTTTTAAGGATGGGAGGTCCATTACCCTCCAAAGACCTATGGGTTAGACAAAAGACCTTAAAGTTGATCCTTTCCTGCACCGGGAGCCAGTGCAACGCGCGCAGCGCTGGCTTGGCCGAGCAGTGACGATTAGTACCAGTAAGTAATCGGGCTGCCGAATTCTGAGCAGTCTGAAGTCTGGTAATCACTGCCTTGGGGGACCCAAGGTATAGGGCATTACAGAAGTCGATCCTGGAAAGGATCAGAGCTTGGATCAATAGTTTTTGGCAAGAAATGGGAGTACCGGGAGGATTTTTCAGATCAGTTTAAGCATGCCATAGCAGGCGGCCACCGTCTTCCTGGCTTGAGTTTTAAAGGTCAAATCTTGGTCCAACCATACACCTAGACTTTTTATTTCGGGCTTTGGATCCGGCGCAATGCCCATGCAGGGTGGCCAGATGACATTCAAGTTAGTGCTGGGATGGTTACCCAGAAGCATTATTTCGGTTTTTTCGCCGTTGAGTTTGAGATGGGAAAAACTCATCCATTTTGCCACTTCTGCTAGGCAAGTATGGAGGTCGGCAGGTGACTGATTAACTTGGTTCAAAGCCACGACCAGCTGTGTATCGTCAGCATACGACACAATATGAACTCCAAAAGGAGCTACTATATCCGCCAAAGGGGCCATATAAACATTAAATAATGTCGGGTTCAGGGAGGAGCCCTGAGGAACCCCACATTGCAAAGGCAGAGGGTCGGATATAATATCGTCTTCGAACACCTGGAAGGTCCTACCTTCCAGGAAAGATTCGATCCATGAGAGAGCCAGACCTGACACCCCTACATTCCTGAGACGGTGAACCAAAATTTGGTGGTTCACCGTATCAAAGGCCAGCGCTTAGATCAAGGAGGATAATAGCTGAAGAACCTCCTGAGTCAAGGATCTTCCTTGCTTCCTCTACCACCATAAGTAATGCGGTTTCAGTCCCTTGACGAGGCGGAAACCAGTTTGAGATGGGTGGAGCAGATCATGTGACTCAAGAAACGCTGAGAGAGTAGTATTGACATATTTTTCAGCGATTTTGCTCACTCCTGGAAGGAGCGAGATGGGCCTGTAATTACCAAAATCCTTAGGGTCAAGGTGAGGTTTCTTCAGTAAGGCTTTCACCATAGCTCTTTTCCAATCGGGCGGGATCAGGCCCGAGGAAAAGGAGGCGTTAAGCATACTAAGGATGTAAGGGGCAACAATAGGGGCGGCCAATTTCACAATGTTTAGAGGAGCGGGGTCAAGATGGGCTGGAGACTGTGAGAAGGTGGCCTGGTATATGCTGTCCACTAATTATAGTGGGCACCTTGCACCAGTCCAAACAACCCCTTATTGGAGATAGGTTAAAGACAACATTTATTGAAAGCTATCCTAGTGGTAGCTATGGAGAGCAGCCTTCAGGCTAAGTCTTGAAGGAATGTAAAGCAGCTTGTTTTACCAGTCTATAATCTCTTGAGTGACCAAATGAAAGAGGACCACACCAGGTATATATATAAAATATATGTATTTAGTCTTAAACACACCCCTCTAGTCTCTTTATGAGGCTAGAGTTCGAAGTACATACGTTACAAGTCAGTTATCAACAGTAATAGCACAAATACACGTTTGAGCCCTAGGGCGTACCAAACCATATACCAATAAAGTGGTATAAGAACCACGACTAAGCTAGACACAAGGCCTAGAGCCTGTAGAAGTGCTTGGAACACAAGGAACCACCCAAGGTAGTGACACAGGGGACCCACGGGGACGCGTGCAGTGTTGGAACACAGCCGCGAATCACCGTTAACTTCTATGGGGAAAGTCGCGGTTAGGTTTTTAAAAGGAAAGGACACTTAGAGGAGGACTTGGAGCAAACCCCTTTAGAACTAGGTCGTTCTAGAGTCAATACCCATGGGAGCACCGTAGTACTCGAGTTACCTCACCCAGGGAAGCCGGTTGCATAGGTGTCTTTTGGTGTCAGGTTTCGTCGTCGTTTTCAATGGCGATCTGCTGCAGCGGGCTGCTGGCGACCAAGTCGAAAGTGTCCGGGTGGATCGAAGATCTGAAGAACCTGAAAGCAGAGGGGACAGAGTCTGGGTCACTAGCCAGTGACCAGGAGGGCGATGAGCAGATGCCCACCGATGTCGGGTGCTTCAGGTAGGTTGATGGTCGTCTTGACTCTTCAGCCATGAGGTCCAGGAGGTGTTGACGACAACCAGGAGCTGGATTCGAGCTGTCCCATGACGTCTGTCAATTGCTGCGGTGTCGGCGACCGGATTGGACCCAACAAGCCTTGGCAACGGCAAGTCACGTGGAAACAAAGAAAGGACGTTGATGCAGACCAGCAAGGTCTGGGGGACTCACCCAGCGAGGGTAAGTCAGGGCATGTCTGGAGCAACCAGGAAAGGCCAAGCAGAAGAAGAGTTGCCTTCGGGAGGGCCCACTAGCCAATGGACTAGCGACCGCGAAGGAGTCTCGAGTGGACGCACTTGGAGCTGGCTCACAGGACACTCGTGGAGTGGAGGCCAGTGATCTTCGGTGCAGTCGGTGCTGGAGGTGGGAGCTACTGGGAGCCCAAAGCACAACTTCGTGGGAGTCCAGGAAGAGGATGCACTTACAAAAGTTCTCGGTGTCCAGGGGTTACGGTTCCACGTTACCCACGACAGCTACGTGCCTCAGCTTTGCTGGGGTCTCAGGGCAGCCTCGGGTAAGTCTGGAAATTCACCTCTGGTGTTGCAAAGACTTCGGCGTTCGGCGGGAGCTTCAGCGATGCAGACCGGACAATTGCTTCTTAGGTGCCTGCAAAGCAGGGGAGTCACTCCTTGACCCCAAGGGAGATTCTTCAGTCCTCTAATCTTCAAGTAGAGCGTCGAAGGTCCAGGATTCGGCTTCAGAGTTTCGTCCAGGGTAATCTAAAGTCCTAAGGACTGGGGTCCCATACTTATACCAAGTTAGGGGGTTGGACAAACTCTGGGGACCCACCTATGGGAGGGTCTGGGAAGAGGGGTGGTTACACCCATTCCCTTTGTCCAGTTTCGCGCCAGAGCAGGGGCAGGTAGCCCCTGCAACCGGTTTGAACTGGGCTATGCACAGGGACACCAAATGTGCCCCCAGTGCAGGACTTCAAAGCACCAGAGACTGCTCCCGCCCAGCCCCAATACACACTATCCTGTCTGGGGAGGTGGTTACACCTCCCTGTGAAAGGAAACCTATTGTCCAGGTCTCCCCTGCCGGAGTTTCGGTCAGCAGCAGGAGGCCAGACCCGTGTCTGTGGCAGCAGCATCCATTTTGTGATGCCAGGGCTCTGTAAAGTTAATACCGGGCAGCCCGGTGTGTACATGTCTCTCCCTCTAGAAGGGTGGAATGCTACCCCCGCCGCCAGGACTGGCGGGGGGTAGTATTCCAAGGTGTTTGACACCAAACACGACATGTTTTGGTGCAGCCAGTCCAAAGTTAGCATTCCACCGCGAGGTTATAATGCACTTAAGAGTATATGGTCAGGCTGCACCACAAACAGCATCAGAGGATTGACTCCGAACGCTGCAGAGGGGCTCTGCTCATGCAGGGGCACCCTCTCACATAAAAACCAGGCACTCTGCCTTCAGGATTGTTAAGGCCTGCTATAGGAGTGACTTATAGGTTTATATGTGTGTGCAATGGTAGTGATTTAGGTAGCCTATACCACAGTAAGGGGTGCATGCACCACCTTACCCAGGCTGCAGTAGCAGACCTGTGGTGTCATTTTGGAGGGCCTTCCAGGGGTGGCACAATACATGCTTCAGCCCCTGGTAGGCCTCTGGGGTACCTATGCCCTGGGTACATAGTATACCATATACTAGGGACTTATAAGGGCACTCCAGAATCCAATCAGAGATGTACCTAAGGTACATGGAAACCATTTTAGAGAGGAAGCAGCTAGGCTGGGGTTCTGATTAGCAGGGCCCCAGCCAGACTAAAGTCGAAAAACAGTGAAGCATCAGCAAAAAGTGGGGGTATCCATGTGAAGCAGATCCTACTCTCCTACACAACCCCCCCCCCCAAACGCAGGGACATTAAACAAACCTTGACCAGTTGAGTCTTCATGTTCTAAGTGGAAGTACCTAGAGAGTCCATCTGCATTGGCATGGTTACTCCCAGGTCTATGTTCCACTGTAAAGTCCATCCCCTGTAGGGAAATGGACCACCTAAGCAGTTTGGGGTTTTCACCCTTCATTTGTTTTAGCCATAAGAGGGGCTTATGGTCTGTTTGAACAAGGAAGTGAGTACCAACAGGTATGGACTCAACTTCTTCAGAGCCCAGACCACAGCAAAGGCCTCCCTCTCAATGGCTGACCAACGTTTCTCTCTAGGGGTCAGCCTTCTGCTAATAAAAGCTACTGGCTGATCCTGACCTTCATCATTCAATTGTGACAGTACAGCCCCTACCCCCAATTCAGATGCATCTGTTTGGACAATGAACTTCTTGGAGTAATCAGGACTCTGTAGAATGGGAGCAGTGCACATGGCCTTCTTCAGGTCATCAAATGCCTTTTGACAGCTAGCTGTCCACTGAACCTTTTGGGCATTTTCTTGGAAGTTAAGTCATTCAGGGGTGTCACTATTGATCCATACCCCTTGACAAATCTCCTATAGTACCCAGTCAGTCAGGCCTAAGAAGGCTCTCACCTGAGTCTGGGTAGTTGGAGCAGTCCAGTCCATGATGGTCTGGATTTTGCTCTGCAGTGGTTGAACCTGGCCTCCACCTACAAGGTGGCCCAGGTACACAACCTGACTCTGCCCTATCTGGCACTTGGTGGCCTTGATAGTGAGGCCTGCCTTTTGCAGGGCCTCCAAAACATTCCTTAGGTGGACCAGGTGATCCTCCCAGGTGGAGCTAAAGACAGCAATATCATCTAGATATGCTGCACTATAGGCTTCCAGACCTGTGAGAACTGTATTCATCAACCTTTGGAAAGTGGCAGGGGCATTCTTCAAACCAAAGGGCATTACCACAAATTGATAATGCCCACTAGGGGTTGAGAATGCTGTTTTTGGCTTTGCATCATCAGCTAGCCTGATCTGCCAGTAGCCAGCTGTTAGGTCAAATGTGCTTAGATACTTGGCTGAGGCCAAAGTGTCTATTAGCTCGTCTGCCCTGGGTATTGGATGGGCATCAGTCCTAGTGACTGCATTGGGACCCCTGTAGTCCACACAAAACCTCATCTCTCTTTTCCCACCACTGGTGTGAGGTTTTGGCACAAGGACCACTGGACTAGCCCAAGGGCTATCTGAGGGTTCAATAACTCCCAAATCCAACATTTTCTGGACTTCTGTCCTGATACAGTCCCTGACATGGTCAGGTTGCCTATAAATCTTATTTTTAATAGGCAGACTGTCCCCAGTGTCCACTTCATGAGTGCACCAGGTGGTCTGACTTGAAGTCAGAGAGAACATATGCCTGAACTGATTGAGCACCTGTCTGCAATCAGTTTGTTGCTGGGTAGTGAGGCTGCCTGCCAAGGCTACACCATCCACTGACCCATCATCAGGGTTCTGTGAGAGCAGGTCAGGGAGTGGGTCACTCTCTTCCTCCTGTCCCTCATCAGTAGCCATGAGCAAGCCCATGTCTGCCCTGTCCACATATGGCTTCAATCTGTTGACATGGAGAACCCTGTGGGGACTCCTGGGTGTTCCTAGGTCTACCAAGTAGGTAACCTCACACTTCTGCTCAACAATGGTATGGGGTCCACTCCACTTGTCTTGGAGAGCTGCTGGGGCCACTAGCTCCAACACCCACACCTTCTGCCCTGGCTGGTAAACAGTCAGTACAGCCTTTTGGTCATGCCAGGCTTTTGGAGTTCCTGGCAGGCCTCAAGGTTTTTAGTTGCCTTTTTCATGTACTCAGCCATCCTTGAGCGGAGACCAAGTACGTAGTCCACTATATCCTGCTTTGGGGGCTTGAGAGGTAACTCCCATCCTTCCTTCACCAGGCACAATGGACCCCTGACAGGGTGACCAAACAAAAGTTCAAAAGGGCTGTAGCCAACCCCTTTTGAGGCACCTCCCTGTATGCAAATAAAAGGCAGGGCAAGAGTATGTCCCATCTTCGCCTATGCTTCTCTGGGACCCCTTTAATCATGCCCTTCAAGGTTTTGTTGAATCTCTCAACTAAACCATTGCATTGTGGGTGATAGGGTGTGGTGAACTTGTAAGTCACTCCACACTCCTTCCACATTGCCTTCAATTATCCAGACATAAAGTTTGCATCCCTGTCTGATACAACCTCCTTAGGGAAGCCCACTCTTGAGAAAATTCCCAGGAGGGCTCTTGCCACCACAGGTGCTGTAGTGGTCCTAAGGGGAATAGCCTCTGGGTAGCTGGTGGCATGGTCCACCACCACCAGGATAAACCTGTGCCGAGATGCTGTTTGGAGATCCATGGGACCAACAATGTCAATCCCCACCCTTTCAAAGGGAACCCCCACCACAGGTAGTGGTATCAGGGGGGCCTTTGTAGTGCCACCTGCCTTGCCACTGGCCTGGCAGGTTACACAGGAGCGACAAAACTCCTTGGTATCTTCAGACATGTGGGGCCAGTGAAAGTGAGGGACAATTCTGTCCCAAGTCTTGTTCTGGCCCAGGTGACCTGCTAGAGGAATGTCATGGGCTAGGGTCAATAGGAAGCCCCTGAACTTCAGAGGTATAACCAACCTCCTGGTGGCACCAGGCTTGGGGTCTCTACACTCTGAGTACAAGAGTCCATCATCCCAATACACTTTATGGGGACCACTAGCATTTCCAGCAGCCTCAGCAGCAGCTTGCTGTCTGAGGGGTTCAAGAGATGGGCAGCTCTGCTGCTCCTGGCTCAGATCTGCCCTGGAAGGGCCCCTGTCCCTAAGAACTCAACCTGATCAGGCTCAAGCTCCTCTGGGACAGTTCCTTCCTCAGGACTGAGATCATCTCCCTGAAGAGACTGATCTTCCTTCTGAGCCAAGGGGGAAGGCACTGCCTTTACCCTATTACTCCTCCTCTTGGATGGCACTCGGTCCATTGTTCCAGGATCCAAGGCCTGCTCAGTGTTTGACATTTTTGCCTGTGACCTGGTCACAGCAAACACATCTGCAGGGATGCCCAGCATTTCTGCATGGGTCCTGAGCTCCACTTCTGCCCAAGCTGAAGTTTCTAGGTCATTGCCAAGCAAGCATTCAACTGGTAGGTCTGCACTCACCACAACCTTCTTAAGGCCAGTTACCCCTCCCCAGGAGAAGTTAACAACTGCCAGAGTATGGTCTGTTCTGACATTGCTAGCATTGGTTACCTGGTACATTTCACCAAGTATAATCTGCCCAGGATCCACAAGGTCTTGTGTCACCATGGTGACACTTGTCCCTGTGTCCCTAAATGCCAAAGCCTCTTTTCCATTAATTAATGGCTGTTGCCTGTACTTGCCCAGATTACTGGGACTCACAGAGGAGGTCAATCCATGCCTCCATCACAGACTAGGACAGCCTGAGTGAGTTCTCTGACTAGGCCAGAGCTCATCTCATTACCCAGGGTCAACCCTACTAAACCCTTGGCTTGTGTACTCCCACCACCAATTGTAACTGCACTAGGGGGAACAGGTGCCTTAGGGGCATTGGTGGGGCTGGAATAGAGTCTTTGGACTTGGTGCAATCACTGGTCCAGTGTGTCTTTTGCTTACAGACTTTGCACCATGGTTTCTTTTGGCCTTTCCCTTTGTTAGACTGTGAATCCCCACCTGAAGAAGATTTTTGGGGGCCTTGTGAAGACTTCTGGTCTTTACCCTTCTCCCCACCCTTGTCAGACTTCTTAGAATCTTGCTTCTTTGGGTCACCACCTTGGTTCTGTACCTTCTGCCTCACCCTGGTTCTGACCCATTTGTCTGCCTTCTTTCCCAATTCTTGGGGAGAGGCCAGATCAGAGTCCACCAGGTACTGATGCAACAGCTGATTTTGACAGTTATTAAGAATCTGCTCCCTCATGATAAGATTGTACAATCCTTTGAAGTCACATACCTTACTGCCCACTAACCAACCTTCCAGAGCCTTAGCAGAACAATCCACATTGTCCACCCAGTCTTGATTCTGTGCCTTTTGGGTATCTCTGAACTTTAACCTGTATTGTTCAGTTGTTAGGCCAAACCCATCAATCAATGCACTTTTGAAGACTGGATAATTATTAGCATCCTCTTCTCTAACAGAGAGGAGCTTATCTCTACCTTTGTCTGCAAAGGAGAGCCACAAGATTGCTGCCCACTGCTCTGAGGGACCCTCTGTACTTTACAGGCCCTCTCCAGTGCAGAAATCCATTTCTGGATGTCATCCCCACTCTGGTAGGGAGGGACAATCTTGCTCAGGTTTCTATGGTCATAAGACCTTTCCCTACCACTAGGGAAGTTGCTGCCACCATGGGACTCTAGTCCCAACTTTCTTCTTTGTCTTTGAAGCTCTAGGGACTCCCTGTCTATAGCCAACTGCTCTCATCTGAGTCTCAACTGAGCTTCCCCATACTTGAGCAGTCTCTCTTTCCTCTCACTGGAGGATTCCCTCCTATGAGAGGAAACAGAGGTCCCTACTGAGGTGTCAGAGTGGTTAGACTCCTGAGAAGGAGATCTAGACCTTCTGGGCACACTCACAACTCTTCCTGTGGGGACAAAGGGGAGGTCATCCTGATCCTCCTCCTCATCTGCAGGAGGAGCTGCATTTTCCAGGGCAAGGTCATTGTCACCTTCCTGGCCAGTTTCAGAGGTCAGATCCTGGGGATTTTCATCCCTGTCCCCTTCCTCATCTTCTGCCCCACCCTCTCTGCCTTCCCTTCCAGACCCTATGGGTCTTCTAAGATCATCTAGCAGAAGCATCTCCAGGAGACGTTGGGTGTTGGCACTTTTGCCTGTCTTCAGCTTCCTAATCTTGCACAACTCTCTCAATTCCACGAATGGGAGGTTGTCATATTTGGATGGCAGGAGCCCACTGGTTCCTGGTAGTGAAGACATTACTAGTGAGGTGTGGTGTATGCACTACCTACTCTAGTGTGGCCTACTAAACTCTCTTGAGTTGTAGAAAGGGTGTGCTAGGCCCTTAACACACAACTCTAAGTTCAGTAGAACTTACTGTATACTAAGCTTGTTTTTATATGTACCTAAGGTACCCTTAGTGGTTTTCAGTTGATCAATTCAATTGAGATTATCTGGTAAAACAATAGCAAGCTGGAATCCCACCCGCTGCACACCAATGTGAGAAGTTGGCCTGGTATATGCTGTCCACTAATTATAGTGGGCACCTTGCACCAGTCCAAACAACCCCTTATTGGAGATAGGTTAAAGACAACCTTTATTGAAAGCTATCCTAGTGGTAGCTATGGAGAGCAGCCTTCAGGCTAAGTCTTGAAGGAATGTAAAGCAGCTTGTTTTACCAGTCTATAATCTCTTGAGTGACCAAATGAAAGAGGACCACACCAGGTATATATATAAAATATATGTATTTAGTCTTAAACACACCCCTCTAGTCTCTTTATGAGGCTAGAGTTCGAAGTACATACGTTACAAGTCAGTTATCAACAGTAATAGCACAAATACACGTTTGAGCCCTAGGGGCGTACCAAACCATATACCAATAAAGTGGTATAAGAACCACGACTGAGCTAGACACAAGGCCTAGAGCCTGAAGAAGTGCTTGGACCACAAGGAACCACCCAAGGTAGTGACACAGGGGACCCACGGGGGACGCGTGCAGTGTTGGAACACAGCCGCGAATCACCGTTAACTTCTATGGGGAAAGTCGCGGTTAGGTTTTTAAAAGGAAAGCACTCTTAGAGGAGGACTTGGAGCAAACCCCTTTAGAACTAGGTCATTCTAGAGTCAATACCCATGGGAGCACCGTAGTACTCGAGTTACCTCACCCAGGGAAGCCGGGTGCATAGGTGTCTTTGGGTGTCGGGTTTCGTCGTCGTTTTCAATGGCGATCTGCTGCAGCGGGCTGCTGGCGACCAAGTCGAAAGTGTCCGGGTGGATCCAAGGGTGGATCGAAGATCTGAAGAACCTGAAAGCAGAGGGGACAGAGTCTGGGTCACTAGCCAGTGACCAGGAGGGCGATGAGCAGATGCCCACCGATGTCGGGTGCTTCAGGTAGGTTGACGGTCGTCTTGACTCTTCAGCCACGAGGTCCAGGAGGTGTCGACGATGACCAGGAGCGGGATTCGACCTGTCCCACGAATTCTGTCGATTGCTGCGGTGTCGGCGACCGGATTGGACCCAACAAGCCTTGGCAACGGCAAGTCACGTGGAAACAAAGAAAGGACGTTGATGCAGACCAGCAAGGTCTGGGGGACTCACCCTGCAAGGGTAAGTCAGGGCACATCTGGAGCAACCAGGAAAGCCCAAGCAGAAGAAGAGTTGCCTTCGGGAGGGCCCACTAGCCAACGGATGAGCGACCGCGAAGGAGCCTCGAGTGGACGCACTTGGAGCTGGCTCACAGGACACTCGTGGAGTGGAGGCCAGTGATCTTCGGTGCAGTTGGTGCTGGAGGCGGGGGCGCTACTCAGAGCCCAAAGCACAACTTCGTGGGAGGCCAGGAAGAGAATGCACTTACAAAGTTCTCGGTGTCCAGGGGTCACGGTTCCACGTTACCCACGACAGCTACGTGCCTCAGCTTTGCTGGGGTCTCAGGGCAGCCTCGGGGAAGTCTGGAAATCCACCTCTGGTGTTGCAAAGACTTCGGCGTCCGGCGGGAGCTTCAGCGATGCAGACTTGCTTCTTAGGTGCCTGCCAAGCAGGGGAGTCCCTCCTTGACCCCAAGGGAGATTCTTCAGTCCTCTAATCTTCAAGCAGAGCGTCGATGGTCCAGGATTCGGCTTCAGAGTTTCGTCCAGGGTAATCTAAAGTCCTAAGGACTGAGGTCCCATACTTATACCAAGTTAGGGGTTGGACATACTCTGGGGACCCACCTATGGGAGGGTCAGGGAAGAGGGGTGGTTACACCCATTCCCTTTGTCCAGTTTCGCGCCAGAGCAGGGGCAGGTAGCCCCTGCAACCGGTTTGAACTGGGCTATGCACAGGGACACCAAATGTGCCCCCAGTGCAGGACTTCAAAGCACCAGAGAGTGCTCCCGCCCAGCCCCAATACACACTATCCTGTCTGGGGAGGTGGTTACACCTCCCTGTGAAAGGAAACCTATTGTCCAGGTCTCCCCTGCCGGAGTTTCGGTCAGCAGCAGGAGGCCAGACCCGTGTCTGTGGCAGCAGCATCCATTTTGTGATGCCAGGGCTCTGTAAAGTTAATACCGGGCAGCCCGGTGTGTACATGTCTCTCCCTCTAGAAGGGTGGAATGCTACCCCCGCCGCCAGGACTGGCGGGGGTAGTATTCCAAGGTGTTTGACACCAAACACGACATGTTTTGGTGCAGCCAGTCCAAAGTTAGCATTCCACCGCGAGGTTATAATGCACTTAAGAGTATATGGTCAGGCTGCACCACAAACAGCATCAGAGGATTGACTCCGAACGCTGCAGAGGGGCTCTGCTCATGCAGGGGCACCCTCTCACATAAAAACCAGGCACTCTGCCTTCAGGATTGTTAAGGCCTGCTATAGGAGTGACTTATAGGTTTATATGTGTGTGCAATGGTAGTGATTTAGGTAGCCTATACCACAGTAAGGGGTGCATGCACCACCTTACCCAGGCTGCAGTAGCAGACCTGTGGTGTCATTTTGGAGGGCCTTCCAGGGGTGGCACAATACATGCTTCAGCCCCTGGTAGGCCTCTGGGGTACCTATGCCCTGGGTACATAGTATACCATATACTAGGGACTTATAAGGGCACTCCAGAATCCAATCAGAGATGTACCTAAGGTACATGGAAACCATTTTAGAGAGGAAGCAGCTAGGCTGGGGTTCTGATTAGCAGGGCCCCAGCCAGACTAAAGTCGAAAAACAGTGAAGCATCAGCAAAAAGTGGGGGTATCCATGTGAAGCAGATCCTACTCTCCTACACAACCCCCCCCCCCCCAAACGCAGGGACATTAAACTAACCTTGACCAGTTGAGTCTTCATGTTCTAAGTGGAAGTACCTAGAGAGTCCATCTGCATTGGCATGGTTACTCCCAGGTCTATGTTCCACTGTAAAGTCCATCCCCTGTAGGGAAATGGACCACCTAAGCAGTTTGGGGTTTTCACCCTTCATTTGTTTTAGCCATAAGAGGGGCTTATGGTCTGTTTGAACAAGGAAGTGAGTACCAAACAGGTATGGCCTCAACTTCTTCAGAGCCCAGACCACAGCAAAGGCCTCCCTCTCAATGGCTGACCAACGTTTCTCTCTAGGGGTCAGCCTTCTGCTAATAAAAGCTACTGGCTGATCCTGACCTTCATCATTCAATTGTGACAGTACAGCCCCTACCCCCAATTCAGATGCATCTGTTTGGACAATGAACTTCTTGGAGTAATCAGGACTCTGTAGAATGGGAGCAGTGCACATGGCCTTCTTCAGGTCATCAAATGCCTTTTGACAGCTAGCTGTCCACTGAACCTTTTTGGGCATTTTCTTGGAAGTTAAGTCATTCAGGGGTGTCACTATTGATCCATACCCCTTGACAAATCTCCTATAGTACCCAGTCAGTCAGGCCTAAGAAGGCTCTCACCTGAGTCTGGGTAGTTGGAGCAGTCCAGTCCATGATGGTCTGGATTTTGCTCTGCAGTGGTTGAACCTGGCCTCCACCTACAAGGTGGCCCAGGTACACAACCTGACTCTGCCCTATCTGGCACTTGGTGGCCTTGATAGTGAGGCCTGCCTTTTGCAGGGCCTCCAAAACATTCCTTAGGTGGACCAGGTGATCCTCCCAGGTGGAGCTAAAGACAGCAATATCATCTAGATATGCTGCACTATAGGCTTCCAGACCTGTGAGAACTGTATTCATCAACCTTTGGAAAGTGGCAGGGGCATTCTTCAAACCAAAGGGCATTACCACAAATTGATAATGCCCACTAGGGGTTGAGAATGCTGTTTTTGGCTTTGCATCATCAGCTAGCCTGATCTGCCAGTAGCCAGCTGTTAGGTCAAATGTGCTTAGATACTTGGCTGAGGCCAAAGTGTCTATTAGCTCGTCTGCCCTGGGTATTGGATGGGCATCAGTCCTAGTGACTGCATTGGGACCCCTGTAGTCCACACAAAACCTCATCTCTCTTTTCCCACCACTGGTGTGAGGTTTTGGCACAAGGACCACTGGACTAGCCCAAGGGCTATCTGAGGGTTCAATAACTCCCAAATCCAACATTTTCTGGACTTCTGTCCTGATACAGTCCCTGACATGGTCAGGTTGCCTATAAATCTTATTTTTAATAGGCAGACTGTCCCCAGTGTCCACTTCATGAGTGCACCAGGTGGTCTGACTTGAAGTCAGAGAGAACATATGCCTGAACTGATTGAGCACCTGTCTGCAATCAGTTTGTTGCTGGGTAGTGAGGCTGCCTGCCAAGGCTACACCATCCACTGACCCATCATCAGGGTTCTGTGAGAGCAGGTCAGGGAGTGGGTCACTCTCTTCCTCCTGTCCCTCATCAGTAGCCATGAGCAAGCCCATGTCTGCCCTGTCCACATATGGCTTCAATCTGTTGACATGGAGAACCCTGTGGGGACTCCTGGGTGTTCCTAGGTCTACCAAGTAGGTAACCTCACACTTCTGCTCAACAATGGTATGGGGTCCACTCCACTTGTCTTGGAGAGCTGCTGGGGCCACTAGCTCCAACACCCACACCTTCTGCCCTGGCTGGTAAACAGTCAGTACAGCCTTTTGGTCATGCCAGGCTTTTGGAGTTCCTGGCAGGCCTCAAGGTTTTTAGTTGCCTTTTTCATGTACTCAGCCATCCTTGAGCGGAGACCAAGTACGTAGTCCACTATATCCTGCTTTGGGGGCTTGAGAGGTAACTCCCATCCTTCCTTCACCAGGCACAATGGACCCCTGACAGGGTGACCAAACAAAAGTTCAAAAGGGCTGTAGCCAACCCCCTTTTGAGGCACCTCCCTGTATGCAAATAAAAGGCAGGGCAAGAGTATGTCCCATCTTCGCCTATGCTTCTCTGGGACCCCTTTAATCATGCCCTTCAAGGTTTTGTTGAATCTCTCAACTAAACCATTGCATTGTGGGTGATAGGGTGTGGTGAACTTGTAAGTCACTCCACACTCCTTCCACATTGCCTTCAATTATCCAGACATAAAGTTTGCATCCCTGTCTGATACAACCTCCTTAGGGAAGCCCACTCTTGAGAAAATTCCCAGGAGGGCTCTTGCCACCACAGGTGCTGTAGTGGTCCTAAGGGGAATAGCCTCTGGGTAGCTGGTGGCATGGTCCACCACCACCAGGATAAACCTGTGCCGAGATGCTGTTTGGAGATCCATGGGACCAACAATGTCAATCCCCACCCTTTCAAAGGGAACCCCCACCACAGGTAGTGGCCTTTGTAGTGCCACCTGCCTTGCCACTGGCCTGGCAGGTTACACAGGAGCGACAAAACTCCTTGGTGTCTTCAGACATGTGGGGCCAGTGAAAGTGAGGGACAATTCTGTCCCAAGTCTTGTTCTGGCCCAGGTGACCTGCTAGAGGAATGTCATGGGCTAGGGTCAATAGGAAGCCCCTGAACTTCAGAGGTATAACCAACCTCCTGGTGGCACCAGGCTTGGGGTCTCTACACTCTGAGTACAAGAGTCCATCATCCCAATACACTTTATGGGGACCACTAGCATTTCCAGCAGCCTCAGCAGCAGCTTGCTGTCTGAGGGGTTCAAGAGATGGGCAGCTCTGCTGCTCCTGGCTCAGATCTGCCCTGGAAGGGCCCCCTGTCCCTAAGAACTCAACCTGATCAGGCTCAAGCTCCTCTGGGACAGTTCCTTCCTCAGGACTGAGATCATCTCCCTGAAGAGACTGATCTTCCTTCTGAGCCAAGGGGGAAGGCACTGCCTTTACCCTAATACTCCTCCTCTTGGATGGCACTCGGTCCATTGTTCCAGGATCCAAGGCCTGCTCAGTGTTTGACATTTTTGCCTGTGACCTGGTCACAGCAAACACATCTGCAGGGATGCCCAGCATTTCTGCATGGGTCCTGAGCTCCACTTCTGCCCAAGCTGAAGTTTCTAGGTCATTGCCAAGCAAGCATTCAACTGGTAGGTCTGCACTCACCACAACCTTCTTAAGGCCAGTTACCCCTCCCCAGGAGAAGTTAACAACTGCCAGAGTATGGTCTGTTCTGACATTGCTAGCATTGGTCACCTGGTACATTTCACCAAGTATAATCTGCCCAGGATCCACAAGGTCTTGTGTCACCATGGTGACACTTGTCCCTGTGTCCCTAAATGCCAAAGCCTCTTTTCCATTAATTAATGGCTGTTGCCTGTACTTGCCCAGATTACTGGGACTCACAGAGGAGGTCAATCCATGCCTCCATCGCAGACTAGGACAGCCTGAGTGAGTTCTCTGACTAGGCCAGAGCTCATCTCATTACCCAGGGTCAACCCTACTAAACCCTTGGCTTGTGTACTCCCACCACCAATTGTAACTGCACTAGGGGGAACAGGTGCCTTAGGGGCATTGGTGGGGCTGGAATAGAGTCTTTGGACTTGGTGCAATCACTGGTCCAGTGTGTCTTTTGCTTACAGACTTTGCACCATGGTTTCTTTTGGCCTTTCCCTTTGTTAGACTGTGAATCCCCACCTGAAGAAGATTTTTGGGGGCCTTGTGAAGACTTCTGGTCTTTACCCTTCTCCCCACCCTTGTCAGACTTCTTAGAATCTTGCTTCTTTGGGTCACCACCTTGGTTCTGTACCTTCTGCCTCACCCTGGTTCTGACCCATTTGTCTGCCTTCTTTCCCAATTCTTGGGGAGAGGTCAGATCAGAGTCCACCAGGTACTGATGCAACAGCTGATTTTGACAGTTATTAAGAATCTGCTCCCTCATGATAAGATTGTACAATCCTTTGAAGTCACATACCTTACTGCCCACTAACCAACCTTCCAGAGCCTTAGCAGAACAATCCACATTGTCCACCCAGTCTTGATTCTGTGCCTTTTGGGTATCTCTGAACTTTAACCTGTATTGTTCAGTTGTTAGGCCAAACCCATCAATCAATGCACTTTTGAAGACTGGATAATTATTAGCATCCTCTTCTCTAACAGAGAGGAGCTTATCTCTACCTTTGTCTGCAAAGGAGAGCCACAAGATTGCTGCCCACTGCTCTGAGGGACCCTCTGTACTTTACAGGCCCTCTCCAGTGCAGAAATCCATTTCTGGATGTCATCCCCACTCTGGTAGGGAGGGACAATCTTGCTCAGGTTTCTATGGTCATAAGACCTTTCCCTACCACTAGGGAAGTTGCTGCCACCATGGGACTCTAGTCCCAACTTTCTTCTTTGTCTTTGAAGCTCTAGGGACTCCCTGTCTATAGCCAACTGCTCTCATCTGAGTCTCAACTGAGCTTCCCCATACTTGAGCAGTCTCTCTTTCCTCTCACTGGAGGATTCCCTCCTATGAGAGGAAACAGAGGTCCCTACTGAAGTGTCAGAGTGGTTAGACTCCTGAGAAGGAGATCTAGACCTTCTGGGCACACTCACAACTCTTCCTGTGGGGACAAAGGGGAGGTCATCCTGATCCTCCTCCTCATCTGCAGGAGGAGCTGCATTTTCCAGGGCAAGGTCATTGTCACCTTCCTGGCCAGTTTCAGAGGTCAGATCCTGGGGATTTTCATCCCTGTCCCCTTCCTCATCTTCTGCCCCACCCTCTCTGCCTTCCCTTCCAGACCCTATGGGTCTTCTAAGATCATCTAGCAGAAGCATCTCCAGGAGACGTTGGGTGTTGGCACTTTTGCCTGTCTTCAGCTTCCTAATCTTGCACTACTCTCTCAATTCCACGAATGGGAGGTTGTCATATTTGGATGGCAGGAGCCCACTGGTTCCTGGTAGTGAAGACATTACTAGTGAGGTGTGGTGTATGCACTACCTACTCTAGTGTGGCCTACTAAACTCTCTTGAGTTGTAGAAAGGGTGTGCTAGGCCCTTAACACACATCTCTAAGTTCAGTAGAACTTACTGTATACTAAGCTTGTTTTTATATGTACCTAAGATACCCTTAGTGGTTTTCAGTTGATCAATTCAATTGAGATTATCTGGTAAAACAATAGCAAGCTGGAATCCCACCCGCTGCACACCAATGTGAGAAGTTGGCCTGGTATATGCTGTCCACTAATTATAGTGGGCACCTTGCACCAGTCCAAACAACCCCTTATTGGAGATAGGTTAAAGACAACCTTTATTGAAAGCTATCCTAGTGGTAGCTATGGAGAGCAGCCTTCAGGCTAAGTCTTGAAGGAATGTAAAGCAGCTTGTTTTACCAGTCTATAATCTCTTGAGTGACCAAATGAAAGAGGACCACACCAGGTATATATATAAAATATATGTATTTAGTCTTAAACACACCCCTCTAGTCTCTTTATGAGGCTAGAGTTCGAAGTACATACGTTACAAGTCAGTTATCAACAGTAATAGCACAAATACACGTTTGAGCCCTAGGGGCGTACCAAACCATATACCAATAAAGTGGTATAAGAACCACGACTGAGCTAGACACAAGGCCTAGAGCCTGAAGAAGTGCTTGGACCACAAGGAACCACCCAAGGTAGTGACACAGGGGACCCACGGGGGACGCGTGCAGTGTTGGAACACAGCCGCGAATCACCGTTAACTTCTATGGGGAAAGTCGCGGTTAGGTTTTTAAAAGGAAAGCACTCTTAGAGGAGGACTTGGAGCAAACCCCTTTAGAACTAGGTCATTCTAGAGTCAATACCCATGGGAGCACCGTAGTACTCGAGTTACCTCACCCAGGGAAGCCGGGTGCATAGGTGTCTTTGGGTGTCGGGTTTCGTCGTCGTTTTCAATGGCGATCTGCTGCAGCGGGCTGCTGGCGACCAAGTCGAAAGTGTCCGGGTGGATCCAAGGGTGGATCGAAGATCTGAAGAACCTGAAAGCAGAGGGGACAGAGTCTGGGTCACTAGCCAGTGACCAGGAGGGCGATGAGCAGATGCCCACCGATGTCGGGTGCTTCAGGTAGGTTGACGGTCGTCTTGACTCTTCAGCCACGAGGTCCAGGAGGTGTCGACGATGACCAGGAGCGGGATTCGACCTGTCCCACGAATTCTGTCGATTGCTGCGGTGTCGGCGACCGGATTGGACCCAACAAGCCTTGGCAACGGCAAGTCACGTGGAAACAAAGAAAGGACGTTGATGCAGACCAGCAAGGTCTGGGGGACTCACCCTGCAAGGGTAAGTCAGGGCACATCTGGAGCAACCAGGAAAGCCCAAGCAGAAGAAGAGTTGCCTTCGGGAGGGCCCACTAGCCAACGGATAAGCGACCGCGAAGGAGCCTCGAGTGGACGCACTTGGAGCTGGCTCACAGGACACTCGTGGAGTGGAGGCCAGTGATCTTCGGTGCAGTTGGTGCTGGAGGCGGGGGCGCTACTCAGAGCCCAAAGCACAACTTCGTGGGAGGCCAGGAAGAGAATGCACTTACAAAAGTTCTCGGTGTCCAGGGGTCACGGTTCCACGTTACCCACGACAGCTACGTGCCTCAGCTTTGCTGGGGTCTCAGGGCAGCCTCGGGGAAGTCTGGAAATCCACCTCTGGTGTTGCAAAGACTTCGGCGTCCGGCGGGAGCTTCAGCGATGCAGACTTGCTTCTTAGGTGCCTGCCAAGCAGGGGAGTCCCTCCTTGACCCCAAGGGAGATTCTTCAGTCCTCTAATCTTCAAGCAGAGCGTCGATGGTCCAGGATTCGGCTTCAGAGTTTCGTCCAGGGTAATCTAAAGTCCTAAGGACTGAGGTCCCATACTTATACCAAGTTAGGGGTTGGACATACTCTGGGGACCCACCTATGGGAGGGTCAGGGAAGAGGGGTGGTTACACCCATTCCCTTTGTCCAGTTTCGCGCCAGAGCAGGGGCAGGTAGCCCCTGCAACCGGTTTGAACTGGGCTATGCACAGGGACACCAAATGTGCCCCCAGTGCAGGACTTCAAAGCACCAGAGAGTGCTCCCGCCCAGCCCCAATACACACTATCCTGTCTGGGGAGGTGGTTACACCTCCCTGTGAAAGGAAACCTATTGTCCAGGTCTCCCCTGCCGGAGTTTCGGTCAGCAGCAGGAGGCCAGACCCGTGTCTGTGGCAGCAGCATCCATTTTGTGATGCCAGGGCTCTGTAAAGTTAATACCGGGCAGCCCGGTGTGTACATGTCTCTCCCTCTAGAAGGGTGGAATGCTACCCCCGCCGCCAGGACTGGCGGGGGGTAGTATTCCAAGGTGTTTGACACCAAACACGACATGTTTTGGTGCAGCCAGTCCAAAGTTAGCATTCCACCGCGAGGTTATAATGCACTTAAGAGTATATGGTCAGGCTGCACCACAAACAGCATCAGAGGATTGACTCCGAATGCTGCAGAGGGGCTCTGCTCATGCAGGGGCACCCTCTCACATAAAAACCAGGCACTCTGCCTTCAGGATTGTTAAGGCCTGCTATAGGAGTGACTTATAGGTTTATATGTGTGTGCAATGGTAGTGATTTAGGTAGCCTATACCACAGTAAGGGGTGCATGCACCACCTTACCCAGGCTGCAGTAGCAGACCTGTGGTGTCATTTTGGAGGGCCTTCCAGGGGTGGCACAATACATGCTTCAGCCCCTGGTAGGCCTCTGGGGTACCTATGCCCTGGGTACATAGTATACCATATACTAGGGACTTATAAGGGCACTCCAGAATCCAATCAGAGATGTACCTAAGGTACATGGAAACCATTTTAGAGAGGAAGCAGCTAGGCTGGGGTTCTGATTAGCAGGGCCCCAGCCAGACTAAAGTCGAAAAACAGTGAAGCATCAGCAAAAAGTGGGGGTATCCATGTGAAGCAGATCCTACTCTCCTACACAACCCCCCCCAAACGCAGGGACATTAAACTAACCTTGACCAGTTGAGTCTTCATGTTCTAAGTGGAAGTACCTAGAGAGTCCATCTGCATTGGCATGGTTACTCCCAGGTCTATGTTCCACTGTAAAGTCCATCCCCTGTAGGGAAATGGACCACCTAAGCAGTTTGGGGTTTTCACCCTTCATTTGTTTTAGCCATAAGAGGGGCTTATGGTCTGTTTGAACAAGGAAGTGAGTACCAAACAGGTATGGCCTCAACTTCTTCAGAGCCCAGACCACAGCAAAGGCCTCCCTCTCAATGGCTGACCAACGTTTCTCTCTAGGGGTCAGCCTTCTGCTAATAAAAGCTACTGGCTGATCCTGACCTTCATCATTCAATTGTGACAGTACAGCCCCTACCCCCAATTCAGATGCATCTGTTTGGACAATGAACTTCTTGGAGTAATCAGGACTCTGTAGAATGGGAGCAGTGCACATGGCCTTCTTCAGGTCATCAAATGCCTTTTGACAGCTAGCTGTCCACTGAACCTTTTTGGGCATTTTCTTGGAAGTTAAGTCATTCAGGGGTGTCACTATTGATCCATACCCCTTGACAAATCTCCTATAGTACCCAGTCAGTCAGGCCTAAGAAGGCTCTCACCTGAGTCTGGGTAGTTGGAGCAGTCCAGTCCATGATGGTCTGGATTTTGCTCTGCAGTGGTTGAACCTGGCCTCCACCTACAAGGTGGCCCAGGTACACAACCTGACTCTGCCCTATCTGGCACTTGGTGGCCTTGATAGTGAGGCCTGCCTTTTGCAGGGCCTCCAAAACATTCCTTAGGTGGACCAGGTGATCCTCCCAGGTGGAGCTAAAGACAGCAATATCATCTAGATATGCTGCACTATAGGCTTCCAGACCTGTGAGAACTGTATTCATCAACCTTTGGAAAGTGGCAGGGGCATTCTTCAAACCAAAGGGCATTACCACAAATTGATAATGCCCACTAGGGGTTGAGAATGCTGTTTTTGGCTTTGCATCATCAGCTAGCCTGATCTGCCAGTAGCCAGCTGTTAGGTCAAATGTGCTTAGATACTTGGCTGAGGCCAAAGTGTCTATTAGCTCGTCTGCCCTGGGTATTGGATGGGCATCAGTCCTAGTGACTGCATTGGGACCCCTGTAGTCCACACAAAACCTCATCTCTCTTTTCCCACCACTGGTGTGAGGTTTTGGCACAAGGACCACTGGACTAGCCCAAGGGCTATCTGAGGGTTCAATAACTCCCAAATCCAACATTTTCTGGACTTCTGTCCTGATACAGTCCCTGACATGGTCAGGTTGCCTATAAATCTTATTTTTAATAGGCAGACTGTCCCCAGTGTCCACTTCATGAGTGCACCAGGTGGTCTGACTTGAAGTCAGAGAGAACATATGCCTGAACTGATTGAGCACCTGTCTGCAATCAGTTTGTTGCTGGGTAGTGAGGCTGCCTGCCAAGGCTACACCATCCACTGACCCATCATCAGGGTTCTGTGAGAGCAGGTCAGGGAGTGGGTCACTCTCTTCCTCCTGTCCCTCATCAGTAGCCATGAGCAAGCCCATGTCTGCCCTGTCCACATATGGCTTCAATCTGTTGACATGGAGAACCCTGTGGGGACTCCTGGGTGTTCCTAGGTCTACCAAGTAGGTAACCTCACACTTCTGCTCAACAATGGTATGGGGTCCACTCCACTTGTCTTGGAGAGCTGCTGGGGCCACTAGCTCCAACACCCACACCTTCTGCCCTGGCTGGTAAACAGTCAGTACAGCCTTTTGGTCATGCCAGGCTTTTTGGAGTTCCTGGCAGGCCTCAAGGTTTTTAGTTGCCTTTTTCATGTACTCAGCCATCCTTGAGCGGAGACCAAGTACGTAGTCCACTATATCCTGCTTTGGGGGCTTGAGAGGTAACTCCCATCCTTCCTTCACCAGGCACAATGGACCCCTGACAGGGTGACCAAACAAAAGTTCAAAAGGGCTGTAGCCAACCCCCTTTTGAGGCACCTCCCTGTATGCAAATAAAAGGCAGGGCAAGAGTATGTCCCATCTTCGCCTATGCTTCTCTGGGACCCCTTTAATCATGCCCTTCAAGGTTTTGTTGAATCTCTCAACTAAACCATTGCATTGTGGGTGATAGGGTGTGGTGAACTTGTAAGTCACTCCACACTCCTTCCACATTGCCTTCAATTATCCAGACATAAAGTTTGCATCCCTGTCTGATACAACCTCCTTAGGGAAGCCCACTCTTGAGAAAATTCCCAGGAGGGCTCTTGCCACCACAGGTGCTGTAGTGGTCCTAAGGGGAATAGCCTCTGGGTAGCTGGTGGCATGGTCCACCACCACCAGGATAAACCTGTGCCGAGATGCTGTTTGGGGATCCATGGGACCAACAATGTCAATCCCCACCCTTTCAAAGGGAACCCCCACCACAGGTAGTGGTATCAGGGGGCCTTTGTAGTGCCACCTGCCTTGCCACTGGCCTGGCAGGTTACACAGGAGCGACAAAACTCCTTGGTGTCTTCAGACATGTGGGGCCAGTGAAAGTGAGGGACAATTCTGTCCCAAGTCTTGTTCTGGCCCAGGTGACCTGCTAGAGGAATGTCATGGGCTAGGGTCAATAGGAAGCCCCTGAACTTCAGAGGTATAACCAACCTCCTGGTGGCACCAGGCTTGGGGTCTCTACACTCTGAGTACAAGAGTCCATCATCCCAATACACTTTATGGGGACCACTAGCATTTCCAGCAGCCTCAGCAGCAGCTTGCTGTCTGAGGGGTTCAAGAGATGGGCAGCTCTGCTGCTCCTGGCTCAGATCTGCCCTGGAAGGGCCCCCTGTCCCTAAGAACTCAACCTGATCAGGCTCAAGCTCCTCTGGGACAGTTCCTTCCTCAGGACTGAGATCATCTCCCTGAAGAGACTGATCTTCCTTCTGAGCCAAGGGGGAAGGCACTGCTTTTACCCTATTACTCCTCCTCTTGGATGGCACTCGGTCCATTGTTCCAGGATCCAAGGCCTGTTCAGTGTTTGACATTTTTGCCTGTGACCTGGTCACAGCAAACACATCTGCAGGGATGCCCAGCATTTCTGCATGGGTCCTGAGCTCCACTTCTGCCCAAGCTGAAGTTTCTAGGTCATTGCCAAGCAAGCATTCAACTGGTAGGTCTGCACTCACCACAACCTTCTTAAGGCCAGTTACCCCTCCCCAGGAGAAGTTAACAACTGCCAGAGTATGGTCTGTTCTGACATTGCTAGCATTGGTCACCTGGTACATTTCACCAAGTATAATCTGCCCAGGATCCACAAGGTCTTGTGTCACCATGGTGACACTTGTCCCTGTGTCCCTAAATGCCAAAGCCTCTTTTCCATTAATTAATGGCTGTTGCCTGTACTTGCCCAGATTACTGGGACTCACAGAGGAGGTCAATCCATGCCTCCATCACAGACTAGGACAGCCTGAGTGAGTTCTCTGACTAGGCCAGAGCTCATCTCATTACCCAGGGTCAACCCTACTAAACCCTTGGCTTGTGTACTCCCACCACCAATTGTAACTGCACTAGGGGGAACAGGTGCCTTAGGGGCATTGGTGGGGCTGGAATAGAGTCTTTGGACTTGGTGCAATCACTGGTCCAGTGTGTCTTTTGCTTACAGACTTTGCACCATGGTTTCTTTTGGCCTTTCCCTTTGTTAGACTGTGAATCCCCACCTGAAGAAGATTTTTGGGGGCCTTGTGAAGACTTCTGGTCTTTACCCTTCTCCCCACCCTTGTCAGACTTCTTAGAATCTTGCTTCTTTGGGTCACCACCTTGGTTCTGTACCTTCTGCCTCACCCTGGTTCTGACCCATTTGTCTGCCTTCTTTCCCAATTCTTGGGGAGAGGTCAGATCAGAGTCCACCAGGTACTGATGCAACAGCTGATTTTGACAGTTATTAAGAATCTGCTCCCTCATGATAAGATTGTACAATCCTTTGAAGTCACATACCTTACTGCCCACTAACCAACCTTCCAGAGCCTTAGCAGAACAATCCACATTGTCCACCCAGTCTTGATTCTGTGCCTTTTGGGTATCTCTGAACTTTAACCTGTATTGTTCAGTTGTTAGGCCAAACCCATCAATCAATGCACTTTTGAAGACTGGATAATTATTAGCATCCTCTTCTCTAACAGAGAGGAGCTTATCTCTACCTTTGTCTGCAAAGGAGAGCCACAAGATTGCTGCCCACTGCTCTGAGGGACCCTCTGTACTTTACAGGCCCTCTCCAGTGCAGAAATCCATTTCTGGATGTCATCCCCACTCTGGTAGGGAGGGACAATCTTGCTCAGGTTTCTATGGTCATAAGACCTTTCCCTACCACTAGGGAAGTTGCTGCCACCATGGGACTCTAGTCCCAACTTTCTTCTTTGTCTTTGAAGCTCTAGGGACTCCCTGTCTATAGCCAACTGCTCTCATCTGAGTCTCAACTGAGCTTCCCCATACTTGAGCAGTCTCTCTTTCCTCTCACTGGAGGATTCCCTCCTATGAGAGGAAACAGAGGTCCCTACTGAGGTGTCAGAGTGGTTAGACTCCTGAGAAGGAGATCTAGACCTTCTGGGCACACTCACAACTCTTCCTGTGGGGACAAAGGGGAGGTCATCCTGATCCTCCTCCTCATCTGCAGGAGGAGCTGCATTTTCCAGGGCAAGGTCATTGTCACCTTCCTGGCCAGTTTCAGAGGTCAGATCCTGGGGATTTTCATCCCTGTCCCCTTCCTCATCTTCTGCCCCACCCTCTCTGCCTTCCCTTCCAGACCCTATGGGTCTTCTAAGATCATCTAGCAGAAGCATCTCCAGGAGACGTTGGGTGTTGGCACTTTTGCCTGTCTTCAGCTTCCTAATCTTGCACAACTCTCTCAATTCCACGAATGGGAGGTTGTCATATTTGGATGGCAGGAGCCCACTGGTTCCTGGTAGTGAAGACATTACTAGTGAGGTGTGGTGTATGCACTACCTACTCTAGTGTGGCCTACTAAACTCTCTTGAGTTGTAGAAAGGGTGTGCTAGGCCCTTAACACACAACTCTAAGTTCAGTAGAACTTACTGTATACTAAGCTTGTTTTTATATGTACCTAAGGTACCCTTAGTGGTTTTCAGTTGATCAATTCAATTGAGATTATCTGGTAAAACAATAGCAAGCTGGAATCCCACCCGCTGCACACCAATGTGAGAAGTTGGCCTGGTATATGCTGTCCACTAATTATAGTGGGCACCTTGCACCAGTCCAAACAACCCCTTATTGGAGATAGGTTAAAGACAACCTTTATTGAAAGCTATCCTAGTGGTAGCTATGGAGAGCAGCCTTCAGGCTAAGTCTTGAAGGAATGTAAAGCAGCTTGTTTTACCAGTCTATAATCTCTTGAGTGACCAAATGAAAGAGGACCACACCAGGTATATATATAAAATATATGTATTTAGTCTTAAACACACCCCTCTAGTCTCTTTATGAGGCTAGAGTTCGAAGTACATACGTTACAAGTCAGTTATCAACAGTAATAGCACAAATACACGTTTGAGCCCTAGGGGCGTACCAAACCATATACCAATAAAGTGGTATAAGAACCACGACTGAGCTAGACACAAGGCCTAGAGCCTGTAGAAGTGCTTGGACCACAAGGAACCACCCAAGGTAGTGACACAGGGGACCCACGGGGGACGCGTGCAGTGTTGGAACACAGCCGCGAATCACCGTTAACTTCTATGGGGAAAGTCGCGGTTAGGTTTTTAAAAGGAAAGCACTCTTAGAGGAGGACTTGGAGCAAACCCCTTTAGAACTAGGTCATTCTAGAGTCAATACCCATGGGAGCACCGTAGTACTCGAGTTACCTCACCCAGGGAAGCCGGGTGCATAGGTGTCTTTGGGTGTCGGGTTTCGTCGTCGTTTTCAATGGCGATCTGCTGCAGCGGGCTGCTGGCGACCAAGTCGAAAGTGTCCGGGTGGATCCAAGGGTGGATCGAAGATCTGAAGAACCTGAAAGCAGAGGGGACAGAGTCTGGGTCACTAGCCAGTGACCAGGAGGGCGATGAGCAGATGCCCACCGATGTCGGGTGCTTCAGGTAGGTTGACGGTCGTCTTGACTCTTCAGCCATGAGGTCCAGGAGGTGTCGACGATGACCAGGAGCGGGATTCGAGCTGTCCCACGAATTCTGTCGATTGCTGCGGTGTCGGCGACCGGATTGGACCCAACAAGCCTTGGCAACGGCAAGTCACGTGGAAACAAAGAAAGGACGTTGATGCAGACCAGCAAGGTCTGGGGGACTCACCCTGCAAGGGTAAGTCAGGGCACATCTGGAGCAACCAGGAAAGCCCAAGCAGAAGAAGAGTTGCCTTCGGGAGGGCCCACTAGCCAACGGACAAGCGACCGCGAAGGAGCCTCGAGTGGACGCACTTGGAGCTGGCTCACAGGACACTCGTGGAGTGGAGGCCAGTGATCTTCGGTGCAGTTGGTGCTGGAGGCGGGGGCGCTACTCAGAGCCCAAAGCACAACTTCGTGGGAGGCCAGGAAGAGAATGCACTTACAAAAGTTCTCGGTGTCCAGGGGTCACGGTTCCACGTTACCCACGACAGCTACGTGCCTCAGCTTTGCTGGGGTCTCAGGGCAGCCTCGGGGAAGTCTGGAAATCCACCTCTGGTGTTGCAAAGACTTCGGCGTCCGGCGGGAGCTTCAGCGATGCAGACTTGCTTCTTAGGTGCCTGCCAAGCAGGGGAGTCACTCCTTGACCCCAAGGGAGATTCTTCAGTCCTCTAATCTTCAAGCAGAGCGTCGATGGTCCAGGATTCGGCTTCAGAGTTTCGTCCAGGGTAATCTAAAGTCCTAAGGACTGAGGTCCCATACTTATACCAAGTTAGGGGTTGGACATACTCTGGGGACCCACCTATGGGAGGGTCAGGGAAGAGGGGTGGTTACACCCATTCCCTTTGTCCAGTTTCGCGCCAGAGCAGGGGCAGGTAGCCCCTGCAACCGGTTTGAACTGGGCTATGCACAGGGACACCAAATGTGCCCCCAGTGCAGGACTTCAAAGCACCAGAGAGTGCTCCCGCCCAGCCCCAATACACACTATCCTGTCTGGGGAGGTGGTTACACCTCCCTGTGAAAGGAAACCTATTGTCCAGGTCTCCCCTGCCGGAGTTTCGGTCAGCAGCAGGAGGCCAGACCCGTGTCTGTGGCAGCAGCATCCATTTTGTGATGCCAGGGCTCTGTAAAGTTAATACCGGGCAGCCCGGTGTGTACATGTCTCTCCCTCTAGAAGGGTGGAATGCTACCCCCGCCGCCAGGACTGGCGGGGGGTAGTATTCCAAGGTGTTTGACACCAAACACGACATGTTTTGGTGCAGCCAGTCCAAAGTTAGCATTCCACCGCGAGGTTATAATGCACTTAAGAGTATATGGTCAGGCTGCACCACAAACAGCATCAGAGGATTGACTCCGAATGCTGCAGAGGGGCTCTGCTCATGCAGGGGCACCCTCTCACATAAAAACCAGGCACTCTGCCTTCAGGATTGTTAAGGCCTGCTATAGGAGTGACTTATAGGTTTATATGTGTGTGCAATGGTAGTGATTTAGGTAGCCTATACCACAGTAAGGGGTGCATGCACCACCTTACCCAGGCTGCAGTAGCAGACCTGTGGTGTCATTTTGGAGGGCCTTCCAGGGGTGGCACAATACATGCTTCAGCCCCTGGTAGGCCTCTGGGGTACCTATGCCCTGGGTACATAGTATACCATATACTAGGGACTTATAAGGGCACTCCAGAATCCAATCAGAGATGTACCTAATTTCATGGAAACCATTTTAGAGAGGAAGCAGCTAGGCTGGGGTTCTGATTAGCAGGGCCCCAGCCAGACTAAAGTCGAAAAACAGTGAAGCATCAGCAAAAAGTGGGGGTATCCATGTGAAGCAGATCCTACTCTCCTACACAACCCCCCCCCCCAAACGCAGGGACATTAAACTAACCTTGACCAGTTGAGTCTTCATGTTCTAAGTGGAAGTACCTAGAGAGTCCATCTGCATTGGCATGGTTACTCCCAGGTCTATGTTCCACTGTAAAGTCCATCCCCTGTAGGGAAATGGACCACCTAAGCAGTTTGGGGTTTTCACCCTTCATTTGTTTTAGCCATAAGAGGGGCTTATGGTCTGTTTGAACAAGGAAGTGAGTACCAAACAGGTATGGCCTCAACTTCTTCAGAGCCCAGACCACAGCAAAGGCCTCCCTCTCAATGGCTGACCAACGTTTCTCTCTAGGGGTCAGCCTTCTGCTAATAAAAGCTACTGGCTGATCCTGACCTTCATCATTCAATTGTGACAGTACAGCCCCTACCCCCAATTCAGATGCATCTGTTTGGACAATGAACTTCTTGGAGTAATCAGGACTCTGTAGAATGGGAGCAGTGCACATGGCCTTCTTCAGGTCATCAAATGCCTTTTGACAGCTAGCTGTCCACTGAACCTTTTTGGGCATTTTCTTGGAAGTTAAGTCATTCAGGGGTGTCACTATTGATCCATACCCCTTGACAAATCTCCTATAGTACCCAGTCAGTCAGGCCTAAGAAGGCTCTCACCTGAGTCTGGGTAGTTGGAGCAGTCCAGTCCATGATGGTCTGGATTTTGCTCTGCAGTGGTTGAACCTGGCCTCCACCTACAAGGTGGCCCAGGTACACAACCTGACTCTGCCCTATCTGGCACTTGGTGGCCTTGATAGTGAGGCCTGCCTTTTGCAGGGCCTCCAAAACATTCCTTAGGTGGACCAGGTGATCCTCCCAGGTGGAGCTAAAGACAGCAATATCATCTAGATATGCTGCACTATAGGCTTCCAGACCTGTGAGAACTGTATTCATCAACCTTTGGAAAGTGGCAGGGGCATTCTTCAAACCAAAGGGCATTACCACAAATTGATAATGCCCACTAGGGGTTGAGAATGCTGTTTTTGGCTTTGCATCATCAGCTAGCCTGATCTGCCAGTAGCCAGCTGTTAGGTCAAATGTGCTTAGATACTTGGCTGAGGCCAAAGTGTCTATTAGCTCGTCTGCCCTGGGTATTGGATGGGCATCAGTCCTAGTGACTGCATTGGGACCCCTGTAGTCCACACAAAACCTCATCTCTCTTTTCCCACCACTGGTGTGAGGTTTTGGCACAAGGACCACTGGACTAGCCCAAGGGCTATCTGAGGGTTCAATAACTCCCAAATCCAACATTTTCTGGACTTCTGTCCTGATACAGTCCCTGACATGGTCAGGTTGCCTATAAATCTTATTTTTAATAGGCAGACTGTCCCCAGTGTCCACTTCATGAGTGCACCAGGTGGTCTGACTTGAAGTCAGAGAGAACATATGCCTGAACTGATTGAGCACCTGTCTGCAATCAGTTTGTTGCTGGGTAGTGAGGCTGCCTGCCAAGGCTACACCATCCACTGACCCATCATCAGGGTTCTGTGAGAGCAGGTCAGGGAGTGGGTCACTCTCTTCCTCCTGTCCCTCATCAGTAGCCATGAGCAAGCCCATGTCTGCCCTGTCCACATATGGCTTCAATCTGTTGACATGGAGAACCCTGTGGGGACTCCTGGGTGTTCCTAGGTCTACCAAGTAGGTAACCTCACACTTCTGCTCAACAATGGTATGGGGTCCACTCCACTTGTCTTGGAGAGCTGCTGGGGCCACTAGCTCCAACACCCACACCTTCTGCCCTGGCTGGTAAACAGTCAGTACAGCCTTTTGGTCATGCCAGGCTTTTTGGAGTTCCTGGCAGGCCTCAAGGTTTTTAGTTGCCTTTTTCATGTACTCAGCATTCCTTGAGCGGAGACCAAGTACGTAGTCCACTATATCCTGCTTTGGGGGCTTGAGAGGTAACTCCCATCCTTCCTTCACCAGGCACAATGGACCCCTGACAGGGTGACCAAACAAAAGTTCAAAAGGGCTGTAGCCAACCCCCTTTTGAGGCACCTCCCTGTATGCAAATAAAAGGCAGGGCAAGAGTATGTCCCATCTTCGCCTATGCTTCTCTGGGACCCCTTTAATCATGCCCTTCAAGGTTTTGTTGAATCTCTCAACTAAACCATTGCATTGTGGGTGATAGGGTGTGGTGAACTTGTAAGTCACTCCACACTCCTTCCACATTGCCTTCAATTATCCAGACATAAAGTTTGCATCCCTGTCTGATACAACCTCCTTAGGGAAGCCCACTCTTGAGAAAATTCCCAGGAGGGCTCTTGCCACCACAGGTGCTGTAGTGGTCCTAAGGGGAATAGCCTCTGGGTAGCTGGTGGCATGGTCCACCACCACCAGGATAAACCTGTGCCGAGATGCTGTTTGGGGATCCATGGGACCAACAATGTCAATCCCCACCCTTTCAAAGGGAACCCCCACCACAGGTAGTGGTATCAGGGGGCCTTTGTAGTGCCACCTGCCTTGCCACTGGCCTGGCAGGTTACACAGGAGCGACAAAACTCCTTGGTGTCTTCAGACATGTGGGGCCAGTGAAAGTGAGGGACAATTCTGTCCCAAGTCTTGTTCTGGCCCAGGTGACCTGCTAGAGGAATGTCATGGGCTAGGGTCAATAGGAAGCCCCTGAACTTCAGAGGTATAACCAACCTCCTGGTGGCACCAGGCTTGGGGTCTCTACACTCTGAGTACAAGAGTCCATCATCCCAATACACTTTATGGGGACCACTAGCATTTCCAGCAGCCTCAGCAGCAGCTTGCTGTCTGAGGGGTTCAAGAGAGGGGCAGCTCTGCTGCTCCTGGCTCAGATCTGCCCTGGAAGGGCCCCCTGTCCCTAAGAACTCAACCTGATCAGGCTCAAGCTCCTCTGGGACAGTTCCTTCCTCAGGACTGAGATCATCTCCCTGAAGAGACTGATCTTCCTTCTGAGCCAAGGGGGAAGGCACTGCCTTTACCCTATTACTCCTCCTCTTGGATGGCACTCGGTCCATTGTTCCAGGATCCAAGGCCTGTTCAGTGTTTGACATTTTTGCCTGTGACCTGGTCACAGCAAACACATCTGCAGGGATGCCCAGCATTTCTGCATGGGTCCTGAGCTCCACTTCTGCCCAAGCTGAAGTTTCTAGGTCATTGCCAAGCAAGCATTCAACTGGTAGGTCTGCACTCACCACAACCTTCTTAAGGCCAGTTACCCCTCCCCAGGAGAAGTTAACAACTGCCAGAGTATGGTCTGTTCTGACATTGCTAGCATTGGTCACCTGGTACATTTCACCAAGTATAATCTGCCCAGGATCCACAAGGTCTTGTGTCACCATGGTGACACTTGTCCCTGTGTCCCTAAATGCCAAAGCCTCTTTTCCATTAATTAATGGCTGTTGCCTGTACTTGCCCAGATTACTGGGACTCACAGAGGAGGTCAATCCATGCCTCCATCACAGACTAGGACAGCCTGAGTGAGTTCTCTGACTAGGCCAGAGCTCATCTCATTACCCAGGGTCAACCCTACTAAACCCTTGGCTTGTGTACTCCCACCACCAATTGTAACTGCACTAGGGGGAACAGGTGCCTTAGGGGCATTGGTGGGGCTGGAATAGAGTCTTTGGACTTGGTGCAATCACTGGTCCAGTGTGTCTTTTGCTTACAGACTTTGCACCATGGTTTCTTTTGGCCTTTCCCTTTGTTAGACTGTGAATCCCCACCTGAAGAAGATTTTTGGGGGCCTTGTGAAGACTTCTGGTCTTTACCCTTCTCCCCACCCTTGTCAGACTTCTTAGAATCTTGCTTCTTTGGGTCACCACCTTGGTTCTGTACCTTCTGCCTCACCCTGGTTCTGACCCATTTGTCTGCCTTCTTTCCCAATTCTTGGGGAGAGGTCAGATCAGAGTCCACCAGGTACTGATGCAACAGCTGATTTTGACAGTTATTAAGAATCTGCTCCCTCATGATAAGATTGTACAATCCTTTGAAGTCACATACCTTACTGCCCACTAACCAACCTTCCAGAGCCTTAGCAGAACAATCCACATTGTCCACCCAGTCTTGATTCTGTGCCTTTTGGGTATCTCTGAACTTTAACCTGTATTGTTCAGTTGTTAGGCCAAACCCATCAATCAATGCACTTTTGAAGACTGGATAATTATTAGCATCCTCTTCTCTAACAGAGAGGAGCTTATCTCTACCTTTGTCTGCAAAGGAGAGCCACAAGATTGCTGCCCACTGCTCTGAGGGACCCTCTGTACTTTACAGGCCCTCTCCAGTGCAGAAATCCATTTCTGGATGTCATCCCCACTCTGGTAGGGAGGGACAATCTTGCTCAGGTTTCTATGGTCATAAGACCTTTCCCTACCACTAGGGAAGTTGCTGCCACCATGGGACTCTAGTCCCAACTTTCTTCTTTGTCTTTGAAGCTCTAGGGACTCCCTGTCTATAGCCAACTGCTCTCATCTGAGTCTCAACTGAGCTTCCCCATACTTGAGCAGTCTCTCTTTCCTCTCACTGGAGGATTCCCTCCTATGAGAGGAAACAGAGGTCCCTACTGAGGTGTCAGAGTGGTTAGACTCCTGAGAAGGAGATCTAGACCTTCTGGGCACACTCACAACTCTTCCTGTGGGGACAAAGGGGAGGTCATCCTGATCCTCCTCCTCATCTGCAGGAGGAGCTGCATTTTCCAGGGCAAGGTCATTGTCACCTTCCTGGCCAGTTTCAGAGGTCAGATCCTGGGGATTTTCATCCCTGTCCCCTTCCTCATCTTCTGCCCCACCCTCTCTGCCTTCCCTTCCAGACCCTATGGGTCTTCTAAGATCATCTAGCAGAAGCATCTCCAGGAGACGTTGGGTGTTGGCACTTTTGCCTGTCTTCAGCTTCCTAATCTTGCACAACTCTCTCAATTCCACGAATGGGAGGTTGTCATATTTGGATGGCAGGAGCCCACTGGTTCCTGGTAGTGAAGACATTACTAGTGAGGTGTGGTGTATGCACTACCTACTCTAGTGTGGCCTACTAAACTCTCTTGAGTTGTAGAAAGGGTGTGCTAGGCCCTTAACACACAACTCTAAGTTCAGTAGAACTTTCTGTATACTAAGCTTGTTTTTATATGTACCTAAGGTACCCTTAGTGGTTTTCAGTTGATCAATTCAATTGAGATTATCTGGTAAAACAATAGCAAGCTGGAATCCCACCCGCTGCACACCAATGTGAGAAGTTGGCCTGGTATATGCTGTCCACTAATTATAGTGGGCACCTTGCACCAGTCCAAACAACCCCTTATTGGAGATAGGTTAAAGACAACCTTTATTGAAAGCTATCCTAGTGGTAGCTATGGAGAGCAGCCTTCAGGCTAAGTCTTGAAGGAATGTAAAGCAGCTTGTTTTACCAGTCTATAATCTCTTGAGTGACCAAATGAAAGAGGACCACACCAGGTATATATATAAAATATATGTATTTAGTCTTAAACACACCCCTCTAGTCTCTTTATGAGGCTAGAGTTCGAAGTACATACGTTACAAGTCAGTTATCAACAGTAATAGCACAAATACACGTTTGAGCCCTAGGGGCGTACCAAACCATATACCAATAAAGTGGTATAAGAACCACGACTGAGCTAGACACAAGGCCTAGAGCCTGTAGAAGTGCTTGGACCACAAGGAACCACCCAAGGTAGTGACACAGGGGACCCACGGGGGACGCGTGCAGTGTTGGAACACAGCCGCGAATCACCGTTAACTTCTATGGGGAAAGTCGCGGTTAGGTTTTTAAAAGGAAAGCACTCTTAGAGGAGGACTTGGAGCAAACCCCTTTAGAACTAGGTCATTCTAGAGTCAATACCCATGGGAGCACCGTAGTACTCGAGTTACCTCACCCAGGGAAGCCGGGTGCATAGGTGTCTTTGGGTGTCGGGTTTCGTCGTCGTTTTCAATGGCGATCTGCTGCAGCGGGCTGCTGGCGACCAAGTCGAAAGTGTCCGGGTGGATCCAAGGGTGGATCGAAGATCTGAAGAACCTGAAAGCAGAGGGGACAGAGTCTGGGTCACTAGCCAGTGACCAGGAGGGCGATGAGCAGATGCCCACCGATGTCGGGTGCTTCAGGTAGGTTGACGGTCGTCTTGACTCTTCAGCCACGAGGTCCAGGAGGTGTCGACGATGACCAGGAGCGGGATTCGAGCTGTCCCACGAATTCTGTCGATTGCTGCGGTGTCGGCGACCGGATTGGACCCAACAAGCCTTGGCAACGGCAAGTCACGTGGAAACAAAGAAAGGACGTTGATGCAGACCAGCAAGGTCTGGGGGACTCACCCTGCAAGGGTAAGTCAGGGCACATCTGGAGCAACCAGGAAAGCCCAAGCAGAAGAAGAGTTGCCTTCGGGAGGGCCCACTAGCCAACGGACAAGCGACCGCGAAGGAGCCTCGAGTGGACGCACTTGGAGCTGGCTCACAGGACACTCGTGGAGTGGAGGCCAGTGATCTTCGGTGCAGTTGGTGCTGGAGGCGGGGGCGCTACTCAGAGCCCAAAGCACAACTTCGTGGGAGGCCAGGAAGAGAATGCACTTACAAAAGTTCTCGGTGTCCAGGGGTCACGGTTCCACGTTACCCACGACAGCTACGTGCCTCAGCTATGCTGGGGTCTCAGGGCAGCCTCGGGGAAGTCTGGAAATCCACCTCTGGTGTTGCAAAGACTTCGGCGTCCGGCGGGAGCTTCAGCGATGCAGACTTGCTTCTTAGGTGCCTGCCAAGCAGGGGAGTCACTCCTTGACCCCAAGGGAGATTCTTCAGTCCTCTAATCTTCAAGCAGAGCGTCGATGGTCCAGGATTCGGCTTCAGAGTTTCGTCCAGGGTAATCTAAAGTCCTAAGGACTGAGGTCCCATACTTATACCAAGTTAGGGGTTGGACATACTCTGGGGACCCACCTATGGGAGGGTCAGGGAAGAGGGGTGGTTACACCCATTCCCTTTGTCCAGTTTCGCGCCAGAGCAGGGGCAGGTAGCCCCTGCAACCGGTTTGAACTGGGCTATGCACAGGGACACCAAATGTGCCCCCAGTGCAGGACTTCAAAGCACCAGAGAGTGCTCCCGCCCAGCCCCAATACACACTATCCTGTCTGGGGAGGTGGTTACACCTCCCTGTGACAGGAAACCTATTGTCCGGGCCTCCCCTGCCGGAGTTTCGGTCAGCAGCAGGAGGCCAGACCCGTGTCTGTGGCAGCGGCATCCATTTTGTGATGCCAGGGCTCTGTAAAGTTAATACCGGGCAGCCCGGTGTGTACATGTCTCTCCCTCTAGAAGGGTGGAATGCTACCCCTGCCACCAGGACTGGCGGGGGGTAGTATTCCAAGGTGTTTGACACCAAACACGACATGTTTTGGTGCAGCCAGTCCAAAGTTAGCATTCCACTGCGAGGTTATAATGCACTTAAGAGTATATGGTCAGGCTGCACCACAAACAGCATCAGAGGATTGACTCCGAACGCTGCAGAGGGGTTCTGCTCATGCAGGGGCACCCTCTCACATAAAAACCAGGCATTCTGCCTTCAGGATTGTTAAGGCCTGCCATAGGAGTGACTTATAGGTTTATATGTGTGTGCAATGGTAGTGATATAGGTAGCCTATACCACAGTAAGGGGTGCATGCACCACCTTACCCAGGCTGCAGTAGCAGACCTGTGGTGTCATTTTGGAGGGCCTTCCAGGGGTGGCACAATACATGCTTCAGCCCCTGGTAGGCCTCTGGGGTACCTATGCCCTGGGTACATAGTATACCATATACTAGGGACTTATAAGGGCACTCCAGAATCCAATCAGAGATGTACCTAAGGTACATGGAAACCATTTTAGAGAGGAAGCAGCTAGGCTGGGGTTCTGATTAGCAGGGCCCCAGCCAGACTAAAGTCGAAAAACAGTGAAGCATCAGCAAAAAGTGGGGGTACCCATGTGAAGCAGATCCTACTCTCCTACAGAGACTAGAGCTGGGCTGGAGACTAGAGATGGGCTGGAGACTAGAGCTGGGCTGGAGACTAGAGATGGGCTGGAGACTAGAGCTGGGCTGGAGACTAGAGATGGGCTGGAGACTAGAGATGGGCTGGATGGGCTGGAGACTGGAGCTGGGCTGGAGACTAGAGATGGGCTGGAGACTAGAGATGGGCTGGAGACTAGAGCTTTGGCTGGAGACTAGAGATGGGCTGGAGACCAGAGCTGGGCTGGAGACTAGAGATGGGCTGGAGACTAGAGATGGGCTGGAGACTAGAGATGGGCTGGAGACTAGAGCTGGGCTGGAGACTAGAGATGGGCTGGAGACTAGAGCTGGGCTGGAGACTAGAGCTGGGCTGGAGACTAGAGATGGGCTGGAGACTAGAGATGGGCTGGAGACTAGAGCTGGGCTGGAGACCAGAGATGGGCTGGAGACTAGAGATGGGCTGGAGACTAGAGATGGGCTGGAGACTAGAGCCTGGCTGGAGACCGGAGATGGGCTGGAGACCGGAGATGGGCTGGAGACTGGAGCTGGGCTGGAGACTGGAGATGGGCTGGAGACTAGAGCTGGGCTGGAGACTAGAGCTGGGCTGGAGACTAGAGACTGGGCTGGAGACTAGAGATGGGCTGGAGACTAGAGATGGCTTGGAGACTAGAGCTGGGCTGGAGACTAGAGCTGAGCTGGAGACTAGAGATGGGCTGGAGACTAGAGCTGGGCTGGAGACTAGAGATGGGCTGGAGACTAGGGGTGGGTGGAATTTGCGTAGTCGCGCTACGCAAAGCTCCGCGAAACATTAAAAAATCTCCGCGAGCACGCTAACGTTCCGCGAACACGCGGAATTGCTTGTTCCGCCCGTTCGTGATGCTTTTTTCCTGTTCGCGAACGCTGTTTGCATGCTCGGGGAGAAATATCTCGCGAACACGCATTTTGAAAGCGCGAACAAGCAAAAAACTCCGCGAAGCCGCGGAATTTTTGGCAATTACGCGTTCTCCGCGGAACACGAAATTAGCCAAATTCCGCGAGCGGAACAGAATTTACCGCCCAGGCCTACTGGAGACTAGAGATGGACTGGAGACTAGAGATGGGCTGGAGACTAGAGATGAAGGCGTGTTGAGGCCTGTGCAACTCTGGCCAGACTCAGAATACCTGAGATTTAAAAATAAGGTAATGTGGGCGAAAAGTTTAACTACAATCACTGCTGAGATACACACGGAAAGCCCTTACTACAGGCACCCCGCTTATCTCGTAGACAAGTTCACCATCTCTGGTGGTTCTCGGCACCCCCGCTTATCTCGCAGAGAAGCTCACCATCTCTGCTGGTTTTCGGCACCCCCGCTTATCTCGCAGACAAGCTCACCATCTCTGGTGGTTCTCGGCACCCCCGCTTATCTCGCAGACAAGCTCACCATCTCTAGTGGTTCACTGCACACCTGCCTATCTTGCAGACAAGCTCACTGTGAGAAGTTGGCCTGGTATATGCTGTCCACTAGTTATAGTGGGCACCTTGCACCAGTCCAAACAACCCCTTATTGATGATAGGTTTAAGACAACCTTATTTGAAAGCTATCCTAGTGGTAGCTATGGAGAGCAGCCTTCAGGCTAAGTCTTGAAGGAGTGTAAAGCAGTTTGTTTTACCAGTCTATAATCTCTTGAATGGCTAAATGAAAGGAGACCACACCAGGTATATATATAAAATATATGTATTTATTTCTAAACACACCTTACTAGTCTCTTTATGAGGCTAGAGGTCAAAGCACATGTGTTACACTTCAAATATCACAGTAAATTAGCACAATATACGATAGGCCCTAGGGGCGAACCAAACCATATATTAAGAAAGTGGTATAAGAACCACAACTTGACTAGACACAAGGCCTAGAGCCTGTAGAATCGCTGGGACCCCAAGGAACCACCCAAGGTAGTGACACAGGGGACCCACGGGGGACGTGTGCAGTGTGTGAACACAGCCGCGAACTCCGTTAGCTACTATGGGGAAAGTTGCGGTTAGAGTTTTAAAGTTTAGGGACACTTAGGAGTGGACTAGGAACAAACCCTTTTGGACCTAGATGGTTCTAGGGCCAACACCCATGGGAGCACCGGAGTACTCGTGTTACCTCACCCAGGGAAGCCGGGTGCATAGGTGTCAAATGGTGTCGGTTCGCGTCGTCGTTTTCAATGGCAGCTTGCTGAAAAGTGCTGCTGCCGGGAAGAGGAGAAGTGTCCGAAGAGATCCAAGCCTGGATCGAAGATGTGAAGAACCTGAAAGCAGAGGGGACAGAGTCTGGGTCACTTGCCAGTGACCAGGGGCACGATAGTCGAATGCCCACCTGTTGGAACCGGGGTTACCGAGTCCGTCACGGTAGCATGGCGCGAGGCGGGAAAGCACGCGAAGGCAATGTGTAAGGCAGTTGTGCAGCACACTCTTACTTTGACTCAGGAATGCGAACGCAATAACATGACACCACACCAGGCTTGTGTATTTAAAATCAAGATCTTTTATATATAAATCAAGGTAGCATCAGATGAGGCAGATTAATTCAGATCTACATTTAAAATCATTGCATTACTCAACTGGTGCACATTCTTAATAAAGCATCATAGCTCATCAACATTGTAGGCCACTAAAAGGTCGCAGGAATCATCTCCTAAACGTAGCACCAATAATGATCACAAGGTGCATTAATAAAACATGGGCCTAAACATGCAGTTCACTTCAAGCATATTCAATTACTTAAAAGAAGGCTTTTCACGTTCCATTTCAATAGGCCTGCATTAATCTAGGCGCACCCACATTCAGTACAGTGGGCGTCGCAACTCCAGTACACCTGTAACATAAAACACTTCAACTCTTGGCGGTGTACACTTCAGCTCAATTCAATTAATCACTTTCCCCCTTAGATAAAGACTTTGCAGTTATAAGCATAGGCCTAGGCAGTAATTACAATAGGCATCAGCATTAAATGAATAAACAATGTGGGGAACCCCTCAACATGTCCTGTATTCTGGGGCTTCTGTGTCCCTCAGGGGTTAATTCCAGGCTAGGCCCACTCCTCTCCGGGGCCTCGCCTCATGGGGAAAGTTACACAGGTTAATTCAAGGGTTAATGTGGCCCCCGGCCCCCAGTGGCGTCTCTGTGGGCCCTAGGGGCCTCCTGGGCTCACCTGATGTGTCGGTCGTTGGTCGCGCTTCAGGGCGACTGGCGATCTCCAGGCCCGGCCCGTGTTCTGAAGGGCGGGGCCCAGTCGGGGTGCCTCGGCCTTCTGGCCGGAATTACGGGTCGTTGCGGGGGCCGGTATCACCCTCCTCCGGCCCCCCCGAGATCGAGGAAGTGGCTTTGCGGGCTTACGGAACGTTGCGGGGGCCGGTATCACCCTCCTCCGGCCCCCGGGATCAAGTGAGTGAATTTGAGGGCCTTGCGGGACTTCAGGAAGGGGAGCGGGAGCCGGCAGTCCTCTCCGGCCGGCTCCCCGTCTCCCTCTGCACGGCCGGCGCTCTTCCTCAGCCTCCGTCGGCGCTGGGGGGCGCGGCGGGAGCCGGCGCCCAATCGCTGCGCGGCCTTCCCGGGGGCGCGGCCGGCTTCCCCGGTTGCCCAGCAACGGCGTCGGCGGGGCCTGGAGGTCTCGCGGATCCCGCTAGGCCGCGGCTCCTTCACGCGGCCCCCTTGAGCTGCGGCGGTGATTTCTTCGGCCGCGACTTCGGCGGTGGGGCCCCGGGCCCGGCGGTGATGTCTTGGGGGCAATGTAGGCTTCGGTGAGGGCGCGGACGGCGCACCTCACCACACTCACTCGAGGGGCCTCCCTCACCACAGCGCTTCCTTCGGTGAGGGCGCGGACGGCGCACCTCACCACACGGCCTCGAGGAGGGCTTCCCTCACAGCAGCACTTCTCCTCACGCGGTGGCGGCCGCGGCGGTGATTCCCTCACGAGGTCAGTGACCTGAGGGGGGGGGGCAGTTTCTCCCTCGTGGAGACAGAACGCGGGGCGCACCAGCAGCCTGTGGGCAGGGCTGACTGGAAAGGTTCTTGGGGGGCAGCCCAGCAGCAGGCAGGAGTCGATAGGGGGTGAAGGTCTAGCGCTTCAGGGCACGGCGCTTTACCTGGTGATCCCCAGTGTGGCAGTTTAGGTTTCAGGCCTTGCTGGATGGTCAGGCCTCCCCAAATTAAGGTTTCTTGCGGCTGTTCCAGATTGGTTGCTTCTTAGGAGTTTCTTGTCAGGAGTTTCTTGTCAGAAGTTTCTTATTATGAGTTTCTTGTCAAAAGTTTCTTGTCAGAAGTTTCTTCTTATGAGGGGGTGGGAATGAGTTGGTGGTTCTGGGAGTGCTTGATGTTCTTCCCAGCACGCTGAAGGTGGTTCCCCGGGTCCCCTCACACTGGGCAAGGTCAGTGGGTGGTGGGCGTTACTCAGCTAACTTACTACAGCAGGGCCTAAGCCTTGTCAGCAGCAGTAGTGTAGGTCTCCCCCCTAGGCCCTAAAGCCTGTACTCCGGCAGAGGTTCTCCCAGGATCAGTGGTGCCCCAACTGACTAAAAGATTTCCCTCCAAGCCTCTTATACCCCTAGGTCAGGTGACCCTCCTAAAGGCGGCAAAACATAACTCCTCCCACAGCCCGGAAGGTTCTGGAACCTTCTACATGTCTGGCTATGTGGCCGAGAGGCGGGGACGGAATGGATACTATATCCCTATGTCCCAGCCTGACCCTGGCTACTAGTGTGTATGTGTGTAAGGCCCCTCTGCAGTAGCAGGGACCTGTGGCAGCCATCTTGTGTGAGAGAGCACCTGCAACTCAGCACTGGTGTCCATTTTAAAAGTAACATTTCTTTAGAACAGTACACTTAAATCTGCGCACGCCATTGTGCAGCAGGTATTAAAGGCTAGGGGGAAAAACAAAAAATTTCTGGGAAAAGGGGCCAAGTTCAACACAACCCCCTCCCAGCCAAAAGCCAGGGTAGACCGATCAATGCCTTGATGGGCTTCCCTGCTTCGGGCGAGAAAACTTGGACGCGGGCCCACAACTGCAGGAACACCCGCAAGTCCTTCTCCACTCTGGAACCCGGTGGTTCCCTCTCTCAAACCTCCCTGGACCAACGAAGCCACCCCACTGGTGCTCCCTAGTTGGCTGCAGCCAGGACCGGCCCCTAGGCCATCCAGATGTCTCTGGCCCTGGCTGTCTCACAGAGTGGGGGGCAGTAGCCCCAGGCCCGTAGTACCCGTTGACCACTCTCCTCCTCCTCCTCCGTCTGGGGTTCCGCACGTTCCTCCTATGTGGGGCACCCTCAGACCACCACTCTCTTACTCTTCCAGGGCCGTGACCCTGCATCCGATCCACCAACCCAGGGTCTAAACCCTTAGGTTGCCCCGGTGCCAGAGGCGAGTCCTCCCTCCCTCTGCACCCCCTCCCAGAGTTCTGCACCCTCCCACCTGGAGAAGCACCCCTGGAAGTCAATTCCGGAGGGACACTGCTTACAGACGTCCCTCCCGCCAGGTCAGGCAGCCCCTGAACCTGGCACCCCAGCCCAGGATCTAAATCCTGTGGCTGGGCAGACCCCAGAACCCCTGGAGCTCTGAATACATACGCCCCGGGTTCTCCTGTCACTGGGGGATCCCCTTCCATGGACGGCCCATCGGGACAGCCTAGGCTCCCAACCTGGGGTTCCCTTATGGAACTCTCCAGGCCCTGAGACTGCGGTTGGGGCACCTCGTGACACCTCCCCGTCTCACTCCTTCCTATAGATAGGATGTGAGGCCCTACAACCCGCTCACTATCCTGGGACCTAGCTGGGCTATTCTCCACCTCTCCCACCTCGCTGGGTTGGAAGATCCCTGCACCACTCCCTTCAGGATCACTCTCCAAACTGGCTATCACCTCTCTTGGTAGATAAAATTTGGGCTCCTTTGGAACCCCAGCAGGTACGCTGCCACCATTCACCTTGCCCTGCATCTCCATCTGCAAGGCTCGGAGCTCTAGTTCCTTCAGGCTAAGCTCATGCGCAAGCTTCCTTTCCTCCATGGCTAGACTTGCCTGTTCTCCTTCTCTTTCCATCCTAGCAAGTTCTAATGTTAATCGCCTCTCCTCCCTCCTGTCCTCAAATTCCTCTGCCGACAAACTCCCCCCTGACGCACTACTGCCTGCCCTGGAACGTCTTCCTGGCAGCACATTCTCGCTAACATCAATGTGCAGTAGGTCCAGTTCTCCTGGGTAGTCTGCCTCCCCCTGCTCCTCGTCCCCTCTTTCCTCCGGGTGGGCCATTACCCAATCCCTCAAAGCTTTCTGAAGCACCTCCTTCCTGGCGCCTCGCTTGACGGCCACCTCCCTCTCTAGGCAGAACTCCTTGAGCTGTGTCACCGTATACCTTTCTAGGTTGGCTAACTCAAACTCCATCCTCCTAGGTGGGGCCCCAGACAATTTAGGGAAAGGGTTCTAGACTGTAGGTAGCAGGTCTAACGCAGGAATGTACACAATCGGCAATCACAAAAGAATTTCTAGCACTTGCATTTCAATAGGTGTCTAATTGCGGCGCACACTGAGTCACTGTAGGGTGCTGCACAAACACCAGTCCTTATCCCACCGCTGAACACCAAATGTTGGAACCGGGGTTACCGAGTCCGTCACGGTAGCATGGCGCGAGGGGGGAAGCACGCGAAGGCAATGTGTAAGGCAGTTGTGCAGCACACTCTTACTTTGACTCAGAAATGCGAACGCAATAACATGACACCACACCAGGCTTGTGTATTTAAAATCAAGATCTTTTATATATAAATCAAGGTAGCATCAGATGAGGCAGATTAATTCAGATCTACATTTAAAATCATTGCATTACTCAACTGGTGCACATTCTTATTAAAGCATCATAGCTCATCAACATTGTAGGCCACTAAGAGGCCGCAGGAATCATCTCCTAAACGTAGCACCAATAATGATCACAAGGTGCATTAATAAACCATGGGCCTAAACGTGCAATTCACTTCAGGAATATTCAATTACTTAAAAGAGGGCATTTCACGTTACATTTCAAACAGAGCCTGCATTAATCTAGGCGCACCCACATTCAGTACAGTGGGCGTCGCAACTCCAGTACACCTGTAACATAAAACACTTCAACTCTTGGCGGTGTACACTTCAGCTCAATTCAATTAATCACTTTCCCCCTTAGATAAAGACTTTGCAGTTATAAGCATAGGCCTAGGCAGTAATTATAATAGGCATCAGCATTAAATGAATAAACAATGTGGGGAACCCCTCAACATGTCCTGTATTCTGGGGCTTCTGTGTCCCTCAGGGGTTAATTCCAGGCTAGGCCCACTCCTCTCCGGGGCCTCGCCTCATGGGGAAAGTTACACAGGTTAATTCAAGGGTTAATGGTGGCCCCCGGCCCCCAGTGGCGTCTCTGCGGGCCCTAGGGGCCTCCTGGGCTCACCTGATGTGTCGGTCGTTGGTCGCGCTTCCTTGCGACTGGCGATCTCCAGGCCCGGCCCGTGTTCTGAAGGGCGGGGCCCGGTCGGGGTGTCTCGGCCTTCTGGCCGGAATTACGGGTCGTTGCGGGGGCCGGTATCACCCTCCTCCGGCCCCCGGGATCGAGGAAGTGGCTTTGCGGGCTTACGGAACGTTGCGGGGGCCGGTATCACCCTCCTCCGGCCCCCGGGATCAAGTGAGTGAATTTGCGGGCCTTGCGGGACTTCGGGAAGGGGAGCGGAAGCCGGCAGTCCTCTCTGGCCGGCTCCCCGTCTCCCTCTGCACGGCCGGAGCTCTTCCTCGGCCTCCGTCGGCGCTGGGGGGCGTGGCGGGAGCCGGCGCCCAATCGCTGCGCGGACTTCCCGGGGGCGCGGCCGGCGTCCCCGGTTGCCCAGCAACGGCGTCGGCGGGGCCTGGAGGCCTCGCGGATCCCGCTAGGCCACGGCTCCTTTACGCGGCCCCCTTGGGCTGCGGCGGTGATTTCTTCGGCCGCGACTTCGGCGGTGGGGCCCCGGGCCCGGCGGTGATGTCTTGGGGGCAATGTAGGCTTCGGTGAGGGCGCGGACGGCGCACCTCACCACACTCACTCGAGGGGCCTCCCTCACCACAGCGCTTCCTTCGGTGAGGGCGCGGACGGCGCACCTCACCACACGGCCTCGAGGAGGGCTTCCCTCACAGCAGCACTTCTCCTCACGCGGCGGCCGCGGCGGTGATTCCCTCACGAGGTCAGTGACCTGAGGGGGGGGGCAGTTTCTCCCTCGTGGAGACAGAAAGAGGGGTGGCTACACCCATTTCCTTTGTCCAGTTTTGTGCCAGAGCAGGGGCTGGTAGCCCCTGCAACCGGTTTGAACTGGGCTATGCACAGGGACACCAAACGTGCCCCCAGTGCAGGACTTCAAAGCACTCTTGGAGTGCACCCACCCAGCCCGAATCCACTAAGGCCTGTCTGGGAGGTGGTAACACCTCCCTGTGACAGGAAACCTATTGTCCAGGCCTCCCCTGCCGGAGTTTCGGTCAGCAGCAGGAGGCCAGACTTGTGTCTGTGGCTGGCAGCATCCATTTTGTGATGCCAGGGCTCTGTTAGCTGGTACCGGGTATACCGGTGCTGTCATGTCTCTCCCTCTAGAAGGGTGGGATCATACTCCCACACCAGTTACTGGTGTGGGGGTATGATTCCAAGGTGTTTGACACCAAACACGACATGTTTCCGTGCAGCCATTCCAAAGTTAGCATTTACCGTTTGGTTATAATGCACTTAAGAGTATATGGTCAGGCTGCCTCACAGACAACCCCGGAGAATAGATTCCGAAGGCTGCAGAGGGGCTCTGCTCATGCATGGGCACCCTCTCACATAAAACCAAGCACCCTGCCTTCAGGATTCATAAGGCCTGCCATAGGGGTGACTGATAGGTTTATATGTGCAGGGATAGGGTGAGATATAGTGAACCTATATCTCAGTAAGGGGTGCATGCACCACCTTACTCAGGCTGCTGTAGCAGACCTGTGGTGTCATTTTGGAAGGTTTCCCAGGGGTGGCATAATACATGCTGCAGCCCCTGGTAGGCCTCTGGGGTACCTATGCCCTGGGTACATAGTATACCATATACTAGGGACTTATAAGGGCACCCCAGAATCCAATCTGGAGTGTACCTAAGGTACATACAATCAATTTAAGGGGAAAGCAGATAGGCTGGGGTCCTGAATAGCAGGATCCCAGCCAAACTAAGTCGAAAACCAGCAAAACGCCAGAAAAAAAGTGGGGGCAACCATGCAGTCAGATTCCACCTTCCTACACTCACAATCTCTGGTGGTTCTCGGCACCCCCGCTTATCTCGCAGACAAGCTCACCATCTCTGGTGGTTCTTTCCACCCCAGCTTATCTCGCAGACAAGCTCACCATCTCTGGTGGTTCTCGGCCCCCCTGCTTAGCTCACAGACAAGCTCACCATCTCTGGTGGTTCTTGCCACCCCCGCTTATCTCGCAGACAAGCTCACCATCTCTGGTGGTTCTCGGCCCCCCTGCTTAGCTAACAGACAAGCTCACCATCTCTGGTGGTTCTCGGCACCCCTGCTTATCTTACAGACAAGCTCACCATCTCTGGTGGTTCTCCACACTCCTGCTTATCTCGCAGACAAGCTCACCATCTCTGGTGATTCTCCACACTCCTGCTTATCTCGCAGACAAGCTCACCATCTCTGGTGGTTCTTGCCACCCCCGCTTATCTCACAGGCAAGCTCACCATCTCTGGTGGTTCTCCACACTCCTGCTTATCTCGCAGACAAGCTCACCATCTCTGGTGGTTCTCGGCACCCTGCTTATCTCGCAGACAAGCTCACCATCTCTGGTGATTCTCGGCCCCCCTGCTTAGCTCACAGACAAGCTCACCATCGCTTGTGGTTCTCCTCACCCTGCTTATTTCGTACATAAGTTCACCATCTCTGGTTGTTCTCGGCACCGGCAGCTAGGACGCCATCAGGCTGCAGCCTAAGAAGTGTAAAAAAGAAACAAGCACTGGCGTTAGGTCTCGCCTATGGAAGAGCTATTGGCTTTGCCAATGTGTTTTAGCCATGTTGTACACTGTTGCAGCGGAATTTGTTAGGCCCCAATTTCTTTTTTTACTCTCATCATATATTTAATTGCTTTTGACATTCACTTGATCCTCCGATGGATCTTGTATTGTGCCACTGAGGGGTTGAAAATGAAAGATTTAACATCCGGATATCCAACAAGGATCAGGAATTGGATAACCAACTCACTAATTAACAATTAGATTCACGTATGACTCTCAATGCCAAACTATATAAATAAAGAATATTAACTGCTAGTCCAAATCTTCTAAATAAATTTAGACAAACTAAAATCCTGCAAACCAATATTTTGGTTGAGGCAATATAAAAGATTCATATTAATACCTGATGAGTAGAACTCTGCCTATATTGATTTTTCCCTGTCATCAATCAATACATTGGAATGCACAATGAACTTTTAGGAAGCGAGTCATGGCAAACTCTGAGGGCCCGATTCACAAAGGCAATCTGAGACAAAAGTGTAACTTTACGACTTTTGGCATTCACAGAGGTCATTTACGAATCATATCTTTACGTCCGCAGTCGGGCCAGAATCTCCGGCTTGGGCTGTACTCTCTGCACCCGGGCTCTACTCTCCCGCTCAGACCGTACTCTCTGGCTTGGGCCAGATGAAGTTTAATCAATGGGCCGGAATTCAATTTTTACAAAAAGGAACATTAGGAATGTGTGATAAATGGTAGAGGAGGTCATGAAAATCAGTTTGGGCAGGGAAAAGGGTTTGGCCGGACACTACATCATATCCCAGAAAAGTTTGCTCCTTTGCATCATGGTACGTGCAGTCCACAATTTGCACTCCCCTCAGTTTTGAAAACTCAAGCTGGACAGTTCAAAACAAATAAAACCAGCCAATAGAAAGCAAGCAAGTGTGAGTTACAAAATACCAAGCCGGTGGTAAACAATAGGTGGAATGCATTCCTAGGGAAGGTTCAGCATGTCCCCAATATGTCTTTGCTACAAGACAGCTGCGTGTCTGGTAGGCTTCGACCTAAAATCAAGACAGCAGGTGTTATCGAAAGCTGCTCCTCTTGAAAGAACATCACATCACGATGAAGTAAACTTCTCTTCCCAGAGCCCCGCTCCCTCTCCTGTCACATGCTGACTGTCCTTTTGCCTAGGTTTAGTTTTTGAGGGGTCCCTTAGGCCGGTTGCAGGTGGTCTTCACAGAGCGCTGTGGTCCACACACCTCTCTTGGAGGTCGTGAGAAGAATGAGGTCGTGTACCTACACGCTGACTTGCCGGAGCCAAGCTCTTGAGATCAGGACAGAGGGCCTTTTGTGGTTTGTGTGGGAACCTTCTAGTGCGGACTCAGGTCCTGGCTTACATTATCCAACAGAAGAGAAGGACCCGGTCCGGATGGACCCTTGGCCTGACGTGCTTCTACTTGTTGGCACACACCCAAGCAATCATCTAGGGAGTGTGCAAGAGTGAGCAGGTGTGGCGGAGACGTCTTTGGGGGAACAGGCATCCCTGTGGACAGACATCCTCGTCTGCAATATTTACAGGGTTAGAGGACCCCACGGGGTCAGCACTGATCACCAGACATGGCTGTCGAGGGTTCTCCTGACTCTATGGAAGGACGGGAGGCTCTGATTAAGCGTCTCTTTCTTTACTGTTGAATTCACAGCAGCCAATCAGCAGTAACTTTGGAAACAGCTACGTTTCCCATAACTCTTTTTGTATGAGTCGCTATATCCCCAATATGTACGAACACATGTTCCCATAGACCCAGAATGATACATCTGGCGCAATGGCGGAGTCCGGGCCTTATGAGTGAGATGCGGGTGAGCAGTACTGTGAGGGTGAATGTTTCATGGAGGGAAGCCTCGTGGAGGCACTCGATAACTCAGTGCAGCAGTCTGCAAAAAAAGCTTGGCCCTTTGCAAAGCATCTGAGGAACATGCTGTGAGTACGCCCTTACTGGTACCCACATGTGTCCATGCTCTATAACCGGCCATGAGTATCCGGTGTGAGAACCATCCATGAGTGAACCGTCTCCGTGCCGGGGGACGGTCCTTCCGCTGTTTGGCAGCCAAATTGTGGAACTCCCTGCCCTTTCAGATTCGCAGTCTGGATAGCCTGCTGGCCTTCCGAAAAGCCATTAAGACATACCTTTTCCCCGTGGCCTAGTTCTTACCCTCTATGTTACACTGCTTTCAGCGCCGGGACGCCTCTTCGCTGAGGCAGCTGTGCGCTATATAAGTTTAGTTAACATTAACATTAACATTAACATTAGTGGGCACCCTCCCCAGAGCGCTAGGATCGTTAGGGGTCGGACAAGCATCAGATCTCTTCTCACTCAGAAGAGTCCCAGAGTCACCTCACCATCAACCCCAAAGGATGGGAAATGACGTCCACTCAGTCAACAGGCACTATACCTTCGAGGGAGTCTCACCCTGAGCCCTGCACCCTCATGAGGCCCTGACCCCTGCACCCTCGTGGGGCCCTGACCCCTGTGCCCTCGTGGGGCCCTGACCCCTGTGCCCTTGTGATGCACTGACCCCTGTGCCCTTGTTCGACCCTGTCCCCTGTGCACTCGTGGGGCCCTGACCCCCTGTGCACTCGTGGAGCCCTGACCCCTGTGCACTCGTGGGGCCCTGACCCCTGTGCACTCGTGGGGCCCTGACCCCTGTGCCCTCCTGCAGCCCTGAACCCTGTGCCCTTGTGGGACATTGACCCCTGTGCACTTCTGGGGCCCTGACCCCTATGCCCTCGTGGGGCCCTGACCCCTGTGCCCTTGTGATGCACTGACCCCTGTGCCCTTGTTCGACCCTGTCCCCTGTGCACTCGTGGGGCCCTGACCCCCTGTGCACTCGTGGAGCCCTGACCCCTGTGCACTCGTGGGGCCCTGACCCCTGTGCACTCGTGGGGCCCTGACCCCTGTGCCCTCCTGCAGCCCTGAACCCTGTGCCCTTGTGGGACATTGACCCCTGTGCACTTCTGGGGCCCTGACCCCTATGCCCTTGTGGGGCCCTGAGCCCTATGCACTTGTGGGGCACTGACCCCTGTGCCCTTGTGGGCCACTGTCCCCTGTACACTTCTGGGGCCCTGACCCCTGTGCCCTTGTGGGGCCCTGAGCCCTATGCACTTGTGGGGCACAGCGCCCTGTGCCTTCTCGGGGCACTGACAAGGTCTGTGAGTAAAGAGCAGGTAGAGGGTCCAGGGTCTGTGAGTAAAGAGCAGGTGGCTGGTACAGCGTCTGTGAGTAAGGAACAGGCAGAAGGTACAGGGTCTGTGAGCAAAGAGCTGGTGGCTGGTACAGGGTCTGTGAGTAAGAAGCAGGCAGCGGGTCCAGGGTCTGTGAGTAAAGAGCAGGTGGCGGGTACAGGGTCTGTGAGTAAAGAACAGGCGGTGGGTACAGGGTCTGTGAGTGAAGAGCAGGCATGGATACAGGGTCTGTGAGTAATGAACAGGTGGCGGGTAAAGGGTCTATGAGTAAAGAGCTGGTGGCTGGTACAGGGTCTGTGAGTAAAGAGCAGGCGGTGGGTACAGGGTCTGTGAGTAAAGAGCAGGTGGCGGGTCCAGGGTCTGTGAGTAATGAGCAAGTGGCAGGTACAGGGTCTGTGAGTAAAGAGCAGTGGGGTACAGGGACTGTGAGTTAAGAGCAGGTGGGGGTACAGGGTCTGTGAGTAAAGAGCTGGCAGAGGGTACAGGGTCTGTGAGTAAAGAGCAGGCGGCAGGTACAGGGTCGGTGAGTAAAGAGCAGGCGGCGAGTACAGGGCCTGTGAGTAAAGAACAAGCAGCGCGTAAAGGGTCTGTGAGTAAAGAACAAGCAGCGGGTACAGGGTCTATGAGTAAAGAGCTGGCAGAGGGTCCAGGGTCTGCGAGTAAAGAACAGGCAGCGGGTACAAGGTCTACGAGCAAAGAGCAGGCAGCGGATACAGGGCCTGTGAGTAAAGAGCAGGCAGGGATGCCAGTGCCTGTGAGTAAAGAACAGGCAGCAGGTACAGGGTCTGCGAGTAAAGAGCAGTCGTGGATACAGGGCCTGTGAGTAAAGAACAGGCAGGAGATCCAGTCCCTGTGAGTAAATAACAGGCAGCGGATACAGGGCCTGTGAATTTCGAGCAGGCAGCAGGTACAGGGCTGCAAGTAAAGAGCAGGCGGCGGATACAGGGTCTCTGAGTAAAGAGCTGGCAGCGTGTCCAGGGCCTGTGAGTAAAGAGCAGGCACAGGGTACGGTGTCTTTGAGTAAAGAGCAGGCAGGGGGTCCAGGGTCTGAGACTAAAGAGCAGGCTGCAGATACAGGACCTGTGAGTAAAGAGCAGGCAGAGGGTCCAGGGGCTGCGAGTAAAGAGCAGGCAGCGAGTACAGGGTCAGTGAGAAAAGAGCAGGCAGCAGGTACAGGGTCTACGAGTAAAGAACAGGCAGCAGATACAGGGCTTGCGAGTAAAGAGCAGGCAGCGGATATAGGGCCTGTGAGTAAAGAGCAGGCAGCGGGTACAGGGTCTATGAGTAAAGAGCAGGCGGCAGATAGAGGATCTGTGTGTCAAGAGCAGGCAGCGAGTAAAGGGTCTACGAGTAAAGAGCAGGCAGCAGATACAGGGTCTGTGTGTAAAGAGCAGGCAGTGGGTCCAGGGTCTGTGAGTAAAGAGCAGGTGGCTGGTACAGCGTCTGTGAGTAAGGAACAGGCAGAAGTCACAGGGTCTGTGAGCAAAGAGCTGGTGGCTGGTACAGGGTCTGTGAGTAAAGAGCAGGCAGCGGGTCCAGGGTCTGTGAGTAAAGAACAGGCGGTGGGTACAGGGTCTGTGAGTGAAGAGCAGGCACGGATACAGGGTCTGTGAGTAAAGAACAGGCGGCGGGTAACGGGTCTATGAGTAAAGAGCTGGTGGCTGGTACAGGGTCTGTGAGTAAAGAACAGGTGGCAGGTACAGGGTCTGTGAGTGAAGAGCAGGTGGGAATACAGGGTCTGTGAGTAAAGAACAGGCGGCGGGTACAGGGTCTGTGAGTGAAGAGCAGGCACAGATACATGGTCTGTGAGTAAAGAACAGGCGGCGGGTACAGGGTCTATGAGTAAAGAGCTGGTGGCTGGTACAGGGTCTGTGAGTAAAGAGCAGGCAGCGGGTCCAGGGTCTGTGAGTAAAGAACAGGCGGTGGGTACAGGGTCTGTGAGTGAAGAGCAGGCACGGATACAGGGTCTGTGAGTAAAGAACAGGCGGCGGGTAACGGGTCTATGAGTAAAGAGCTGGTGGCTGGTACAGGGTCTGTGAGTAAAGAACAGGTGGCAGGTACAGGGTCTGTGAGTGAAGAGCAGGTGGGGGTACAGGGTCTGTGAGTAAAGAACAGGCGGCGGGTACAGGGTCTGTGAGTGAAGAGCAGGCACAGATACATGGTCTGTGAGTAAAGAACAGGCAGCGGGTACAGGGTCTATGAGTAAAGAGCTGGTGGCTGGTACAGGGTCTGTGAGTAAAGAACAGGCGGCGGGTACAGGGTCTGTGAGTGAAGAGCAGGTGGGGTACAGGGTCTGTGAGTAAAGAACAGGCGGCGGGTACAGGGTCTGTGTGTGAAGATCAGGCACGGATACAGGGTCTGTGAGTAAAGAACAGGCAGCGGGTACAGGGTCTGTGAGTAAATAACAGGTGGCGGGTACAGGGTCTGTGAGTAAAGAACAGGTGGCAGGTACAGGGTCTGTGAGTAAAGAGCAGGTGGGGGGTTAAGGGGCTGTGAGTGAAGAGCAGGTGGGGGTACAGGGTCTGTGAGTAAAGAGCTGGCGGAGGGTACAGGGTCTGTGAGTAAAGAGCAGGCGGCAGGTACAGGGTCTGTGAGTAAAGAGCAGGCGGCGAGTACAGGGTCTGTGAGTAAAGAACAAGCGTCGCGTAAAGGGTCTGTGAGTAAAGAACAAGCAGCGGGTACAGGGTCTGTGAGTAAAGAGCAGGCGGTGGGTACAGGGCCTGTGAGTAAAGAGCTGGCAGAGATCCCAGGGTCTGCGAGTAAGGAACAGTCAGCGGGTACATGGTCTACGAGCAAAGAGCAGGCAGCAGATACAGGGCCTGTGAGTAAAGAGCAGGCAGGGATGCCAGTGCCTGTGAGTAAAGAACAGGCAGCAGGTACAGGGTCTGCGAGTAAAGAGCAGGTAGCGGATACAGGGCCTGTGAGTAAAGAGCAGGCAGCAGGTCCAGTGCCTGTGAATAACGAGCAGGCAGCAGGTACAGGGTCTGCAAGCAAAAGAGCAGGCAGCAGATACAGGGTCTCTGAGTAAAGAGCTGGCAGCGTATCCAGGGCCTGTGAGTAAAGAGCAGGCACAGGGTACGGTGTCTTTGAGTAAAGAGCAGGCAGGGGGTCCAGGGTCTGAGGCTAAAGAGCAGGCTGCAGATACAGGACCTGTGAGTAAAGAGCAGGCAGTGAGTACAGGGTCTGTGAGAAAAGAGCAGGCGGCAGGTACAGGGTCTACGAGTAAAGAACAGGCAGCAGATACAGGGCTTGCAAGTAAAGAGGAGGCAGCGGATATAGGGCCTGTGAGTAAAGAGCAGGCAGCGGGTACAGGGTCTATGAGTAAAGAGCAGGCGGCGGATACAGGATCTGTGTGTGAAGAGCAGGCAGCGGGTGAAGAGTCTGTGAGTAAGAGCAGGCAGTGGATATAGGGCCTGTGAGTAAATAGCAGGCAGCGGGTACAGGGTCTACGAGTAAAGAGCAGGCAGAGGATACAGGGTCTGTGTGAAAAGAGCAGGCAGCGGATACAGGGCTTGCGAGTAAAGAGCAGGCAGCGGATATAGGGCCTGTGAGTAAAGAGCAGGCAGCGGGTACAGGGTCTATGAGTAAAGAGCAGGCGGCGGATACAGGATCTGTGTATCAAGAGCAGGCAGTGGGTGAAGGGTCTGTGAGTAAAGAGCAGGCAGTGGATATAGGGCCTGTGAGTAAATAGCAGGCAGTGGGTACAGGGTCTACGAGTAAAGAGCAGGCAGTGGATACAGGCAGTGTGTCCAGGGTCTGTGAGTAAAGAACAGGCAGTGGATACAGGGCCTGTGAGTAAAGAGCAGACAGGGGTCTAGTGCCTGTGAGTAAAGAGCAGACGGCAGATACAGGGTCTGTTTGCTAAGAGCAGGCTGATGATACAGGGCCTGTGAGTAAAGAGCATGCAGAGGGTCCAGTGCCTGTGAGTAAAGAGTAGGCTATGGATACAGGGCCTGTGAGTGAAGAGCAGGCAGAGGGTCCAGGGTCTGTGTGTAAAGAGCAGGCAGTGAGTACAGGGTCTGTGAGAAAAGAGCAGGCAGCAGGTACAGGGTCTACGAGTAAAGAACAGGCAGCAGATACAGGGCTTGCGAATAAAGAGCAGGCAGCGGATATAGGGCCTGTGAGTAAAGAGCAGGCAGCGGGTACAGGGTCTATGAGTAAAGAGCAGACAGGGGTCTAGAGCCTGTGAGTAAAGAGCAGACGGCAGATACAGGGTCTGTGTGCTAAGAGCAGGCTGCAGATACAGGGCCTGTGAGTAAAGAGCAGGCAGTGGGTCCAGTGCCTGTGAGTAAAGAGCATGCTATGGATACAGGGCCTGTGAGTGAAGAGCAGGCAGAGGGTCCAGGGTCTGTGAGTAAAGAGCAGGCAGCGGGTCTGGGGTCTGTGAGTAAAGAGCAGGCAAAGGGTCCAGGGTGTCGAAGTAAAGAGCAAGCAGCGGATACAGGGTCTGTGTGTAAAGAGCAGGCAGCGGATACAGGACCTGTGAGTAAAGAGCAGGCAGGGAATCCAGTGCCTGTGAGTAAATAGCAGGCAGAGAGTCCAGTGCCTATGAGTAAAGAGCAGGTGGTGGATACAGGGTCTGTGTGTAAAGAGCAGGCGGCGGATACAGGGTGTGTGTGTAAAAAGCAGACGGAGGGTCCAGGGTCTGTCAGAAAAGAGCAGGCAGAGGGTCCAGGGTCTGTGAGTAAAGAGTAGGCAGCGGGTACAGGGTCTGTGAGTAAAGAGCAGGCAGCAGGTACATGGTCTACGAGTAAAGAACAGGCAGCGGATACAGGGCCTGTGAGTAAAGAGCAGGCAGTGGATACAGGGCCTGTGAGTAAAGAGCAGGCAGGGGGTCCAGTGCCTGTGAGTAAAGAGCAGGAAGGGGGGGGCCATGCCTGTGATTAAAGAGCAGGCAGCGGATACAGGGCCTGTGAATAAAGAGCAGGCAGCGGTACAGCATCTACGACTAAAGAGCAGGCAGCGGGTCCAGGGTCTGTGAGTAAAGAGCAGGCAGAGGGTCCAGGGTCTCTGATTAAAGAGCAGGCAGAGGGTCCAGGGCCTGTGAGTAAAGAGCAGGCAGGGAGTGCAGTGCCTGTGAGTAAAGAGTAGGCAGCGGATACAGGGTCTGTGTGTAAAGAGCAGGCGGCGGGTCAAGGGTCTGGGTGTAAATAGCAGGCAGTTGGTCCAGGGTTTGTGAGAAAAGAGCAGGCAGGGGTTCCAGTCCCTGTGAGTAAAGAACAGGCAGAGGATACAGGGCCTGTGAGTAAAGAGCAGGCAGCAGATACAGGGCCTGTGAGTAAAGAGCAGGCAGCAGATACAGGGCCTGTGAGTAAAGATCAGGCAGGGGCTCCACTGCCTGTGAATAACGAGCAGGCAGCAGGTACAGGGTCTGCAAGTAAAGAGCAAGCAGTTAGTCCAGGGTCTGTGAGTAAAGAGTAGGCAGCGGGTACAGGGTCTGTGAGTAAAGAGCAGGCAGCAGGTACATGGTCTACGAGTAAAGAACAGGCAGCGGATACAGGGCCTGTGAGTAAAGAGCAGGCAGTGGATACAGGGCCTGTGAGTAAAGAGCAGGCAGGGGGTCCAGTGCCTGTGAGTAAAGAGCAGGTAGGGGGGGTCCATGCCTGTGATTAAAGAGCAGGCAGCGGATACAGGGCCTGTGAATAAAGAGCAGGCAGCGGTACAGCATCTACGACTAAAGAGCAGGCAGCGGGTCCAGGGTCTGTGAGTAAAGAGCAGGCAGAGGGTCCAGGGTCTCTGATTAAAGAGCAGGCAGAGGGTCCAGGGCCTGTGAGTAAAGAGCAGGCAGGGAGTGCAGTGCCTGTGAGTAAAGAGCAGGCAGCGGGTACAGGGTCTGTGTGTAAAGAGAAGGCGGCGGGTACAGGGTCTGTGAGTAAAGAACAGGCAGCAGGTACAGGCTCTGCGAGTAAAGAGGGGTCAGCGGATACAGGGCCTGTGAGTAAAGAGCAGGCAGGTGATCCAGTCCATGTGAGTAAAGAACAGGCAGTGGATACAGGGCCTGTGAGTAAAGAGCAGGCAGTGGATACAGGGCCTGTGAGTAAAGAGCAGGCAGTGGACCCAGTGCCTGTGAAAAACGAGCAGGCAGCAGGTACAGGGTCTGAAAGTAAAGAGCAGGTGGCGGATACAGGGTCTCTGAGTAAAGAGCAGGCAGGTGGTCGAGAGGCTGTGAGTAAAGAGCAGGCGGCGGATACAGGGTCTGTGTGTAATGCGCAGTCGGCGGATAGAGGGTCTGTGAGTAAAGAGCAGGCGGTGGATACAAGGCCTATGAGTAAAGAGCAGGCAACTGTTCCAGGGTCTGTGAGAAAAGAGCAGGCAGCGGATACAGGGTCTGCGAGTAAAGAGCAGGCTGCGGGTCCAGGGTCTGTGTGTAAAGAGCAGGCAAGGAGTCCAGTGCCTGTGAGTAAAGAGCAGGCAGCGGATACAGGGTCTGCAAGTAAAGAGTAGGCAGCGGGTACTGGGTCTGTGAGTAAAAAGCAGGCAGCAGGTCCAGTGCCTGTGAGTAAAGAGCAGGCAGCGGATACAGGGTCTGCGAGTAAAGAGCAGGCTGCAAATACAGGGCCTGTGAGTAAAGAACAGGCAGAGGGTCCAGTGCCTGTAAGTAAAGAGCAGGCTGTGGATACAGGGTCTCTGAGTAAAGAACAAGCAGCGGGTACATGGTCTGTGAGTAAAGAGCAGGCAGCGGGTCCAGGGTCTGTGAGTATTGTATTGTATTGTAATTGCATTTGTATAGCGCTTACTACCCCTGACGAGGCGTCGAAGCGCTTTTCGGCGAGTAGCACGCTACTCCGGGACCCATAGAGGATTAGTGTTGAATTAGTATAGTGAAACATGCAAGTAAATTTTAAGTGGTGGATATGTTAGTCAGTTATTTGGATTCAGAAGGATAGCGGAGGGATAGAAGAGGGAAAAAAGGTTTGCATATATATAGCGCTTCTAACCCCTGATGGGGTGTTGAATTGCTTTTTTTTTTTTTTTGGGCGAGTAGCACGCTACTCCGGAAACCCATAAAGGATTAGTGGTGAATTAGTATGGTGAAATATGAAAGTAATTTGAGTGGTGGATATTAGTCAGTTATTTGGAGTGAGAAGGATAGTGGAGGGATAGAAGGGAAAGAAAGGTTTGCATTCATATAGCGCCTGTTACCCCTGGTGGGTGTTGAAGCGCTTTGTTGGCGAGTAGCACGCTACTCTGGAACCCATAAAGGATTAGTGGTGAATTAGTATAGTGGAATATGGAATTAGTGAAGTGAACATGCTAGTCTGTTATTTTGATTGAAAAGGATAGTTGTGGGATAGAAGAGTGAAGGATTTCTTTTTGTAGGTCATAGCAGTAGGAGGAGGCTTTTTGATGAGTAAAAAGGGTTTTTGGAGGGGAAGAGTCAGAGGGAAGAGTTTAGAAAGGTTTGTCTTGGGCATTGGTACAGTAAAGGAGGTGTCAGAAGATACAAGGAGGGGTAGAGTAGGAGAGAGTCAAGAAAGGGTTATTTTGGGGAACATAGTAGTGGTATTGCGTTTGCGATAAATGAGAGAGTGGGTGTAGAGGATATAGTGATAGATGTATAGGGTGAGATAGGGTAGTGAATTGGAAAAAGTAGTAGAAAGAAGTTTGAGATGAGTCAAAAAGTTGGGCTAGAAGATATATTGAGGGAAGTATAGGCTGAGAAATAGGGTAGTGCATTGGAAATGCTAAATTAGAAGAAAGTGATAAATATATAGCTCCATAAGTACATTGAGAGTATATAGATGCATAAAGGAGGTAAGTATATGCAGATTAAAAATATTGATAGAGGTAGCAGATGAGAAATAGGGTAGTGCATTAGATATGCTTTTTCAGGAGAAAAGTAATAGACACATTAATTAATGGGAAGATGTGCAGCATTCCTGGCCCTGGCCCGTCTCGAACAGGCTCAAACAGGCACTCACCCTTGTCCTCTCTGCCCTTAGCTGAGACGCCCTAACCCTGGCCTTTGATACCCCTAGTAATCAGGTGACCCCGTCAGCCAATGGGAACCCTAGCCCTAATACTATCCAATCACAACACTAGCCCTAAAAGCTAGAACCAATAGGAGATCAGGACCTTACAGCCAATCTTAGCCCTACTCCAAGCATCCAATCAGTTCAAAAAACCCTGATCTCTATGTCCAATAGAGGCCCTAGCCCTACCAGTAGTCCCAACCCTAGTCCAAGCAACCAATGGGACGGGAAGCCCTAGTCACTACTTCCAATAGAAAGCCTAACCCTACTCTTAGTCCCACACCTAGTCCAGCAACCAATAACACCAGAAGCCCTAATCGCTACTTCCAATTAAAGGCCTAACCCTAGTCCTAGTTCCACCTTAGTCCCAACAATCAATAAAACAGGAAGCCCTAGTCCCTGCTTCCAATAGAAATCATAACCCTAGCCCTAGTCCCAACCCTACATTGATTGAATCACAGATCCAGAAACCAATCAGAACCCTCAAATACCCAACCAATGAGGACACTAACTCAAACCAATAGAAACATCAGATACAACCACCAATCAGTGTATACATGTAGCAGCCACTAGCAGACTATATAAGGTCCCAGCAACCTCAGACAAGGTTTGCTGCCCAGGGAGTTGGAAGCTGCTTCTCCTGTCCAGAATCTCCTAGGAGACAGACAGGCTCAATCCTGTCTTGTGGATTGTTACCTGCCTTGTTATGTTGGCCTAGGCCTGGCTGCCATGCTGCTTTTCTTTGCGCACGTTACACTGAGCCGGGCCTCCCTCGCCCTTTGCTCGTGCCAAGCTCTTTTGCACTGTCTGCATTTTCTGTTGTTCACCTTTTTGGGCTCAGTCTGCACAAACATGTACAAGGTCGCATAACAATGTATTTTGGTTCTTCCTGATATGGCCAGTCTCGCGCACCCAGACATAACATTAGGTGCAATTGCCATGAAGAATTTGGTATGCTTTTAATACTGTGGTTTACTAGCGATTAACACACTTGGAGAAATCCTTTTCAGTGAGAAGAGCTATGATGTCCTGCTGATGTAATTCTGCATCTAGAGACTGAGGTATGGGGGTTCGCTAGTCAAAGCCCAGAGGTCTTCTATTTTATAATAAACTATCTTACTGCAAGGGGAGGGTGGTAATGTTATTTATACGTTTATCCACTGAGCTCTGAGATGCTTTCCCCGTTTGTATTCTATGGAATTGTAACCATGCTGTTTATATTAGTCATATGCATTATGCTATTAGTACTGACACGTGTACTGTACATTAGAGCACGTAAGTTGGAATAAACATTTTAACCTATCCAGTGTCTCTTCCTACGCATCTTGTGGACAAGTACGAGTGAGTGACGAAAGAGTGTTCTTGCTTCTGCGAGTCCTGAGATAAAGATACCGTGTTCTGGGTTGTCCAAACATTAGTACTTGGGTGCTAATGGGATGCTAAGCTAGTTGGGTTGGGGTTTTTGGGTGCTACGGTATATGGTGGCAAACCACTGTATTCCGGGGTCCCATTTTCCTGTGCATAGCTCTGTGTATGTGCAGAAACCTTATGACATGGCGCCCAACGTGGGGCAGCTTATCTGCGAGACGGCTTGAGTAGTACTTGTGCTTGTCCACAAACCCCTCGCGTACGCTTCCGGAGGCGTAAGTGACGGTGATACCTCCTATATTGAATGTTTTATAGGTTCTTTCAAGCTTGATGTTATTAAAAAGGTTAGTTAACAGACCCATTTTGTGCTCCCTGATTAGGTTGTCGAATATAACTGTTTAGTCATGGCTGGTGTGGCGATAGCTGCACATAGTCGAGGAGCACTCCGAGACCACTTAGCTGTGTATGGAGTGCCCGATGCTGGGGTCGAGTTGGTCTTTGTGGTTCAAGCCGATGCGGCTTATCACTTTGAAGTGTTTTACACTTGGATCACTTTTGAAGCGGTGGATGCAGGTGATAAGCTGTTTCATGAATATAAACCCACCGCTATTCCTGCTGCCTATCGACCCTATACTACTCTTGAAGTGCCTCTCACGGCTTGGCAGCACCGTGTTTGGTTTAATGGCGCCCTACCACAACCTAATACCGCAGTTCGTTTAGGCCCCTTGTCAATTCAGGGGGCCACTTGGCCTGTATTGGCCGGGTATACCCCGCATCCAAATTATCTGGCATTACCGCTGTGAAACTGCGCACTATGCATACCGAATTGGTGCGAGTGCATCGAGCCCTAGTGACATATGTTACAGGTAGCCTCCATGGAGCTGCTCCTGTAGTCGCAGGCCAACCAGCTATTGCAGCTGGAGTGACCATAAGTCCTGTCATGGTAAATTCTGTGATGGGCAAACGTCCACAAAATAAGGACGACTATCCTTACTGGCTTGCAGAAAAGTTCGATCAGATAGAAGCAGTGTTTCCACATACATCCCCAGTAGATAAACACCGCATCCTCACGATAAGTTTGCCAAAAGACATAATCCCCGATTTGACATCATGTGAAAACTGGGGTAAGGTATTCGCAGCAGTTTATTCAAAATGTTTTGGAACTCCTTCCATGACGGTTCTACCCTCTGTAATTAAAAAAGTACAGGATGAACATGGCCCTGAAGCGGCTGTGGAATTAGGGATGAGACTAGTGGGAGTGTTTGATGTAGTAGCTGAGCTGATCCTTGGAAATGTCAAGGGCGATGCTATGAACTTTCAAGTAGCGAATGCTTTGGCTTTGGTCCCAGAGTTGGACAGGCCTCGCGAATTACCGAAAATAATAGCCCGGGCTTATAAAACAATTGGAAGAAATAGCCTAGGCAACAAGCCTTTTGTAAAAATGCAAACTCAATCGCAAACACAAGTTATACAAACAAAAAGTGCATCTGAGAAAGATGATAGACCAGTCTTCACTAAAAAGAGTTGGAGACAGAAAAAACAGGGTAAGCAACAAAAGAAGCCGGGGTCGAGAGGAGCTTCCCCAGTTTCGGTTTCCTCTGAACGTACTTATGATTTACGTGATAGGTCAAGGATTAAATCACCAGAAAGGTTTCAGAGCTCTGATACGCGTTCTCCTCGTTCTTCACAGGCCCAGACGTCTTCACAGGCTGGTGGAGGAGGACGGCAGGATAGAGGAAGGGGCCGAGAGGCTCCCCAGGAGCGAGACCAACCTCGACAACAAGTCAGAGGTAAAGCAGAAGACTTTCATCTTCCTCGACCGCAATTTCAGAAGAAAAAGGTTGCCGCTGTCACAGCGAAATATGCCTCAGACCGTGAGAACGAGACTCCAGAATTGGACGTGGGCAGTGACCCTCCTAGACAGCGCCGCGGAAGTTACCATAGTGCGGGAGGCGCTACGTCCTCATATGGAGGCGACAGCAACTGAAACATTCGTTACTGTAGAGACGGCTGACACGAGAGTGGCACCCCCTGACAGACTTTACAATATAGTCATACAAATTGAAGGTGACATACCGCGTGAAATAAAAGGGATTTTTTGGGAAAATCTAACCTCTTCATATGACATTTTGTTAGCGGAGGTGGATTGGCCACCCCCATTCGTTTTAGCTGCACATAAAGGAGAGGAGGTAATCCTTCCAAGCTTTTCAAGGCATGTCCCAAAAGACAAAGCTGAAGCACTTGCAGCTGAGTGGGCCGTGTACCTGGCACCAGCGTTATACCGCAACCATGTGGGATGGGATGAAGAATCACCTCCTCATGCAATACCTTTGCGGTCACTACCGCAGCCACAACCCCAATATCCCATCAAACGGCAGGCAAAGGCCCCGTCTCCGAAATTCTGACACAGTTGGAATATCAGGGAGTAATTGAACCATGCGTATCACCTATGAACAATCCCCTATTCGTGGTTTCTAAACCCGATGGATCGTACCGCTTAGTTTTGGATTACCGACATTTAAACTCTCATTGTCGGAACTTTGCGGTGCAAAATACACACAGTTCTGCGCTTGTAGACAGTCTTGTTCGTAAAAAATACAAAACGACACTTGACCTTTCAAACGGTTTCTACACGCACAACCTAGCCCCGGAGAGTGGTCAATGGACCGCATTTACATCCGGTGGTAAATTATTCCAGTTCCGGCGTTTACCCATGGGCTACAAAAATAGTCCGGGTATCTTCGCCGCCCGTGTTGTTTCTTTGTTAAATGACATTGATCAAGACGCATGTTCGTATGTAGACGACATCTATCTGACAGACGACGAGTTATATCAGCACCTGTCCCGTGTGGACCGCATTATTCTTGAATTTGCGGAGCAGGGTTACAAATTTAACTTTGCTAAGTCACACATAGCTGAATTCACCGTTCTGTTCTTGGGCTATGAGCTCAATAACGAAGGTAAGGGCTTAGCCCCCATTTCTTGGAAAAATGTGCACATTTGTGCCCCCAAATACTCTGAAGAAACTTCAGTCTTTGCTGGGTTTCCTGAATTTCGGGCGTACTTACATACCCGAATATGCCCAGCGTATCAAGCCTTTATATGCTTTGATACAACCTACTTATTCAAGGTCTTGCTGGCTGCCTGAGCATACCTTGATTCTGCAGTCTTTGCAGACAGACCTTTTGGAGTCTAAATATCTTTTGACTCGTGATAACCACACAAACCTGGTGATTAGAATAATTCCGGGGGCGGTGGGATTCACATACTTAACCTTTAATGAAGGTGATACAGTACCCATCGCATACAAGTCACATCTGTACACTTCCGCTGAATTGCGCTTTACATCTGTCGAAAAAGTTCTAACTGCAGTGCAAATGGCGATTCTAAAAGAACGCGCACTGGCACAGGGAAAGCGGATTCTGGTGGTAACACCCTGTCCTGCCCTGGAGGCAGTAACAAAGGCAAGTGTACCAAACTCAAAAGCAATGCATCCCCGTTGGATACAATGGGCTACATCCTTGACGTCTTCGGACGTCACTTTTGTCTTTGATTCTTCTCTTCAGACTCAGGAGTATTTGCAGTATGAATTCGTTCATCCTCCTCCTTTGTTTTTACTACCGCTTGAGGATTACAAATGTGTGATCTACACCGATGGTTCGGCGCAACCGGCCACTGGGTCCAAGCACGCTTATTCTGCTGCATGTGCTATTGTTGCGGGATCCTTTGTGGATGGAAAGTTCAAATCCACTGTAGTGCACACTCGCACACTTGGAGATAGTACCGCACAATTGGCCGAGCTGCATGCATTGCTACTTGCGCTTGAGTTTGCTTCTCAGGATGAGACCACTCTAATTGTATGTGATTCTTTTTACTGTGTACAATCTTACAATGACAATCTGTTTTTCTGGTCGAAAAACGACTACAAGGACGCAAAAGGGAGCACAATCAAGCATAAAATGCTTTGGGTTCGAGTGGCAGAATTGCAACAACGTCTGCCCCTCACACAGGTGGTTCACACCTTAGGCCATCAGCGGGTGGGCGCACACGCTATTGGTAACGATCTGGCAGATGAAGCTGCCCGTTCAGCAGTAGTCACGTGTTCAGTAGCAGCGGTTACCAGGTCCATGTCTAAAATAGACCCTGTTATATTAGCAGCTATTGCTGCAACCAAGGAAGGTAATAATTACCCTACAGGTTTCCCTTCCAAGTATTCTTACACATTAAGTCCCGATCAGGTTCCTTATGTAACTATACCTGACGTTGGAGATCGGCTGATCCCCAACGCGGACCGCAGGAGTGCCTTGATATCAGCTGCACACGAAGGCATGGCTTCTGCTCATGCAGGTGTATCAGCTTCGGTTTCCATCTTGCAGCAGCGTTATTGGTGGCGTGGATTGTATAAAGACACCCGTGCTTTTGTGCTTTCTTGCGACGTTTGTCAACAGATTAAGCCTTCCACGGTAACACGTCCACCACAAACCCCGCTCTGCATTGCTAACAGACCCTTTGGGTGTGTTTACTTGGATCACTGCGGTCCATTCTCATCAGACACTGCCTATAAATACATCTTAGTGGCAGTGGACTCGTGCACACGGTTTCTCTGGGTCTGGCCACAACGGAGTGCTGACGCCCGAAATGTAATCAGGGATTTGCGTGTCTTTGTGGGAATTTTCGCATGCGGCACCTTCCATTCGGACCAAGGTCCAGCGTTTGCCTCTAGGGCTTACAAGGATGCAATGGCTTCGCTTGGGGTGCGGGTGAAATTTTCGTCTCCGTATAGGCCTGAGGGCAACTCTATCGTTGAACGAATGAACCGTGACTTAAAGCAATCCTTAACAGCTAGGGTTTTAGGTACTGGCAGGAACTGGCTGGCCCATTTGTATACCGTTCAGCGTGCACTTAATAATCTCCCTAGAAGACCTCTGGGTGGGCGGACCCCATACGAAATGCTCTTTGGCATAAGAATGTTTGTGCCTGACCTTGAGGGTCCAGACATCGCGGCGCAATCCGCCAAGTTTGATGTAGATAACCATTCTGCTATGTTACAGGACTTACAAGAAGCCCGAGACAAACTTGCAACTATACATTTGCCTTCAGCCACAGATCCTGCGTTGCAGATTCCGGTAGCCGGTTGGCTTCCGAAAGTTGGAGAACTGGTTCGAGAGAAGGTTGAAAACAAAAAGAATTTGGCCCCTCTTTTCGTGCACCGGTTCCAGTTCTTGGTCTGAAGGGAACACGTACAGTCATTTTACCACCGCTTCCTGGTCGCAAAGAGAACAGATACATCTCAGTTGAAAATGTCAAGCTACAGCGCCTGGCCGATCCTGAATAGTGTCACACCAGCGGTCTCTTGTCCTGCCATTTATCGGACATATGTTCGTGGCCCATCTACACGAACGGTCGCTGATGCTGTAATTGAGATGGTTGATTTGCCTGAATCCTCTCCTTTGTCTGAAACTACAATTGATCCCCAACTCTCCACTACTATCGACGAGGACGAGTATACTTATCCTGCATCTGAATCGGTGGCGCATCAACCAACAACGCCACTTGGCCCGACTCGTTATTCCTTTGATTCGGATTCCACATCTTCAAAAGTTCCATCCAAGTTCAGTATTTTTATATCCTGGTTTAGAGACAATTTTTTGATTCCCCCCTGGACATACATCTGGTTGGTACTTTTCTTGATATTTTTGTTCATGTCCATTGGCTTTGTCACAGTGTTTTTTCTACTAATCAATGGTCACTATTTACCTGAACGCTCTGCTGTAGACTATGTTTCTGGAACTTTGGCTCCTCATTCCTCGTCTCACATCATGAAGCGTGACCACACATTTGTGAACATTTCAGCTTTCCCCGTTGCTGATGGCATTGTATGGGATGCAGTGAACTAGCAAATCCATGGTCCGACGGAAATTATTAATGTACCTAATGTCCTTCGTGTTTCAATGGGTGATGTAGTACAAAATAATATTCATTCTGATGATTGGGATGTGCATGCCGTTGAAGCATTGTTTGCCGATTTAAAATATTATGCATCTTTTAATGCTGAAGATCTATATATGAATTCTGCTAATTATGCCGATTTGTATTGTTACCAACATTGGGGTAATCATTTTCTTCATAAGCCCAGTGCCCTGCGAAGTTCTGTTAACTTCACCCAATGGGAACATTGTCCAAACCCCTTGCCAGGTAGCTCTCAAACTCTTCGGAATAAGTTTAATTATTTTACTGATTTTAATCGGTCGAACCCTGCATCCTATTATTTTAGACTAAATAACACATCAACTCAGAAAATTATGTTGACACACACCAAATTGCTTTATTCAGGTTCCTTTCTGAGTGCCCTAGCTGTGGGTGGTTATGAGTACTGGGACAATACAGTGGATTTAAAATCTATTTGGGGCTCCAAGCCATGGCAGGTACAGGGAACCGAGGCGTTGCATCGTGCTTGCCTCATCCCTACCCAAATTATGTTCCTAAATGCTTCCATCTATCAGACTACATGTTGGGGCTTAGCAACCACTAAACAATTGAATACGCCATCAATACCCTCCCTGTCGAGTTTTCCAAATGAAAGCTCACGATTCAATATGTCCATTGTGTCCCTGCAGGCAATGTTACAGAATAATTCGTTTAATGTTTCTAAGCTGGTTCAGTCACCCTGGTTAATATGGCCTATATCATCTAATGCATGTCAAATGCGTTTTCATGATACTGGTGCTAGCTACACACAGAATAGGCCTGATCCGAGGTTTACTGATGCCCGTACTGTCACTACATACTCTGTTGGTAAATTATGCAAACAATGGCTGCAACATTCGTCCCTTGATTCTGTTAAACAACATTTGTCCCTCCTTACAGGCAATATTGATCTGTCCGACTTTGTTTTGGGACCTCGTGGTCCCCGACCTAAGAGATTCATTTATGAAACATATAATGAACTCTGGAAGCTATCACAAATGGAAGCTGCTTCCCGTCTTCGGGAAATAGATCAAGCAAATATGGAAAAAGTGCTCGCTGTTGTTGACAATAGTATTAATACCCTGTCTTCTCGCATTTACACTTTAGAGAATATTGTGTCCTCTGTTGTTGATATTGTACAAGATGATGTTTCTGTGTTATATCATGGTCAGAATCAATTGCGCTCAGTTATGCAGTTTGCATGGACTTTGCAAACACTTAAGTTGGGTAAAGTTCCTTGGCATTTCTTGAACACCTCTGCCTTATTTCTACCTTTTAACTTAACTGATAAACAGCAATTTATGTCCATGAAGGATGCAACTTACACTCTATTACATATCGAAAAGGTGGATCCTTTGCCGTTCTCTGTTGCAGAACTCGATTCTGCTGTATGGCTAGTCCATGGGGTTATAGCTTTACCATTTTCCTTGTTTGAATTTGACTCGTGCATGAAACATTATCCTGTGGGCCGTTACCGGCCATTGGGCAGTGCTTTCCTGCATGAACTCTGGTCCTTGCCTTTCATGTATAAATGCCTTCGGGACGGCAAGGAAGTCTTTCTCACGGGGGAGTACTGCGACTCGACTATAGGTCATTCGCTTATTTGTAAACACATTAAATTGCATGGCTCATGTAGCGTTTCTTCTCCTAATCTTGCTTGTGTGCTGAAAGGTATTCCTGCTCCTGTTATTTCACCTACTTTCACTCTCCTTTCCAATGGTAGTTATTTACTTTTAAATAACGAAAACTGTTGTGGCCTGCAGGCTGGCATTCCTTACGTTGTAACAGTTTCGCACAGGGTTGTCTGCTGCAAAAATGTGCTTTTTCCTCCCCCTCATGGCAAGGTTGATATCTCTATTTGGCCTTCCATCCCTACCATGGAAGCAGATTTCAATAGACTGAGCAGAATAAAGGCACTATTATTGAACGAGGAAGTTATGCTCACGTCCGCCCGGGAGACATTCATTCTCCAGGTGGCGAGTACCCACAGTGAAATACAGGCCCTTTTAAACACTAATCTCCCCCAACATTTTGGGGAGTTAATACATCGTATTTTTAACGCATCTAACACTGAAGGCCTAGTACACTTTTTTAAGGTCGTTGGGTCGGGCTTGGTGTCCTCCTTCCAAACTATTTTTGGTGTCATCCCGGCTTTCATACATTCTATATTTTCCAGTGTCTTTGGCGGTTTCCCATTGATCCTCGCTTTAGCGGCTGGTGTCTTGCTCTTAATTTGCTTTCTGCGCAATGGCTGCTCCCCGATGGGACCTGCTCGATCCAGAACGCCTCCAGCTGCTCCGTGAGCGCCTTTTGGCCGGTTTTGGTGTCTTGCCATTGGCGACACTGAGTGTGTCATATACTCTTTCATTTCGCTTTGCGTATTTCACTTGCGTGCAACCTGTGATGACTTGTGTCCGCTGTCCTTTCACCTGGACTCTGGATTATTGCCTCTCCAATTCGTCATTGTCTGTTCCGGATTTTGTTCAGTTGATGGGTCCCTTAGAGGCCCATGAGCAGGACTGTTCCGTTGCTGGCTGTATGGCGCGTGCGGCTGCACTGGGGATTTTGGCGCAATGGGATATCTGGGCGGCTGCCCAGGATCTCCTACAACGAAGCTGTTTTAATTATCACGCAAGCTGTCCCGCATTGCTTATGGATGCTCCCTTTGCTGAGGAGCATTCCTGCTCTTTGAACTCATGGATTGGATGGCATCTATGTTTTTTGATGATTCCAATGATGAACTCTTGGAGGGTATGGCTTTTTTCTGTACTTTCACTTTCGTGGATTGACCTGCCCTTCGCCGTTTGGGCGCTCCCTGTGCTCCAACGGCTCTGTTTTTCCTCTGTCCTGGCCGCCGGACTGTCCAGGGAGGGTGTCTTGTGGATTGTTACCTGCCTTGTTATGTTGGCCTAGGCCTGGCTGCCATGCTGCTTTTCTTTGCGCACGTTACACTGAGCCGGGCCTCCCTCGCCCTTTGCTCGTGCCAAGCTCTTTTGCACTGTCTGCATTTTCTGTTGTTCACCTTTTTGGGCTCAGTCTGCACAAACATGTACAAGGTCGCATAACAATGTATTTTGGTTCTTCCTGATATGGCCAGTCTCGCGCACCCAGACATAACATTAGGTGCAATTGCCATGAAGAATTTGGTATGCTTTTAATACTGTGGTTTACTAGCGATTAACACACTTGGAGAAATCCTTTTCAGTGAGAACAGCTATGATGTCCTGCTGATGTAATTCTGCATCTAGAGACTGAGGTATGGGGGTTCGCTAGTCAAAGCCCAGAGGTCTTCTATTTTATAATAAACTATCTTACTGCAAGGGGAGGGTGGTAATGTTATTTATACGTTTATCCACTGAGCTCTGAGATGCTTTCCACGTTTGTATTCTATGGAATTGTAACCATGCTGTTTATATTAGTCATATGCATTATGCTATTAGTACTGACACGTGTACTGTACATTAGAGCACGTAAGTTGGAATAAACATTTTAACCTATCCAGTGTCTCTTCCTACGCATCTTGTGGACAAGTACGAGTGAGTGACGAAAGAGTGTTCTTGCTTCTGCGAGTCCTGAGATAAAGATACCGTGTTCTGGGTTGTCCAAACATTAGTACTTGGGTGCTAATGGGATGCTAAGCTAGTTGGGTTGGGGTTTTTGGGTGCTACGGTATATGGTGGCAAACCACTGTATTCCGGGGTCCCATTTTCCTGTGCATAGCTCTGTGTATGTGCAGAAACCTTATGACAATCCACACTTTGGATTTCTGCAGGTAAAGGCCTCACAAACTTGAAATCTAACAATACTGTTTGAATACAACTTTACTCCCTCTCCTGGCCAAAAAACAGAAGTGCACAGTCCCTATTAAACACAGTTTAAACAGCTCACAGAAGCACCCTCTGATGTAGAAAATCCCTGTTGCTGGAGGGGAGGCAGGGGGGCTGGTTTCACTGGCTTGATAACACAAAATGGTGGCTGGGGGTGCACTGTTTAACATACAGGTCTTAGCACAGAGCAGAGGAGAAATTTGGAGGGAAAACTGAATAGTCACCAGGAATGAGAGCGACAAACTACAGAGTTTGGACTGCAAATCCCACAATTCAACACGTTAAATGGAAGCAATCATGGGCAGGAAAACCACAAGTTTAACACACAAAACAGGTGATAAAGGGTAGGCAGCTGATACAGGGCCTGTGAGTAAAGAGCAGGCAGAGGGTCCAGGGTCTGTGAGTAAAGAGCAGGCAGCGGATACAGGCCTGTGAGTAAAGAGCAGGCAGCGGGTCCAGGGTCTGTGAGTAAAGAGTAGGCAGCGGATACAGGGCCTGTGAGTAAAGAGCAGGCAGATGGTCCAGGGCCTGTGAGTAAAGAGCAGGCAGAGGGTCCAGGGCCTGTGAGTAAAGAGTAGGCAGAGGGTCCAGGGCCTGTGAGTAAAGAGCAGGCAGAGGGTCCAGTGCCTGTGATTAAAGAGCAGGCAGCGGGTCCAGGGTCTGAGTGTAAAGAGCAGGCAGTGGGTCCAGGGTCGGTGGGTAAAAAGCAGGCAGCGGACACAGGGTCTGAATGTAAAGAGCAGGCAGCGGATACAGGGTCTGAGTGTAAAGAGCAGGCAGTGGGTCCAGGGTCGGTGGGTAAAAAGCAGGCAGCGGATACAGGGTCTGAATGTAAAGAGCAGGCAGCGGGTCCAGGGTCTGCGAGAAAAGAACATTCGGCGGGTCCAGGGTCTGCGAGTAAAGAGCAGGCAGCGGGTCCAGGGTCTGTGAGATTCAGGAGTGTCTGTGAGATGCAGGAGTGTCTGTGAGATGCAGGTGTGTCTGTGAGATGCAGGTGTGTCTGTGAGATGCAGGTGTGTCTGTGAGATGCAGGTGTGATGCAGGTGTGTCTGTGAGATGCAGGTGTGTCTGTGAGATGCAGGTGTGTGTGTGAGAAGCAGGTGTGTCTGTGAGATGCAGGTGTGTCTGTGAGATGCAGGTGTGTCTGTGAGATGCAGGTGTGTCTGTGAGATGCAGGTGTGTCTGTGAGATGCAGGTGTGTGTGTGAGATGCAGGAGTGTCTGTGAGATGCAGGAGTGTCTGTGAGATGCAGGTGTGTCTGTGAGATGCAGGTGTGTCTGTGAGATGCAGGAGTGTCTGTGAGATGCAGGAGTGTCTGTGAGATGCAGGTGTGTCTGTGAGATGCAGGTGTGTCTGTGAGATGCAGGTGTGTCTGTGAGATGCAGGAGTGTCTGTGAGATGCAGGTGTGTCTGTGAGATGCAGGTGTGTCTGTGAGATGCAGGAGTGTCTGAGATGCAGGAGTGTCTGTGGATGAGAGTGTCTGTGAGATGCAGGTGTGTCTGTGAGATGCAGGTGTGTCTGTGAGATGCAGGTGTGTCTGTGAGATGCAGGTGTGTCTGTGAGATGCAGGTGTGTCTGTGAGATGCAGGTGTGTGTGTGAGAAGCAGGTGTGTCTGTGAGATGCAGGTGTGTCTGTGAGATGCAGGTGTGTCTGTGAGATGCAGGTGTGTCTGTGAGATGCAGGAGTGTCTGTGAGATGCAGGTGTGTCTGTGAGATGCAGGTGTGTCTGTGAGATGCAGGAGTGTCTGTGAGATGCAGGAGTGTCTGTGAGATGCAGGAGTGTCTGTGAGATGCAGGTGTGTCTGTGAGATGCAGGTGTGTCTGTGAGATGCAGGTGTGTCTGTGAGATGCAGGTGTGTCTGTGAGATGCAGGTGTGTCTGTGAGATGCAGGTGTGTGTGTGAGAAGCAGGTGTGTCTGTGAGATGCAGGTGTGTCTGTGATACAGCAGCCTCTGTGCAGACAGCACTGTGCATGGGAGATACAAACCGTTGAGCACCAAGAGTGAGTGATAGTAAATTATTGTTTGAAGCGCTCTATAAGAACGAGTTTTTATTATTATTATTATTATTATTACTGCTAAAAGCTTCACCCGTCTCTAACCCCCCCACCTCTATGGCAGCTCGTCTCATCTCAGGCGGCAGGTCTCCTCACCCCCTGCGGAGCTCTCTTCACCCCCTGCGGAGCTCTCCTCACGCCCTGCGGAGCTCTCCTCACGCCCTGCGGAGCTCTCCTCACGCCCTGCGGAGGGAGGTCTCCTCACGCCCTTCGGAGCTCTCCTCACGCCCTTCGGAGGTCTCCTCACGCCCTGCAGAGCTCTCCTCATGCCCTGCGGAGGTCTCCTCACGCCCTGCGGAGAGAGGTCTCCTCACGCCCTGCGGAGCTCTCTTCACCCCCTGCGGAGCTCTCTTCACCCCCTGCGGAGCTCTCCTCACGCCCTGCGGAGCTCTCCTCACGCCCTGCGGAGGGAGCTCTCCTCACGCCCTGCGGAGGGAGGTCTCCTCACGCCCTGCGGAGCTCTCTTCACCCCCTGCGGAGCTCTCCTCACGCCCTGCGGAGGTCTTCTCACGCCCTGCGGAGCGCTCCTCATGCCCTGCGGAGCTCTCCTCATGCCCTGCAGAGCTCTCCTCACGCCCTGCGGAGCTCTCCTCACGCCCTGCGGAGCTCTCCTCACGCCCTGCAGAGCTCTCTTCACCCCCTGCGGAGCTCTCCTCACGCCCTGCAGAGCTCTCCTCACACCCTGCGGAGGTCTCCTCACACCCTGCAGAGCTCTCCTCATGCCCTGCGGAGCTCTCCTCATGCCCTGCGGAGCTCTCCTCACGCCCTGCGGAGGGAGGTCTCCTCACGCCCTGATGGAGGTCTCCACACGCCCTGCGGAGCTCTCCTCATGCCCTGCGGAGCTCTCCTCACGCCCTGCGGAGGGAGGTCTCCTCATGCCCTGCGGAGCTCTCCTCACGCCCTGCAGAGCTCTCCTCATGCCCTGCGGAGCTCTCCTCACGCCCTGATGGAGGTCTCCACACGCCCTGCGGAGCTCTCCTCACGCCCTGCGGAGCTCTCCTCATGCCCTGCGGAGGGAGGTCTCCTCACGCCCTGCGGAGGGAGGTCTCCTCACGCCCTGCGGAGCTCTCTTCACCCCCTGCGGAGCTCTCCTCACGCCCTGCGGAGAGTCTTCTCACGCCCTGCGGAGCGCTCCTCATGCCCTGCGGAGCTCTCCTCATGCCCTGCAGAGCTCTCCTCACGCCCTGCGGAGCTCTCCTCACGCCCTGCGGAGCTCTCCTCACGCCCTGCAGAGCTCTCTTCACCCCCTGCGGAGCTCTCCTCACGCCCTGCAGAGCTCTCCTCACACCCTGCGGAGGTCTCCTCACACCCTGCAGAGCTCTCCTCATGCCCTGCGGAGCTCTCCTCATGCCCTGCGGAGCTCTCCTCCCACGCCCTGCGGAGGAGAGGTCTCCTCACGCCCTGATGGAGGTCTCCACACGCCCTGCGGAGCTCTCCTCATGCCCTGCGGAGCTCTCCTCACGCCCTGCGGAGGGAGGTCTCCTCATGCCCTGCGGAGCTCTCCTCACGCCCTGCAGAGCTCTCCTCATGCCCTGCGGAGCTCTCCTCACGCCCTGATGGAGGTCTCCACACGCCCTGCGGAGCTCTCCTCATGCCCTGCGGAGGGAGGTCTCCTCATGCCTGCGGAGCTCTCCTCACGCCCTGCGGAGCTCTCCTCACGCCCTGCGGAGGGAGGTCTCCTCACACCCTTTGGAAGGAGGTCCCCTCACGCCCTGCGGAGGTCCCCTCACGCCCTGCGGAGGGAGGTCTCCTCACGCCCTGCGGAGCTCTCCTCGTGCCCTGCAGAGCTCTCCTCACGCCCTGCGGAGGGAGGTCTCCTCACGCCCTGCAGAAGTCTCCTTACGCCCTGCGGAGCTCTCCTCACGCCCTGTGGAGGGAGGTCTCCTCACGTCCTACGGAGCTCTCTTCTCGCCCTGAGGAGCTCTCCTCACGCCCTGCGGAGGGAGGCCTCATCACGCCCTGCGGAGGTCTCCTCACGCCCTGCGGAGGGAGGTCCCCTCACGTCCTACGGAGCTCTCCTCTTGCCCTGCGGAGCTCTCCTCACGCCCTGCGGAGGGAGGTCTCCTCACGCCCTGCGGAGGTCTCCTCTCGCCCTGCGGAGCTCTCCTCACGCCCTGCAGAGGGAGGTCTCCTCACGCCCTGCAGAGGGAGGTCTCCTCACGCCCTGCGGAGGTCTCCTCACGCCCTGCGGAGCTCTCCTCACACCCTTTGGAGGTCTCCTCACGCCCTTCGGAGGTCTCCTCATGCCCTGCAGAGCTCACCTCACGTCCTGCGGAGCTCTCCTCACGCCCTGCTGAGAGAGGTCTCCTCACGTCCTGCAGAGGTCTCCTCACACCCTGCGGAGCTCTCCTCACGCTCTGATGGAGGTCTCCACACGCCCTGCGGAGCTCTCCTCATGCCCTGCGGAGCTCTCCTCACTCCCTGCGGAGGTCTCCTCACGCCCTGCGGAGCTCTCCTCATGCCCTGCGGAGGGAGGTCTCCTCATGCCCTGCGGAGGTTTCCTCACGCCCTGCGGAGCTCTCCTCACGCCCTGCGAAGGAGGTCTCCTCACGCCCTGCGGAGGTCTCCTCACGCCCTGCGGAGCTCTCTTCACCCCCTGCAGAGCTCTCCTCACGCCCTGCAGAGGTCTCCTCACGCCCTGCGGAGGGAGGTCTCCTTACTCTCCTCACGCCCTGCGGAGGGAGGTCTCCTCACGCCCTGTGGAGCTCTCCTCACGCCCTGCGGAGGGAGGTCACCTCACGCCCTGCGGAGGTCTCCTCATGCCCTGCGGAGCTCTCCTCACGCCCTGCGGAGGGAAGTCTCCTCACGCCCTGCGGAGCTCTCCTCACGCCCTGCGGAGGGAGGTCTGCTCACGCCCTGTGGAGGTCTCCTCACGCCCTGCGGAGCTCTCTTCACCCCCTGCGGAGCTCCCCTCACGCCCTGCGGAGGTCTCCTCATGCCCTGCGGAGGTCTCCTCACGCCCTGCGGAGCTCTCCTCATGCCCTGCGGAGGGAGGTCTCCTCATGCCCTGCGGAGGTTTCCTCACGCCCTGCGGAGCTCTCCTCACGCCCTGCGAAGGGAGGCCTCATCACGCCCTGCGGAGGTCTCCTCACGCCCTGCGGAGGGAGGTCCCCTCATGTCCTACGGAGCTCTCCTCTTGCCCTGCGGAGCTCTCCTCACGCCCTGCGGAGGGAGGTCTCCTCACGCCCTGCGGAGGTCTCCTCTCGCCCTGCGGAGCTCTCCTCACGCCCTGCAGAGGGAGGTCTCCTCACGCCCTGCGGAGGTCTCCTCACGCCCTGCGGAGCTCTCCTCACACCCTTTGGAGGTCTCCTCACGCCCTTCGGAGGTCTCCTCATGCCCTGCAGAGCTCACCTCACGTCCTGCGGAGCTCTCCTCACGCCCTGCGGAGAGAGGTCTCCTCACGTCCTGCAGAGGTCTCCTCACACCCTGCGGAGCTCTCCTCACGCTCTGATGGAGGTCTCCACACGCCCTGCGGAGCTCTCCTCATGCCCTGCGGAGCTCTCCTCACTCCCTGCGGAGGTCTCCTCACGCCCTGCGGAGCTCTCCTCATGCCCTGCGGAGGGAGGTCTCCTCATGCCCTGCGGAGGTTTCCTCACGCCCTGCGGAGCTCTCCTCACGCCCTGCGAAGGGAGGTCTCCTCACGCCCTGCGGAGGTCTCCTCACGCCCTGCGGAGCTCTCTTCACCCCCTGCAGAGCTCTCCTCACGCCCTGCAGAGGTCTCCTCACGCCCTGCGGAGGGAGGTCTCCTTACTCTCCTCACGCCCTGCGGAGGGAGGTCTCCTCACGCCCTGTGGAGCTCTCCTCACGCCCTGCGGAGGGAGGTCACCTCACGCCCTGCGGAGGTCTCCTCATGCCCTGCGGAGCTCTCCTCACGCCCTGCGGAGGGAAGTCTCCTCACGCCCTGCGGAGCTCTCCTCACGCCCTGCGGAGGAGGTCTGCTCACGCCCTGCGGAGGTCTCCTCACGCCCTGCGGAGCTCTCTTCACCCCCTGCGGAGCTCCCCTCACGCCCTGCGGAGGTCTCCTCATGCCCTGCGGAGGTCTCCTCACGCCCTGCGGAGCTCTCCTCATGCCCTGCGGAGGGAGGTCTCCTCATGCCCTGCGGAGGTTTCCTCACGCCCTGCGGAGCTCTCCTCACGCCCTGCGAAGGGAGGTCTCCTCACGCCCTGCGGAGGTCTCCTCACGCCCTGCGGAGCTCTCTTCACCCCCTGCAGAGCTCTCCTCACGCCCTGCAGAGGTCTCCTCACGCCCTGCGGAGGGAGGTCTCCTTACTCTCCTCACGCCCTGCGGAGGGAGGTCTCCTCACGCCCTGTGGAGCTCTCCTCACGCCCTGCGGAGGGAGGTCACCTCACGCCCTGCGGAGGTCTCCTCATGCCCTGCGGAGCTCTCCTCACGCCCTGCGGAGGGAAGTCTCCTCACGCCCTGCGGAGCTCTCCTCACGCCCTGCGGAGGGAGGTCTGCTCACGCCCTGTGGAGGTCTCCTCACGCCCTGCGGAGCTCTCTTCACCCCCTGCGGAGCTCTCCTCACGCCCTGCGGAGGTCTCCTCATGCCCTGCGGAGCTCTCCTCACACCCTGCGGATCTCTCCTCACGCCCTGCGGAGGGAGGTCTCATCACGCCCTGCGGAGGTCTCCTCACGCCCTGCGGAACTCCCCTCATGCCCTGCGGAGGGAGGTCTCCTCACGCCCTGCGGAGGTCTCCTCACGCCCTGTGGAGCTCTCCTCATGCCCTGCGGAGCTCTCCTCACTCCCTGCGGAGGTCTCCTCACGCCCTGCGGAGCTCTCCTCATGCCCTGCGGAGGGAGGTCTCCTCATGCCCTGCGGAGGTTTCCTCACGCCCTGCGGAGCTCTCCTCACGCCCTGCGAAGGGAGGTCTCCTCACGCCCTGCGGAGGTCTCCTCACGCCCTGCGGAGCTCTCTTCACCCCCTGCAGAGCTCTCTCTCACGCCCTGCAGAGGTCTCCTCACGCCCTGCGGAGGGAGGTCTCCTTACTCTCCTCACGCCCTGCGGAGGGAGGTCTCCTCACTCCCTGTGGAGCTCTCCTCACGCCCTGCGGAGGGAGGTCACCTCACGCCCTGCGGAGGTCTCCTCATGCCCTGCGGAGCTCTCCTCACGCCCTGCGGAGGGAAGTCTCCTCACGCCCTGCGGAGCTCTCCTCACGCCCTGCGGAGGGAGGTCTGCTCACGCCCTGTGGAGGTCTCCTCACGCCCTGCGGAGCTCTCTTCACCCCTGCGGAGCTCCCCTCACGCCCTGCGGAGGCTCTCCTCATGCCCTGCGGAGGTCTCCTCACGCCCTGCGGAGCTCTCCTCATGCCCTGCGGAGGGAGGTCTCCTCATGCCCTGCGGAGGTTTCCTCACGCCCTGCGGAGCTCCCCTCACGCCCTGCGAAGGGAGGTCTCCTCACGCCCTGCGGAGGTCTCCTCACGCCCTGCGGAGCTCTCTTCGCCCCCTGCAGAGCTCTCCTCACGCCCTGCAGAGGTCTCCTCACGCCCTGCGGAGGGAGGTCTCCTTACTCTCCTCACGCCCTGCGGAGGGAGGTCTCCTCACGCCCTGTGGAGCTCTCCTCACGCCCTGCGGAGGGAGGTCACCTCACGCCCTGCGGAGGTCTCCTCATGCCCTGCGGAGCTCTCCTCACGCCCTGCGGAGGGAAGTCTCCTCACGCCCTGCGGAGCTCTCCTCACGCCCTGCGGAGGGAGGTCTGCTCACGCCCTGTGGAGGTCTCCTCACGCCCTGCGGAGCTCTCTTCACCCCTGCGGAGCTCTCCTCACGCCCTGCGGAGGTCTCCTCATGCCCTGCGGAGCTCTCCTCACACCCTGCGGATCTCTCCTCACGCCCTGCGGAGGGAGGTCTCATCACGCCCTGCGGAGGTCTCCTCACGCCCTGCGGAACTCCCCTCATGCCCTGCGGAGGGAGGTCTCCTCACGCCCTGCGGAGGTCTCCTCACGCCCTGTGGAGGGAGGTCTCCTCACACCCTGCGAAGGTCTCCTCACGCCCTGTGGAGCTCTCCTCACGCCCTGTGGAGCTCTCCTCACGCCCTGCGGAGGGAGGTCTCCTCACGCCCTGCGGAGCTCTCTTCACCCCCTGCGGAGGGAGGTCCCCTCACACCCTGCGGAGCTCTCTTCACCCCCTGCGGAGCTCTCCTCACGCCCTGCGGAGGTCTCCTCACGCCCTGCGGAGCGCTCCTCATGCCCTGCGGAGCTCTCCTCATGCCCTGCAGAGCTCTCCTCACGCCCTGCGGAGCTCTCCTCACGCCCTGCGGAGCTCTCCTCACGCCCTGCGGAGCTCTCTTCACCCCCTGCGGAGCTCTCCTCACGCCCTGCAGAGCTCTCCTCACGCCATGCGGAGCTCTCCTCATGCCCTGCGGAGCTCTCTTCACCCCCTGCGGAGCTCTCCTCACACCCTGCGGAGGTCTCCTCACACCCTGCAGAGCTCTCCTCATGCCCTGCGGAGCTCTCCTCATGCCCTGCGGAGCTCTCCTCACGCCCTGCGGAGGGAGGTCTCCTCACGCCCTGATGGAGGTCTCCACACGCCCTGCGGAGCTCTCCTCACGCCCTGCGGAGGGAGGTCTCCTCATGCCCTGCGGAGTTCTCCTCACGCCCTGCAGAGCTCTCCTCATGCCCTGCGGAGCTCTCCTCACGCCCTGCGGAGGGAGGTCTCCTCATGCCCTGCGGAGCTCTCCTCACGCCCTGCGGAGCTCTCCTCACGCCCTGCGGAGGGAGGTCTCCTCACACCCTTCGGAGGGAGGTCCCCTCACGCCCTGCGGAGCTCTCCTCACGCGCTGCGGAGGGAGGTCTCCTCACACCCTGCAGAGCTCTCCTCATGCCCTGCAGAGCTCTCCTCACACCCTGCGGAGGGAGGTCTCCTCACGCCCTGCGGAGCTCTCCTCACGCCCTGCGGAGGGAGGTCTCCTCACGCCCTGCGGAGGGAGGTCTCCTCACGCTCTGCAGAAGTCTCCTCACGACCTGTGGAGCTCTCCTCACGCCCTGTGGAGGGAGGTCTCCTCACGTCCTACGGAGCTCTCCTCTCGCCCTGAGGAGCGCTCCTCACGCCCTGCGGAGGGAGGCCTCATCACGCCCTGCGGAGGTCTCCTCACGCCCTGCGGAGGGAGGTCCCCTCACGTCCTACGGAGCTCTCCTCTTGCCCTGCGGAGCTCTCCTCACGCCCTGCGGAGGGAGGTCTCCTCACGCCCTGCGGAGGTCTCCTCTCGCCCTGAGGAGCTCTCCTCACGCCCTGCAGAGGGAGGTCTCCTCACGCCCTGCGGAGCTCTCCTCACACCCTTTGGAGGTCTCCTCACGCCCTTCGGAGGTCTCCTCATGCCCTGCAGAGCTCACCTCACGTCCTGCGGAGCTCTCCTCACGCCCTGCGGAGGGAGGTCTCCTCACGTCCTACGGAGCTCTCCTCACGCCCTGTGGAGCTCTCCTCACGCCCTGCGGAGGGAGGCCTCCACACGCCCTGCGGAGGTCTCCTCACACCCTGCGGAGCTCTCCTCACGCTCTGATGGAGGTCTCCACACGCCCTGCGGAGCTCTCCTCATGCCCTGCGGAGCTCTCCTCACTCCCTGCGGAGGTCTCCTCACACCCTGCGGAGCTCTCCTCATGCCCTGCGGGGGGAGGTCTCCTCATGCCCTGCGGAGGTTTCCTCACGCCCTGCGGAGCTCTCCTCATGCCCTGCGGAGGGAGGTCTTCTCATGCCCTGCGGAGGTCTCCTCACGCCCTGCGGCGCTCTCTTCACCCCCTGCGGAACTCTCCTCACGCCCTGCGGAGGTCTCCTCACGCCCTGCGGAGCTCTCCTCACGCCCTGCAGAGGTTTCTTCACCCCCTGCGGAGCTCTCCTCACGCCCTGCGGAGCTCTCCTCACGCCCTGCGGAGGTCTCCTCATGCCCTGCGGAGGGAGGTCTCCTCACTCTCCTCACGCCCTGCAGAGCTCTCCTCACGCCCTGCGGAGGGAGGTCACCTCACGCCCTGCGGAGGTCTCCTCACGCCCTGCGGAGCTCTCCTCACGCCCTGCGGAGGGAAGTCTCCTCACGCCCTGCGGAGCTCTCCTCACGCCCTGCGGAGGGAGGTCTGCTCACGCCCTGTGGAGGTCTCCTCATGCCCTGCGGAGCTCTCTTCACCCCCTGCGGAGCTCTCCTCACACCCTGCGGAGGGAGGTCTCATCACGCCCTGCGGAGGTCTCCTCACGCCCTGCGGAACTCCCCTCATGCCCTGCGGAGGGAGGTCTCCTCACGCCCTGCGGAGGTCTCCTCACGCCCTGCGGAGGGAGGTCTCCTCACACCCTGCGGAGGTCTCCTCATGCCCTGTGGAGCTCTCCTCACGCCCTGTGGAGATCTCCTCACGCCCTGCGGAGGGAGGTCTCCTCACGCCCTGCAGAGGGAGGTCTCTTCACGCCCTGCGGAGCTCTCCTCACGCCCTGCGGAGGGAAGTCTCCTCACGCCCTGCGGAGCTCTCCTCAAGCCCTGCAGAGGGAGGTCTCCTCACGCCCTGCGGAGGTCTCCTCGCGCCCTGCGGAGCTCTCCTCACGCCCTGCGGAGGGAGGTCTCCTCACACCCTGCGGAGGTCTCCTCACACCCTGCGGAGCTCTCCTCACGCGCTGCGGAGGGAAGTCTCCTCACGCCCTGTGGAGGTCTCCCCACGCCCTGCGGAGGGAGGTCTCCTCAAGCCCTGCGGAGGTCTCCTCATGCCCTGCGGAGCTCTCTTCACCCCCTGCGGAGCTCTCCTCACGCCCTGCGGAGGTCTCCTCATGCCCTGCGGAGCTCTCCTCATGCCCTGCGGAGGGTGGTCTCCTCACACCCTGCGGAGGTCTCCTCACGCCCTGCAGAGCTCCCCTCATGCCCTGCGGAGGGAGGTCTCCTCACGCCCTGCAGAGGTCTCCTCACGGCCTGCGGAGGGAGGTCTTCTTACGCCCTGCGGAGGTCTCCTCACGCCCTGCGGAGCTCTCTTCACCCCCTGCAGAGCTCTCCTCACGCCCTGCAGAGGTCTCCTCACGCCCTGCGAGTCCCAGGCAGCGTACAGCACTCAGTGCCCAAGTACTCCGTCAAGCTGACGGTATTCCGCCCGCCGTATTTAGATGCCTACGCAATACACAGAAGACTGCCGCGGCGGTGGATTTCTGTGCTGAGAAACCTTGAACCGTCGCCGTCTTGACTGCGGGATCCCACAGAGCTGATTTAGATGTTCCAGTTAAGCTGGCGGAGTCCTGTTGGTGGAGTCCTGATGGGGCGACCGTGGTGGTGGGGAGACAGGTAAGTGACTTTTTTTTTAACGTAAAACATATATATGTAGTGTATGTGTACATATGTTTGTAGGATATGTGGAGAGAGCTTTGTTTGTGTATACTGCAGGGTACACAACCAACATACACACACCAAGCATTGTATACCCGCACACACCACGAACACCTACCTTCGAGACGGTCAAAACGGGTGCGAGTCTGTCGTGGTCACGGTGCAGCAGCACAGGGAGGACCAATACAACAAGGATGAAATTGCAGCTCATACCCCTGGAAAAGGTGAGTTTGCAACCCCTTTTCCTCCCTTCCCCCTGACTTGTCCTAGGAGGGATTCCTGCCGGAATTCCCTTAGAAACAGCCCACATCCAAAAATGGAGGGCAGCAATCCTGTCTGGACTCCCCCCACCATCCCCCCCGCCGCCTGCTGCAGCCCATCCTGCCGTAGGGACAGGAGCGAAGTCCTGGCGGAGTCGGCGGGACTGCGAAGGTCTTTTCTCCTATTGCCAGCCAACATCTAAATTTGGCGGGAAGACCGCCAAAAAAGCAGCGGCGGGACCAGTTCCGCCAAGATCTAAATCAAGCCCTTAGTCTGTGCGTCTGTGTACAGGCAGTGTATATGCAGCTTAAAAGTCTCTGTACAGGCAGTGTACAGTCAGCGTACAAGTCTGTCTACAGGCAGTGTACAGGTCTGTCTACAGGCAGCGGACAGGTCGGTGTACAGGCTGTGTACAAGTCTGTGTACAGGCAGCATACAGGTCTGTGTACAGGCAGCATACAGGTCTGTGTACAGGCAGCGTACAGGTCTGTGTACAGGCAGTGTACAGGTCTGTGTACAGGTCTGTAGTAATGCAGCGCATAGGTCTGTGTACAGGCACTGTACAGGTAGTATATAGGCAGTGTGCATGTGTGTAGAGGCACTGTACAGGTAGTGCACAAGCAGCATACAGGTCTGAATACAGGCAACGTACAGGTATGGGTACAGAAGCCATCTGTCTTTGAACTCACAGGCAGTGTACAGCGGTCACTCTGTACAGTGCAGTGTACAAATAGTGTACAGGCAGCGTACAGGAATCTGTCTGTAAGCTCCAGTCAGTGCACCCCTCCCCAATGAAACAGCAACCCCCCCCCTTCCAGGCCATCCTGCCATTGAAAGCATTGGTGGGGGGGTCTTTTCTGCACAGTGAGAAAGATAAACAGGCAGAGACAGGAATGTGAGAGCTGCCTGTTTCACCCTGCACTGGGGGGTGATCCATCACTCTACAATGGGGGCCCTTGCAGTGCCCCCCCCCCCCAAAAAAAACCCAAGAACACAAATAGCCCCCAGGGTCATGGAAAGCCATCAGTGGGGAGAGAGAGAGAGCGTGGGAGGGAAAGGAGGGAGCGTAACGCACAGAGCTGCCGACTTTGGAACTGGGGAACCAGGTTCAAGTCATGGTGCCCACTCAACATCCTGTGATTCTGGGCAAATCACTTAGGGCCAGATGTACTAGCATTTCATTTTGCGAGCCTCTAACTGCGATTTTTTGCAACCCGCAAATAGAGACTTGCAAAACAAAATGTGCTAATGTGTCTCAGACACATTAGCGATTCCCAAATGGGCTGCACGGGCCTGCCTTATCAATATTCATGAGGCAGGTCGCAATTTGCGACCCATTGGGTATGGGCAATAACACAGGAATGGTGACCTGCTGGGGACAGCAGACCACCACGTCTGTGATTGCTTTTAAGTTAAATAACGCAACTTTTTTTTTTTAATGCAGCCCGTTTTCCTTGAAGAAAGAAAAAATGAAACGTTTCTGTTTCATTTTTTAAGAGTAGGCAGTGGCCCATTGGAAAAACATTTTCGCTGCCAGTCAATCTTGTTTGGGAGTGGCTTACCACCTACTAGAAGTATGTGGTAACTGCGATTGTTTTGCAACCGCATTCCGGTCACAAAGCAATCGTGCATGCCCTTGTGACTTGCTATTAGGAAGGGACGCCCTTGGCACGCCCCTTCCTAATAGCGACTCGCAAACCCTATTTTGCGAGTTCGTAATAGGTTACTGACTCACAAAACAGGGTTTGTGCATAGCAAAATGCATTTTACCGGTCGCGACCGGTAAAATGCGTCATACATTTGGCCCCTAATCTCCCTATGCCTACCAAAAAATTTATGTGACCTTGTGTAACGTAACTGGTGCTCATGTAAAGCACTCTAATATCTTCGGGTCGAGTTTGTGCTATATAAAACTGTCTGTATTGTTGTTGCAGCAAGAGTGTGTGGTGATAAAAGCACAAATGACACCGAAAGCAGTTGATTGTAGAAGAGTCGGTTTGTTGGCCACAATCCCAAAGCCTCCAGCCTCCAGCCAATAGAAGTTCCCCCAGTCTCTCCCTCCTAGTGCCATTAGACCAAAGCTAGTGAGGTTAGCACATGAAGGGCATCTGGGTCAAATATTAACAATCAAGAGAGCTAGGGAACATTTGAGGTGGCCACTCATGGACAATCAAGAGAGTTAGGGAACATTTGAGGTGGCCACTCATGGACAATCAAGAGAGCTAGGGAACATTTGAGGTGGCCACTCATGGACAATCAAGAGAGCTAGGGAACATTTGAGGTGGCCACTCATGGACAATCAAGAGAGTTAGGGAACATTTGAGGTGGCCACTCATGGACAATCAAGAGAGTTAGGGAACATTTGAGGTGGCCACTCATGGACAATCAAGAGAGTTAGGGAACATTTGAGGTGGCCACTCATGGACAATCAAGTGAAAGATTGGGTGGAAAACGGTGACATTTGCAAAGATTCTGAAAAAGGTTGAGAGTTGGGCTAGGCAGGCTGGACGGAGGACAGCATGACTCAGAGGCTGGTGTGGGCGAAGGTTGGCATGGATTTTATTGGGCCACTTGGGTTCCTTCCAGAGCAAGAAAGATTCGCTGCTGTCTTGGTTGGTGCTGAATCTGAATGTAGTGTGAAGGACTCATCACCACAGAATGGCTCCAGTTGACATTTTTATGGAACCTTTTGTGGAAAGGAGATGATCTGCTGACCGGACCTCATCGCTGCGGCGATTCTTTGGACGGGATTAGCTCTGATTTGCAGAGGATCACACATACAATATTGCTTAGAATTTGGGTTGGAGCTGAGATGACCTGCTGCAGGTTCTGAATGATCAGACCAGATAGAATGGCCTTGGCTGAGGCATATTCGGTTTGTCAAACCACGGGCCTTATTTATGAGGCCTTACGCCGCCGTTGCCTCATTTTTTTGTGATGCTGCTGGGGCGTAAACAATGCGCCACACTGCGCCCTATTTACAAAGTGATGCATATAGGCAGATGCGTCACTTTGTAAACCTCTGCGCTACATTATACCTGGGTCAGGTATAATGTATGCAGGGTGGGCGTTCCTCCGTTAAAGGAACGCCCACCCGTTAGGTCAGCGACCCCTGACCTTGACTGGTAGGTCGCTCCCCCACCACACAGCTCCGTCTGTGTGCCCTGCTGCTGCCCCTGATTGTGCTCGTTTTTTTCCTTTCTGTGCCCCCTTGCTGCCCCTGATTGTGCTCGTTTTTTCCTTTCTGTGCCCCCCTTGCTGCCCCTGATTGTGCTCGTTTTTTCCTTTCTGTGCCCCCTTGCTGCCCCTGATTGTGATCGTTTTTTCCTTTCTGTGCCCCCTTGCTGCCCCCGATTGTGATAGTTTTTTCCTTTCTGTGCCCCCTTGCTGCCCCTGATTGTGATCGTTTTTTCCTTTCTGTGCCCCCTTGCTGCCCCTGATTGTGATCGTTTTTTCCTTTCTGTGCCCCCTTGCTGCCCCTGATTGCGCTCGTTTTTTCCTTTCTGTGCCCCCTTGCAGCCCCTGATTGCGCTCGTTTTTTCCTTTCTGTGCCCCCTTGCTGCCCCTGATTGTGATCGTTTTTCCTTTCTGTGCCCCCTTGCTGCCCCTGATTGTGCTCGTTTTTCCTTTCTGTGCCCCCTTGCTGCCCCTGATTGTGCTCGTTTTTCCTTTCTGTGCCCCCTTGCTGCCCCTGATTGTGCTCGTTTTTTCCTTTCTGTGCCCCCTTGCTGCCCCTGATTGTGCTCGTTTTTCCTTTCTGTGCCCCCTTGCTGCCCCTGATTGTGCTCGTTTTTTCCTTTCTGTGCCCCCTTGCTGCCCCTGATTGTGCTCGTTTTTCCTTTCTGTGCCCCCTTGCTGCCCCTGATTGTGATCGTTTTTTCCTTTCTGTGCCCCCTTGCTGCTGCTGATTGTGATCGTTTTTTCCTTTCTGTGCCCCCTTGCTGCCCCTGATTGTGATCGTTTTTTCCTCTCTGTGCCTGTTTCCCGCCGCTGCGCCCCTGCGGCCCCGCCCCCTCACTGCCCATTCGCTGCCCCATTCCCTGCTCCTCCCACCCACCTTCCCATTTATGGCGGCCGCTGCGCGGCCGCGCCGCTGGCGCGCCGAAGGCGCGCCTAAGGCAAGCCCGTCTGCGCCCGTCCGCGCCGTGACCACGCCCAGCGCCAGACCCCCTGGTCCGGGCATCCCCCGCGCCCGCCACATCAACAGACGCCGATACGACACCAGCACCCTCCACGCACTCAACCCCGGAAAAGATCACGCCTGCTACCAGGCCACCCCGAAGCGCACCCAAGGGCCCTTCACCTGCCGGAACTGCAGCTTCGCCAGCACCCGCCCCGCCAAACCACCGCCCAGGAAAGAACCCAACTACCTCAGATGCATCCTCCTCAACACCCGCTCCGCCCGCAAACACGCCATCGAACTCTGGGACCTTCTTGACTCAACCTCCCCAGACGTCGCATTCCTGACGGAGACCTGGCTGAATCCCGCTTCAGCCCCCGACATCGCCATTGCCATCCCGGACGGATACAAGATCACCCGCAGGGACCGCACCAACGGAGTCGGAGGAGGCATCGCCATCGTCCACAGGAACACCCTCAGAGTCTCAACCAACACCGACGACACCCTCAGCACCGCCGAACACATGCACTTCCAGATCCACACCGATCCCAACACCACCCTCAGAGGAACCCTCATCTACAGACCCCCGGACCCCGACCACAGTTCAGCGATTCCATCGCTGACTTCGTCAGCACACACGCCATCGCCTCCACGGACTACATCCTCCTCGGGGACCTGAACTTCCACCTCGAGAACAACAAGGACACCAACTCCACCACCCTGATCGACAACCTCGCCACCCTCGGACTCAGACAGCTCGTGACTACACCCACCCACGCCGCCGGCCACACGCTAGACTCCATCTTTTCCGCAAGCCCACACGTCTCCTTCAACCACACCTCCGAACCCCACTGGACTGACCACCACTGCATCCACTTCACCTACAGGAAGCCCACCACGCACCACCGCACCGAACAAATGCCTCGCCGCTGCTGGAGCAGAGTCACGGAAGACCAGCTAACCACAACCCTCGCCCTGAGCCCACCCGCCGAACCCTCCGACCCCGACACCGCCGCCCGCAACCTCAGACAGTGGATCGACGACTGCGCCAACACCCTCGCCCCGCTCAAGAATCCGCCCAACAGCCACACCAGCAAGAAAGCCACCTGGTTCACCGAAGACCTCCAGGCCTCCAAACGAAAATGCCGAAAACTGGAGAAGATCTGGCTCCACGAACGGACAGCGGACAGCTACGCCGCCCACAAGAGCGCCACCGGCAATCACCATCACCTCATCAGATCCGCCAAAAGGGCCTCACTCAAAGACCGCCTAGACAACAACGCACACAACAGCAAAGAGCTCTTCAACATCGTGAAGGAACTCTCCAACCCCAGCTCCAACACCAACGACATCCAGCCGTCGCAAGACCTATGCGACTCACTGGCCACCTCCTTCCACCGCAAAATCGCCGACATCCACGACAGCTTCAACACCACGACCACCCCGGCAACCACCGAGACCACTGCCCCCACAACCACCAACCGCCTGCTCTCCTGGACCAACATCAACGACGAGGACACCAGCGAGATCATGAACACCATCCACTCCGGTTCACCGCTAGACCCGTGCCCTCACCACATCTTCAACAAAGCCAGTACAGCCATCGCGCCCCATCTCCGGAAAATAATCAACATCTCCTTCGAGACAGCAACCTTCCCGGAAAGCTGGAAGCACGCCGAGATCACCGCCTTACTCAAGAAACCCAAGGCAGACCCCAAGGACCTCAAGAACTTCCGACCCATCTCTCTGCTCCCGTTCCCGCGAAGGTCACGAGAAAATCGTCAACAAACAACTGACCCGCTACCTCGAGGAGAACAACATCCTGGACCCTTCCCAGTCCGGCTTCCGCAGCAACCACAGCACCGAAACCGCCCTCATCGCCGCCACCGATGACATCAGGACCCTGCTAGACAACGGAGAAACAGCAGCCCTCATCCTCCTGGACCTATCAGCCGCCTTCGACACGGTCTGCCACCACACACTACGAACTCGCCTTCACGACGCCGGGATCCAAGAGAAGGCCCTGGACTGGACCACATCCTTCCTTTCCGGCAGAACACAAAGCGTCCGCCTCGCCCCCTTCCGATCCAAGGCCACCAAGATCATCTGCGGCGTACCCCAAGGCTCCTCCCTCAGCCCAACGCTGTTCAACATCTACATGGCACCCCTCGCCCACGTCGCCCGACAGCACAACCTCAACATCATCTCCTACGCCGACGACACCCAGCTGATCCTCTCCCTCACCAAAGACCCTCACACCGCCAAAGCCCACCTCCACGAAGGAATGAAGGCCGTCGCCGAATGGATGAGGACCAGCCGCCTGAAGCTGAACTCGGACAAGACGGAGGTCCTCATCCTTGGTTCCAACCCTTCAGCCTGGGACGACTCCTGGTGGCCAACATCACTGGGAACAGCCCCGCCACCCACCGACCACGTACGCAACCTAGGGGTCATCCTCGACCCCACCCTCTCCATGACTAAGCAGGTCAACGCCGTTTCCTCATCCTGCTTCAACATCCTCCGAATGCTCCGCAGGATCTTCAAGTGGATCCCCACCGAAACAAGAAAAACAGTCACCCAGGCCCTCGTCACCAGCAGGCTGGACTACGGAAACGCCCTCTACGCAGGAACGACGGCTAAGCTCCTGAGACGGCTGCAACGCATCCAGAACGCCTCTGCACGTCTTATCCTCGACATCCCCCGACGCAGCCACATCACACCCCACCTGAGAGACCTGCACTGGCTCCCTGTCAACAAGAGGATAACCTTCAAGCTCCTCACCCACGCACACAAAGCACTCCACAACTCCGGACCAGCCTACCTCAACAGACGACTCAGCTTCTACACCCCCACCCGCCAGCTCCGCTCGACCAGCCTCGCCCTCGCCACAGTCCCCCGCATCCGGAAAACGACCGCCGGCGGCAGATCCTTCTCCCACCTCGCCGCCAAGACCTGGAACACCCTCCCCACCAACCTCCGACAGACCCAAGACCTACTGGCCTTCAGAAGACTCCTCAAGACCTGGCTCTTCGATCAGTAGCAGCACCACCCCCCTCTTCCCCCAGCGCCTTGAGACCCTCGCGGGTATGTAGTGCGCTTTATAAGTGACATGATTGATTGATTGATTATAAGTGGCGCAGTGAAATCTATGAGATTTCACTGTGCCACTTCTATGAGTTCACTGCGTCAAATCCTTACGCCTGCTTCCCAGCAGGCGTAAGGACTGACACAGGCCCCTTTACATGGGACTCGCCCCATGTGTAATGACACATTGCTGGAGTTGTGTCTGTTTCGCGACACACTCCGGCAATGCCTCATTACTGCGCCACCAGATATGTCAGGATTCCTGAAGTGTCTGGTCAATCCTTGTGACATGGAGCGCCGTCCTGTAAATACGGCGCATCCAAGGTGTCGCAAGGAGGGTGCACTGAAAAGTGTTGCATCACTGTTTTCATAAACGAGGCCCCAAATGTTTAGGTCGCCAAGAATAAACAGATTAGAGCATTCAATCGACCGATTTCATGGTGCATCCAAAAAAGTTTCTGCAAAGGCTCCATCGTTCGGTGGAAGTCTCTCCAGCAGGAGACAGTAGGGCTGGGTGTTCATCTGAGAATAACGCTTCACATCCTCGTATTATTACATCTTCCAGTTAGGTGACTGTTAGGGTTTCTTTAAAGCCTGAAACAAGTTAAGAGCAGACTGCTCCTGAAGTAGAGTCCTGAAGAGGTGAGTCTCCAGCTCTGTCCTAAACTGGAGCTGTGTGAGGGGCTCCTGATGGATACAGGGATGTTGTTCCAGATCCTGCGTGCACAGATGCTGCTGTGGTCCTGATGGATACAGGGATGCTGTTCCAGACCCTGGGTGCACAGATGCTTCGGTGGTCCTGATGGACGCAGGGATGTTGTCCCAGATCCTGAGTGCACAGATGCTGCGGCAGTCCTGACGGATACAGGGATGTTATTCCAGATCCTGGGTGCACAGATGCTGCGGCAGTCCTGACGGATACAGGGATGTTATTCCAGATCCTGGGTGTACAGATCCTGGGGCGGTCCTGATGGATACAGGGATGTTATTCCAGATCCTGGGTGTACAGATGCTGCGGTGGTCCTGATGGATGTGGGATGTTGTTCCTGATCCTGGGGCACAGATGCTGCGGTGGTCCTGATGGACACAGGGATGTTGTTCCAGATCCTGGGTGCACAGATGCAGCGGTGGTCCTGACAGATACAGGGATGTTGTTCCAGATCCTGGGTGCACAGATGCTGCGGTGGTCCTGATGGATATGGGGATGTTGTTCCAGATCCTGAGTGCACAGATGCTGCGGTGGTCCTGACAGATACAGGGATGTTGTTCCAGATCCTGGGTGTACAGATGCTGCGGTGGTCCTGATGGATACAGGGATGTTGTCCTAGATCCTGCGTGCACAGATGCTTCGGTGGTCCTGATGGATACAGGGATGTTCTTCCAGATCCTGGATGCACAGATGCTGCAGCGGTCCTGATGGAAATGGGATGTTGTTCTAGATCCTGGGTGCACAGATGCTGCACTGGTCCTGATGGATACGGGGATGTTGGTCCAGATCCTGGGGGCACAGATGCTGCGGCGGTCCTGATGGATGTGGGATGTTGTTCCAGATCCTGAGTGCACAGATGCTTCGGTGGTCCTGATGGATACGGGGATGTTGTTCCAGATCCTGAGTGCACAGATGCTGCAGTGGTCCTGATGGATACGGGGATGTTGGTCCAGATCCTGGGTGCACAGATGCTGTGGCGGTCCTGATGGATACGGGGATGTTGTTCCAGATCCTGAGTGTACAGATGCTGCAGTGGTCCTGATGGATATGTGGATGTTGGTCTAGATCCTGGGGGCACAGATGCTGCGGCGGTCCTGATGGATGTGGGATGTTGTTCCAGATCCTGGGTGCACAGATGCTTCAGTGGTCCTGATGGATACAGGGATGTTGTTCCAGATCGTGGGGGCACAGATGCTTCGGTGGTCTGATGGATACGGGGATGTTGTTCCAGATCCTGGGTGCACAGATGCTGCGGTGGTCCTGATGGACACAGGGATGTTGTTCCAGATCCTGGGTGCACAGATGCTGCAGTGGTCCTTATGGACACAGGGATGTTGTTCCAGATCCTGGGTGCACAGATGCTGCGGCGGTCCTGATGGATGTGGGATGTTGTTCCAGATCCTGGGTGCACAGATGCTGCGGCGGTCCTGTTGGATGTGGGATGTTGTTCCAGATCCTGGGTGCACAGATGCTTCGGTGGTCCTGATGGATACGGGGATGTTGTTCCAGATCCTGGATGCACAGATGCTGCAGTGGTCCTGATGGAAATGGGATGTTGTTCTAGATCCTGCGTGCACAGATGCTTCGGTAGTCCTGATGGATACGGGGATGTTGGTCCAGATCCTGGGGGCACAGATGCTGCGGCGGTCCTGATGTATGTGGGATGTTGTTCCAGATCCTGGGTGCACAGATGCTGCGGCAGTCCTGATGGATGTGGGATGTTGTTCCAGATCCTGGGTGCACAGATGCTTCGGTGGTCCTGATGGATACGGGGATGTTGTTCCAGATCCTGGATGCACAGATGCTGCAGCGGTCCTGATGGAAATGGGATGTTGTTCTAGATCCTGCGTGCACAGATGCTTCAGTAGTCCTGATGGATACGGGGATGTTGGTCCAGATCCTGGGGGCACAGATGCTGCGGCGGTCCTGATGGATACGGGGATGTTGTTCCAGATCCTGGGTGCACAGATGCTGCAGTGGTCCTGATGGATGTGGGATGTTGTTCCAGATCCTGGGTGCACAGATGCTGCGGTGGTCCTGATGGACACAGGGATGTTGTTCCAGATCCTGGGTGCACAGATGCTGCAGTGGTCCTGATGGACACAGGGATGTTGTTCCAGATCCTGGGTGCACAGATGCTGCGGCGGTCCTGAGGGATGTGGGATGTTGTTCTAGATCCTGGGGGCACAGATGCTGCGGTGGTCCTGAGGGATGTGGGATGTTGTTCTAGATCCTGGGGGCACAGATGCTGCGGTGGTCCTGAGGGATGTGGGATGTTGTTCCAGATCCTGGGTGCACAGATGCTGCGGCGGTCCTGAGGGATGTGGGATGTTGGTCTAGATCCTGGGGGCACAGATGCTGCGGTGGTCCTGAGGGATGTGGGATGTTGTTCTAGATCCTGGGTGCACAGATGCTGCGGCGGTCCTGAGGGATGTGGGATGTTGTTCTAGATCCTGGGGGCACAGATGCTGCGGTGGTCCTGAGGGATGTGGGATGTTGTTCCAGATCCTGGGTGCACAGATGCTGCGGCGGTCCTGAGGGATGTGGGATGTTGGTCTAGATCCTGGGGGCACAGATGCTGCGGTGGTCCTGAGGGATGTGGGATGTTGTTCTAGATCCTGAGTGCCCAGATGCTGCGGCGGTCCTGAGGGATGTGGGATGTTGTTCTAGATCCTGGGGGCACAGATGCTGCGGCGGTCCTGAGGGATGTGGGATGTTGTTCTAGATCCTGGGGGCACAGATGCTGCGGTGGTCCTGAGGGATGTGGGATGTGGGATGTTGTTCTAGATCCTGGGGGCACAGATGCTGCGGTGGTCCTGAGGGATGTGGGATGTTGTTCTAGATCCTGGGGCACAGATGCTGCAGTGGTCCTGATGGACACAGGGATGTTGTTCCAGATCCTGGGTGTACAGATGCTGCGGTGGTCCTGAGGGATGTGGGATGTTGTTCCAGACCCTGGGTGTACAGATGCTGCGGTGGTCCTGATGGATACAGGGATGTTGGTCCAGATCCTTGGTGCATAAATGGATAAGGCTTTTAAAAAAAATGTTTTTGTACCCTACTTCATCTTTAGTCCGAGGGTGTCCTTTACTGCGAACGTTGATATTTCACTGTTTGCGCTCCTGGACCGAAACATTATTTTAAATGTGTGTTTTTTCAGTGAATATCTATATGCCTCATGTATTTCACCAGGGATGTGAACAAAATACAAGGGTTTACAGCTAAAAGCACGACGGATCATTGCCACGTAGGGAGAGTGCAAGCACCGGCGAGGCATTTCTACCCAAGGAAGGTGTATGTGTGTACATAACATGTCCTTCTTCTGTGTCTTCCATTGGTCACCACACGGCCCAAAATCATGCTTTAAAAGCCCCTCCCCCGCACACGTCATCAGAACCACTCGTGCCGGGGCATAGTTGTGTTCTTGGCATCAAACATGGCATAATTTGCCTGGACCTGTTGTTCTTTCCACCCCTGTGGTCGACCACATTGCATCTCTATTCACCCTGTGGTGGAACGATGCAATGTTGACATGATCAGCATTTCTGCCATGGATCCGCCATGTTCTACACGGATTACCCACAATGCATTGAGACTCACTTGGGAACCAACCCATATTCTTGTTTCCATAGGACTATACTTCATGCCATCCATAGTTTGTTTATATTTAACTCTATTTTTCTTGCATCTGCGACCTTTCGTGGATGCCCTGATGCAGGGGCGCAAACTTGATCCAAACTCTGGGAGGGACTAAGACTTCGAATAGTGGGGACGGAGCCATCTTCAAAGCTGAAACACAATTACTTGTAGGTGCTCCCTTCACTCCTCTGGTGCAACACAAGGTGTGAGGTGTCATTATTCTCAAAGGTATGCAGCCAATAATGAATTTTTAAGTGCACCGGCAAATATCACTGGTCGCAGCATAACAAGACTTCGGGGCATATTTACAATGCTCCTCTGGCACTTTTACACTGCCGGAGCGTCACTTTTGTGATGCTCCGGAGGAGCAGTGTGCCAGTCCATATTCTCAAGGCCACCCAAAGCCGCTCTGCGCGGCTTTTCATGGCCTTGTAAACATGCAGTACGGCAATGCCTTACTGTGCGTGCAAGGGGCGTTCCATGGGCGTTCCATGGGTGTTCCATGGGTGTTCCATGGGCGTTCCATGGGTGTTCCATGGGCGTTCCATGGGCGTTCCATGGCTGTTCCATGGGCGTTCCATGGGCGTTCCATGGGCGTTCCATGGGCGTTCCATGGGTGTTCCATGGGCATTCCATGGGTGTTCCATGGGCGTTCCATGGGCGTTCCATGGGCGTTCCATGGGTGTTCCCACTCAACAGCCATGATTTTTGACACTGCCCCAGATTTACAACATACATACTTGCCAACTCACATTGTGCCACCGTGACTCACACAATTTCGATTCCCTTCACCGGTCACCCAGTGAGGAGCCGAAATCACACGGTGGCAGGAAAAACAAGCTGAAAACCACTATAAACAGTGGATTTTCAGCTCGCTTTCAGAGGCTGTAAGCAGTCGATGTCCATTAAGAGGTGTGAATACACCCCAGGACATCGGTGACAGCCTCAATGACCCTTTGTCTTCATTTTTCTGGGAGAGGCGTGGGGGGAGGGGCTTGGTGAGGGGCAGAGTGCCTCTTAGGTAGCTCTCGGCATAAGGCCCGCTCCTTTCAAGGACCCGCCCCCTCCTCACACGGTGCTGTGGCAAAAAATGATGGATGGAATGCTGAATCAATCAAACACTCACCCCCAGTCAAGAGTTCTGGGTTAAATCCATCGTTCTTTTTCTCACTTCGCCACCCCAATTTGGACCCAGCCATATGCAAATCAGTCACACAGTGGACTCAATTTGTAAGCTGGCAGGTATGAACACATTGTTAATCTGGGGCAGTGCCAAAACTAATGCTTTGCCAAAGTAGGTGTAACAAGGAGAAATGTTTACGTTTAGTCCTGCATTCTGCAGCACATATAGAATGAGGAAAATGTCTCCTTTGATTATTTTTGTGCAGGAGGGTATCCCGTCCTACACAAAAACAATCATGCCAACAGCACAGACACCCTTGCACCCTGCGTTGGCGCTTGGCCGCAGTTTGTGTGCCAGCGCTGGCAGAAAAGACAGGAATGCGCCGTATCTGGTCGATACGACGCATTCCTAGCCTTTTCTTTTGACGTCGGGCAGAGCAGCAGGGAGGCCTGAGGAGCTGCCCTCCGCCAAAATATCGTAAATATGCCCCTCAAGTTTTACAGTGGGTTGGCGGTTCTCCCTCAAGGAATTTTATAAGCATTAATATTGCTGTTCAACACATTTAGCCATTAGACCGGGTAAGGTGCAGAATTTTGGGTTCTATTTCTGGGACAAACAGTATTGGTGCATTCAATAACACACTCTTCCATTTCCATTAGTTTCAACCTAATCAGTACTAAAAGCAATGGGGCATATTTACAACGCCCATGCAGCACTTTTACACCCCCAGAGCGTCACTTTTGTGATGCTCTGGAGGCGCTGTGTGCTGGCCCATATTTACAAGGCCACGCAAAGCCACCCTGCGTGGCTGCAACATAGCGTAAATCTGGGGCACGCCAAAACGAACACCTTCCCAAAGCAGACGTAACGAGGAGAAATGTTTCCATTTCTCCTCTTTCGACGTGTGCTGCATTCTGCAAGAACGAGGAAAACATCTTCTTTGATTGTTTTTGTGCATGAAGGCCCTTCCTGCACAAAACCACTCATGCCAACAACATAGACACCCTTGCACCATGGTGCACGGGTGCGTGCGTTGGTGCTCGGCTGCAGTGTGTGCGCCGGCGCTGGCAGAAAGGTGAGGAATGCGCCATATCTTGTAGATACGGTGGATTCCTGCCATTTTCTTTTGACGTAGGGCAGCGCAATATATGCAGGACAGAAATTTGACTGATTTAGAGTTTGGCAAGCAGAGTACAGTCAGCCACCCTGACAGAACACCGCCCGCCAAATTTAGAGATGACCGTCGGTCCAGCAGGCATTTCTGTACATTGAAGAAAAACGTCGTGATGACGGTTCCTTTCAATGTACTAAACATTTTGTGGGTGGCTGCCATCGGTTTTGATGGCTGTTCAACAGACTTTTATCTTTATTTTGTTTTTCCAAAAATAAACTCCCAAAGCAGGTGCTTGCAAAAAAAAAAACGAATGTCCCTTGCGCAGTGGGATTTTTCTCACAGGGTGTGGTAGTTAAAACAGTTTTTTCCTGCACCTCACCACCAGGTATTTCCTGGCACTAGCATTACATCGAATATAATATAAACAATCCTAGGCAACGTAAAACTTGTCGAAAATCAAGTCTAAATAATGTCAATAAATAAGTGCAAGATCCGTGTACAGCCATATTGTTTAAAATGAATACATTTTATTATAAGACATGGAAACAAAAATGTTTTTAAACACAAACATAAAAAATACAATAAACAATGTGTCATAAAAATATCACTGCATACAATCACAAAACATATACATAACACAGAATAAAGATGATATCAGGATTTGATCAAGCATTGATAATAGTGTGGTCCCAACAAGCCACACATTGTGGGTACATCTGATAATCATAAAAAATCGTATTTATATTTAAAAAGCAATAGCTGGGCTGTTGAAAAAGTGGGTAATGTACTCTACGCGCGTTTCGGCGTAACCTACGCCTTCTTCAGGAGAAACCACTTTGGCCTCTATATAAAAACATAAAAAAACAGTACATATATTTGACAGGCTGTACATTGAAATTGCCTGGATAGGGTTAAAAAAAATAGCAAGTGAGCCACGATCTCCAGAGAAGAAAAGGGACAAGAGGGGGTGAAGGAAAGTCCCACGACCCAGGTGAATGTGAATAGAAGACTTTTGAAGTTAAATCCCTAGGCAATGAAAAAGGTCAGACTCTAATCACTGACTCAAGCAAAACCAAACATAATATAAAATACTCAGTGTCACTAGCGAATATGTTAAAATGTCATCATTTTATTCTTATCTTTTATTTAAAAACATGGGTAGAAGTGCATATGACATATACATACGAAACATATTAAACATATATGTCACAAATAAACAACATCTAAATTACCAATCAACAATATACACAAAACATCACAATTAAATGAATAATTAATAATGACAAAGGACCAAAAACAATGAAAAAACAAAGACGGTGGCTATGCGATGGTTCTTCGACGCGCGTTTCCGCGCAAACAGCGCCTTCATCAGGAGAGCCACAAACAAATTCCTACAAATAAAATTAAAGCTATATCAATAAATTAAATTGAAAACTAGGACACTAAGTTAAATAATACAAACAAATCGCGAAATTTGATAGATGCAATCAGTTACATACCTTCACCATAAATTTAGAAAATGAGCTTGTGTATATCATAAACTGTTATATACCCTAACATTTAATACACAAAGAATTACAGAAAAGAAGATCAAATGATATAGATAGCAGTGACAAGTCAGAGTAACTTTGAAAAGTAATCTGTGCCTCCGTGATAGAAAAAAGCCCATAAAGACCTAATGTTGAAATAATGAAAAGAAAAAGAAAAAAAGAAGAGAAAGAAAAAAGAAAAAGGGAGAAAAAAGTGAAACAAAAAAAATACATAGACTAAGGATATGAGATGATAAATCAGCCATAGCTTCTCAGGGTTAAATAGTACACCCGTGGTGAAAAGCAAGCAAATGCGTCCACACAACCGGTAATATTTAATGCTTACTTGGTTGGAAAGTGGTAGGATAACCTTTAACTGATGTCAGGTTACCGACGTTTCAGCTCAAATCTATAATAGGAGCATATAATATTTATCAAAGGAAACCTGATTTATAGTCACAAACTAATCAAAAGAGGATTTATTATAGAGCTAAAGTGAATGACGAGCGCTTAAAAGTCATGAAACGTATCATAGGGAGCCAAACTTCTAGGGTAATGAAGTTTATTTATTATAATATGTCTCTAAGCAGAAAGAGAAAGCGCTCACTAGTTGACAGCAGTATTTACTAAAATCATTGTAACATTCTATAGCTTTAACAACTTTCTGACTTCTTAATTACCTGCGAATTGGACTTCGTGAAAAGAGGAGAAACTGCTCAATTGAGATGAACGTTTAAAATACAAGGAATAGGCAAACATCAATCTTTGCGTAATAAAGTCCAGGGATAGGCGTGCCCTATACAGAATTGACATAAACGGAAATCAGTGTTAAAGAAACTTATGATAGAGCTAATCTAATTCTTTAAAACTGAAGGGAGTCAAACGGCTCTTACCAGTACTGAGAAACAATATTTCCACAGCACAACATGCGGCGTTCGAATGAAAGCGCCGAGGAAGGATTGTCGATTATCGAAAAGAGGATGGTGAAGAATTCGAAATGATGAATCCTTACTGGCTGTGGTACAATGATTAATGTACCTTACTGCAAAAATAACGTAAAAGAATATATAACATAAATAAGGATAAATGCAATGTATCATACCTACAGAGTAGTTTAAGGCTAAGGGCGTTAGTTTGGTTCTTACCGGGTAGTCGACGCGATGATGGCAGTCAGAGATGTATTTCACTCGGAAGAGAAACGCCAAACCCGGCATTTCCTGAGTTTTAATCCCGCAAAGGAAGTCACATGAGATGTCACATGGACGAATGGTAAAAGAAAATAGAAAACAGACTCCTGCTTAATGAGGAGGAGAAAATTCTGATCGCTAGCACGCATGAGATTGTACGTAAAAAATCTAAATAATCAAAATAGATGATTTCTAAATATATAAATCCTAAATGATAAGGATGTCTCTATATATATAGAAAGCAAAAAATAATAATTCAAACCTGATGTCTCACTGCAGATTCAAACCGCAAAATATGCGGCTGATTCCAGATAGGACTTCCCGAGGCACGGAACCGCTAGTGTAGAACAAGTTCTAGCTGAAACAGTAGGAAAAGATGGGTATAGGGTCTACTGTAGATTTGGGATACTCAATGAGAGAGAAGTATAGTAATGGTAAATACAATCTAAAAACTGTTAAACAGGATGGCATTCTCCCAAGGTAAGTCACTGTTTAAACCTCGTTTAAATGTATTTAAAGTAAATATCCAGAAAACTTCTCTTTTTCTTCTTATTTCATCGCTTCTGTCAGTATTTACGTGCTCTATTTTTTCAAGGATAAGCCATTTGATGTCATTCACTGTATGACCACAGTCTAGAAAGTGTTTGACAATGGGAGCATTCAATTTTGAAGTGCGAATGGCTGAACGATGTTCAGTCAGACGTGTAGCAATGGCACGAGATGTCTCCCCCACATAGCCCAAATTACAGGGACAGATGATCAGATAAATCACATTTTTAGTTTTACAGTTCCACATCTTCTTGGCACGTATAGTATATTCATTAAACACAAAAGTGGCACCTTCAATCACTGCTTGACATGATTTGCAATTTGAACATTTAAACGTGCCTTTAACCGGCTCAGTTCCATCCAAAGATTTCTGTATGGACGGAGCCGTGGAACTGAATCTCGAATGTACAATAATGTCTTTAATATTTCTATTGCGTTTATGGGCAAAAAGGGGTTTTTTCAGTTTGGATTCTTGATCCGGGTCACTATTCAATATATGCCAGTTGGAATTGACAATTTGCTTAACTTTATCATTCATAGTTGAATGTTTTGTGACACAGACAAGTTGGTTAGATTTAGGGCGGGTATTGTTGTGTAATAGGTGATCTCTGTCATAAAATCTAGCGCGTTTAAATGATTCTCTGATAAGGCGATGGGGATAGCCACGAGCAATGAATTTAGCTTTCATAGCTTCAGCTTGTGTATCGAAGTCAGCCAAGTTAGTACAGTTTCGACGAAGTCGTAAAAATTGACCGAACGGTATACTTTGTTTCTGTGCCCGCGGATGGTAACTATTAAAGTGTAACAAAGTGTTGCGGGCTGTCGGGTTGACATAAAGATCAACCTCAAGTCGGTCAGACTTATGTCGGATTAAAATATCAAGAAATTCAACTTGATGGTGACTGATATGTGCCATAAATTTAAGATTGATATCTGTAAGGTTCAGCCAGAGAAGAAATTCTTCAAGATTGTCTTCAGTGTCTGTCCAGACAAAGAAGATGTCGTCAATATATCTTGACCAGTGTTGGATTGACTCAAAGAATGGAGCAATTTCATTATATATGTATTTGGTTTCAAATAAAGCCATATAAATGTTGGCCACCGACGGTGCCACAGATGCTCCCATGCTTACACCTTTGGTCTGTTTAAATAAGTTGTTACCAAATTCAAAGGTGTTTTCAGTTAGGACCAATAGAAGGCAATCCAATATAAAAGGTTTTGGACATGGGACATTGTACGTGTCAATAAACCAGGAAACTGCCTGTATAGCTTCAATCTGTGGGATATTGCTATATAAAGACTCTACATCTAGAGTAACTAGGATATTATTCTGTGGTTTAAAAGGCAAGTTTTCAACTGTATTAATCATGTCTCTCGTATCTTTAATGTACGATGGAATTCTAGAGATATATGGTCGAATCCAATTATCCACATAACGTGAGAGAGGTTCAGTCACTGATCCAATAGTTGACACAATGGGGCGATAGGGATGTGAATAGAAGATATATATATGGTGTTAGAAGAAAGTCGAGCGAAAAATAGTCTGTAGATAGAACACGTGAAAAAAGGAAAGAGCTGGGTAGATTTTATATTAAAATTTTAATATAAATTATTATTTTTTGCTTTCTATATATATAGAGACATCCTTATCATTTAGGATTTATATATTTAGAAATCATCTATTTTGATTATTTAGATTTTTTACGTACAATCTCATGCGTGCTAGCGATCAGAATTTTCTCCTCCTCATTAAGCAGGAGTCTGTTTTCTATTTTCTTTTACCATTCGTCCATGTGACATCTCATGTGACTTCCTTTGCGGGATTAAAACTCAGGAAATGCCGGGTTTGGCGTTTCTCTTCCGAGTGAAATACATCTCTGACTGCCATCATCGCGTCGACTACCCGGTAAGAACCAAACTAACGCCCTTAGCCTTAAACTACTCTGTAGGTATGATACATTGCATTTATCCTTATTTATGTTATATATTCTTTTACGTTATTTTTGCAGTAAGGTACATTAATCATTGTACCACAGCCAGTAAGGATTCATCATTTCGAATTCTTCACCATCCTCTTTTCGATAATCGACAATCCTTCCTCGGCGCTTTCATTCGAACGCCGCATGTTGTGCTGTGGAAATATTGTTTCTCAGTACTGGTAAGAGCCGTTTGACTCCCTTCAGTTTTAAAGAATTAGATTAGCTCTATCATAAGTTTCTTTAACACTGATTTCCGTTTATGTCAATTCTGTATAGGGCACGCCTATCCCTGGACTTTATTACCTAATGCCCAAGAAATAAATAAAGAAATACAAAAAGTAACAGAAATTACCTGACCGGCGCCCACAAGCGCTTAAACAGAATCGCACATTTAGCAGAACTATAAGACGGTTGTCTGGAAGCAAGAAAATAGAATTCTGTTAAAAAAAAGACTAAATAGAGGAAAGACATCTACCAGAAAATAGTGGATGCCATGTGAAAACTAATTACCATGATAACGGAGTATCCATAGAGATTAAGCCAAATTACAATCTTCAATGTAGGTGGTTTAGAGGTTTTGAAAAAGAGATGGGAAATGACAATCTCAAAATGGAAATATCTGCAACATAGAAATGTAATAAATGTGTTAAAATGCGTACGGTGGATCAGAGAGAAAAAATACAAGTGAGCCTGAGTAAATGATGCTGTACCTTAAGGTATGATAACGAAGATTGCGTCCTTAATGGAAAGATGTACTTGTCCAGCAAGATACAAAATGAACCAGAAAATATACCCAATGAATGGAAAGGTCTAGTAAATATCCGTCCTAAATGAGCAAGAAAAAAGGGTACAACAAGGTGAGGCCTGGAGCGCACCAATAAGGGTAAAAACTTGAATATATAGCGCTAATATGTATACAGATTATTGTAATTAGAATAAACAACGGCATGGGAAGGGTATGAAGTGCGAAAATGTACGATGCACACGAGGCATGGGGCTCAGACTAATAAATGTGACCCAATAGCAAAGTACCTATGGGTTATGGAAAACTTTGAACAAAGTTAGACCAGGCATCACGGACACTGAATGAAATTATAAGCAAACGTGTGAGCATGTAAATGTGTGCTCACACGGTTTAACTGCTAAAGATGGCAATACGTGTAGAGTAAAGATGACGGGCCCCACCTGGTATATGTACATAGCTGCATATATAGAAAAAGATAGAACTAGGAGTCCCCTTTGGCAAGTACTTACGTGCCGAGAAGTCGATAAACCGGCGTCTCGCATATGGCAAACCTCGATAGAACTCAAATGCGGTGAAAAGCGTTTAAATAAGTAAGCGGCGCCCGCCCGACTGCAATGAGAAGACGTGGAAACGTAAGTTGACGTAACCACCGAGTGCTATGCGTGAGAACCAAGGAAAACTCTATGGTGACCAAGTGTTGAGGAAATCTACAGAACACTGGACTGTAAACTTCCTAGAGCGGTAACTAGGGGTGAGAATAGGAAGTGAAACACTACTGAAAAAAATAAATACGGAAATAAAAAAAGGGAGAAGAAATAAATACCCCAATGCATGAAAAATACTAAAACGACTGAACTTGGAATCACGTTAAAGATAAATGCTGAGAAAATAAAAAGGAATACGAAAAGGAGAATCAAATGAAACACGATGCAAAAAGGGGAAATAAAATGAGTGACACAAAGCAAAAATAAAGTGTCGAGGGGGCAAGATGGCGGCCGCGTCGGTGGCCGAGTGAGCTGACTTCCACCTCCCTCCCTGCTATGCCTCTCCCTCCTGTGTAATCCTATGGAGAGCTAGAAGACTTACCGGCTTTTTTCTCCACCGGATGATCTGGCGATCGTTTTCCTGGCTGGGTGGGATACCGCTCCCCTTCAGGCTGGCGGCTTGCAAATCCTTCATTAGGGAGACGCCAATGCCAAAACCGACTATTAAGTCCGGTAAGGTGCGGGCCGCCAATCGCCTCAGGGACCCCCGCGAAACATAACCTGGATGGGGACAGCCTAGGCACCGGAGGACTCCGCTTCGTTAAGGGAATGCCAGGTGGATCACCGGGGTCAGGGGACCCGCTAAAGAAAATATTATGACCACTCGCGGGAAGCAGACGGTCCCCGCTCTGTTTAAGGCACAAGTCGGGAAAAATAAGGGAGCGCGGGACCCAGCAACAGGGGGTAAATCCAGCAGCAAAAATGGTGCTCCAATATCCGCATCTGTGATACGGGCGAACGAGTCTCTCCAAGGTGATGCGGCCGGCGGACAGGATGGTGGACGTGATTGCGGGCCTGATCTTGGCCGGGTAAATGCGGTGCATGCGGTGAATTTTCCTCCCGGCTCCATTGGGGATTGTGGCAACTTACAGGCGCCGGTGCTCTCAGAAAGTGTCCCGGGAGCACTCATTGAGCCACAGACCCACCAGCATATACAGTGCATTATGGGTGATGGAGTTCCATCCAGCCATAGTCAGTCAAAGGATACTGCTGATAGGATGCTTAGAGATCTAAGCTGTCTGGATCCTACTCCATCATTATCCAAAGAGGAGGAGGCTGCAGATAATTTTTTTTCATTATCAGACCACTCCAGTCTCTCCAGTGAAGACAGCAATGGAAAGGACTGGGCTGAAGGAGAGAGCAATGCCAGTAGTGTGTGTTGGGAGGAGGAGAGGGATAAGACTATGCTGAATACTGGAACTGTTCTTAAAATAAAAGAGGCAACTATCTCTCTGGACCCAGTCGAAGGTGCCACTGGGCCACTTGCTTGGGATTACTCCTTTTCAACCAAATTGCACGACAATGAGGCAGCTTTAGGGGGGCCCTCGACAGGTATAGGGGACGACAAGTTTATCAACTCTGAGGAAGCCACGCTGCCAATGATATATCGGAGTATCATGGCACACCGTGCGGAGACTAGAGCTGAGAGTTCTCGAACTCAAGGTGCATGCCGTAAACTCCAGAATTCGATGCGCCGGCTGGCAAAGACGTGTTCTGATTTTTCGATAAGAATGGGAGAAGCTGAGACTAGGATTTCACAACTGGAAGATGACTTGGCTGCTCAGAAAAATTTGACGGAATCTATTAAGACTGTGAAAGATGATACAGTGTGGAAGTTAACGGATTTGGAAAACAGGTCAAGGAGGAACAATCTCCGGATCCTGGGTATTCCTGAAGGCAAGGAGTCTGACGACGTCCGTCAGTTCGTGATTGAACTTTTTGAAGAGGCCCTCCCTGAGCTCCAACAATGGGCCTGGAAAGTGCAAGTACAGCGGGCTCATCGATTCCCTTTCAATCAGCGGAAAAAAGCCGGACAGGGGGACAATCGACCACGGGCAATTCTCATTTCTCTTAATAACGTTTTGGCCAGAGAAGCCCTATACGATTTGGCCCGGCCAGATAAGAAAAGGACTGCGAAGGGCTGTGAGTTCTTTGTAAGGCCTGACTTTTGTCAGGCGACGGTTGAAAAAGGTGGCTATTGCGGCAATTAATACCAGCTTTTCAGGCAAAGGGAGCTCAGGTCTTCCTGCTTAATCCCGCTAAATTGAAGGTGGTTTATCATGGGCAAACTCATTTTTTTCAGTCTGAAATCCAAGCAAAGGAGTTCTTGCTCTCAATACAGATTTAGGAAGGCACACGAGATCCAAGTCTTTGTCTCATATCATGAATTTTGGTGGGGGTAAATAGGCTATTCTCAAGTTTAACTTTAAGGGGGTTTTTGCTGGTATAGTATGATATATAGCCTATGAGGTGGGGGGTGTTTAGCGGGGAGGAAGGGGGCCTAGCTCAACATCACCTGGGACTGTTAGTCCCCATGCCCTATATGGTGGGTGGTGGGTGGGGGTGGGGGGAGGGGATTCTGGGGGTGGGGGTGCTGGGTGGAAGGGGGTATGGGAGGGGGTGGGGGGGTTGGGGGATGGGGAGGTAAAGTTGTTGTTAATATTTTTTCAGGATGCATGGTGGCTAAGGAAACTGGCAAATATGGGTACAATGGGGAACAGTTCTTGTTTTATTTGGGTAAGCCTGCTGCGAAAATTTGTTTTTTTAATGATGACAGGTAGAAGGGGCGGAATATTTGTTTGTTCATGGAACATCTGTGGTCTAAATGATCGCAAAAAAGGGGATTACTGGCCAAGTGTGTACAACTTATGTTTACAAGAAACTCATATTCCTAGTAGTAAGAGTTGCTGGCTGAAGGAACTTGGCTTAGATCTGTTGGCATGTACACGGCAAAGTACTACTATTAGGGGGGTGGCTGTTTATGCACGACGTGGTTTAGGGAAGTGTCAAAGAGTTAAGGAGGACCAATTTGGGCGGTGGGTAATCATTGAATTTACAATAAATGGTGCCCCCTTTACAATCTGTTCTGTTTACGGATCAAATCTGGATGATCCGGCAGTTCTGAATTATTTAAGTATAGAACTTGCTATGTGGCCATATCCGCTAGTCTTATGTGGAGATTTTAATATTCATCTCGAGGGAAATTTTGATTTGTCTAGCGATTCTTTATATCATGGGCGGAAAGTCAGGACCTACAAGGCTTTACGGGGATTAATTAGGGAGCATGGGCTGGTTGATTTATGGTATAGGCACAAACGAAGGGATTTGGGATATACTTTCTATTCCGCCCCTCATAATAAGCTGGTCCGTCTTGATTATTTTTTGTTTCATGTCAAATGGCAGAAGGAACCAGGATTAACATATCCCCAGGGTTATTTCAGACCACAATCCAATAGTGGTAGAACTCCCATTAAGGGGGTTTGTTGCGGTATCAAGATCATGGACTTTTGAACGTAAATTACTACTGGATCAGCCATACTGTGAACATATGGCCAAGTGGATCGTAGAATTTTTGATTTTAATAATAACTCTGCTCCAGATATTATAGTCTGGGATGCTTTGAAGGCTGCAGTTCGCGGGGAGACTCTCAATTATTCCTGTTATCGCCAAAAAATGCTTAAGGAAAAACTGAAGGATTGGGTGGAACAACTTAGGATGGCGGAGGTGCAGATGATGCAAAAAATCTGTAGTGGCCAAAATATTGAAGAATGTCAGCAGTCAATTGCTATTATTAAGGCCAAGATACATCAACATTTTAGCGAAGAAATTGCTATTAAATATATACAATACAGAACCGAAGCGTATGAGCTCGGAGAAAATACGGGTAGGGTTCTGGCCAAGCGGCTACAACAGAGGGAGGTTGTAAATAGAATTAGTAGAATTCAAGATCGGTCTGGCCAAATTCAGGACTCGCCAATGGAGGTCCTGAAGGTATTTCAGAACTTCTATCAACAGCTTTATACTGAGGGAGATAATGAAGGGGCTAATGGAAGTGGGGAGGATCTTTCAGAGGTATTTTTGAAGATCTTCAAACCACTAAGGTTACATTAGATCAAAATATAACTCTTGTGGCCCCAATCACCTGGCAAGAGATAGATGCAGCTATAATGTCTTTAGCTCCCGGCAAGGCTGTGGGTCCAAACGGGATCCCGTTAGAATTTTTCAGAACATTTCGGAATTTATTAAGACCAAATTTAATATCCTTATTTCAGTCAGCACAGAGGTGCTCTACCCCTGATTCCTGGAGGAGGACTACTATCATTGTATTTAAAAAAAAAGGTAAACCAGAATTAAATCCATCATCGTTCAGACCCATTTCACTTATTAATACGGACAGTAAGATTTATTAAAAAATCTTAGCATCTAGATTAGGTAATATCATTAAGCCTTTGGTCTCCATGCGGCAGCATGGTTTTATTCCTGGGCGGGACACGACTGATCATGTTAGGAGGGCAATCGCCCTTCTTGACTGGGCACGGGCCATGGGGTCCCCGCTTGGGATGATCCTGTTGGACGCTGAGAAAGCGTTCGACAGGGTCTCCTGGCGGTTCCTGTGGTCCGCCCTGCGATGGAAGGGGATGGCTAATGAATTTATTCAGGCAATCCAGGCTTTGTACCTGTTACCGGTGGCTGGGATTCGGATCTCGGGGCAGGAGTCCGTTTTGATCAATATAGGCAGGGGTACTAGGCAGGGGTGCCCCTGTTCTCCTCTCTTGTTATCATTATACATTGATCCCTTTTTGCAGAAACTAGAACTATGCAACAACATTCTGCCAGTAAAGCTTCATAATAGTGAATACAAGATACTGGCTTATGCCGATGATATCGCGATATTAACATCTGACATTATTCGGGCATATCCGGCAGTGATAAATCAGGCTGAGCACTATGGCATCTATTCAGGGTATAAATTGAATACTGATAAGACTCAGATTCTCTATTCTGGCATGGAGTCTTTTCCGGATTTACCAATCGTGTCAGTAGTAACATATCTAGGGGTGAAGCTATCCGTAGAAGTCGATCAAATTCCAGGTATAAATATTGGTCCCATGGTCAACACAATTAATCAGACATTGGAAAGGCTAGATCATCTTCATTTATCTATTTATGGGCGCAGTAACGTCATCAAAATGGTGGTTCTCCCAAAATTTTTGTACCTCTTCAGGACTATCCCATTAGAATTTCCCGCTCTATGGTTTATAAAGATTGAAAGGATGTGCTCCAGGTTTCTGTGAAGCTATCATAGATCTAGGAGAGCAGCTAAGTGGCTGACCCTCCCAAGATTGCGAGGGGGCTGGGCCATTCCAAATTTCTTGTTCTATCATTGGGCGTGTATGCTGCAGCATATGGGGGTACTCTTAGTTGGAGACAGGTCTAAATGCTCAGAGGCTGCTAGACCAACTATCTATGAAATCGGTATGGGGGACAATGCTAAGCAATGCCTGGTTAAGATCTTAGAACCTAGCTATTATAAAAAGACTAGATTCAAGATAGTCGTGTCCGCCTATTCGATTTGGAGAAAGATACGCCGTAGATTTCAAATCCCCAATATAAATAGGTATACGCCTTTTTCGGCTACTGGTATCTTCCCGATAATCTTTCAAGATCAAACCATATATAGATGGAGTAAGGTCGGGATTAGTACGGTGGGGGATCTGAGTCTGGTAGACCAATTAGCCTCCTTCTCTTTCCTACAAGAAAAATATGGTTTGGATAAGCGAGATTTCTTTAAATATCTACAGATCCGTAGCTTCCTAGATAGTAAAGCACAAGGCTCGAACTTAAAATATGAGAAGGTAGCACTAGTTGAATTAATTCAAAAGAAATCCCGGATTGGCGTAATTTATCAGATGCTGCTTGAGACCGCCCCGGATGATCTACTCAGTCAGAATGAGAAATGGGACCGGGAATTTGGGGCGGAAGGCATCAATAATGAATATTCATTGGAATTGGCCAGCCAGACTCTTTTAACCGGAAGCCTTCGGAGCCAACACTTTATGTCTATCTTTGACCTTTATTATACACCTGTAAAAATAGCCAAATGGGGAGGGAGCGTGGGCGGCTCATGCAGTAGATGTGGTATGCGATTAGCAGATACAGTGCATATGTTCTTTTCTTGTCCTATGCTAGCGACATTTTTACAGGACATTGAACATTTCTTGGCAAAGGTTTTAGGATTTCCAATCTCTATCACTCCAGATTTGGTTATTTTGGGAGTGAATAGGACTACTATTTGGTCGCATTCTATTACTGGGTTTGTTTTTCTGGGAATGGCTATAGCTCGACTTTGTATTACATCACACTGGATTAGCCCTGACCCTCCCACATTTTGTAATTGGCGCTCTAGGCTTCTTGCTGTATATAACATGGAAGTTTCAGTCTATCACATGAAAGGGAGAAGGAGACGGGAAAAGGGGCAAACGCTGTGGGCTCCTATAACAGACTGGCTACAGCAACATGAGTAGTAACCAATATTAATCTGCAGATATCCCCAACCTGTAAATATGTCTATAGGGAAATATGGCATTATCCTTAGTCTGGAGGTCCCGTTTGTTTAAGCTGAGATTGTCTCCCATCCTGCAGGCTAAATAATATTGTACCGACTGATGTTTAATGTGTATTATTTGTTTGCACGCATATACTAAGGAATCAGTTATAATGTGCTAGAATGAAATTTGGATCTGTTTTTTTTTTTTTTTGTCTTTTTGTTTTGCATCCTTCTCTCCTTCTTTTCTTTTTTTCTGTTACTGTCAACAACAACAGAAACAATAAAAAAAAAATAAAAAAACAAAGCAAAAATAAAAAATAAATAATAGAAAACAGACAACAAATGGCCTAGGTCCACTCAATATGTAGAGCGGACCATAAGTACTACAGCCTAAAGCAAAGTCTTTTAATTAAGCAGAGTTATACTTAATGGCATTTTCCCGCGGAATATCAAGATTGAGGCCCTGTTTATGGGCGGCTACAGTGAAGATCCAGAACACCTCCCGTTTCATACGTGTTGCTTCTGTGTGGGTGTTACTGCCAGGGCCAAGGTTTTCAATGATAAACCAACGAATGTCGCTAGGTTTGTGTTGCATCTCGTGGTAATGCTTTACCAAGGGGGCATTCATTTTGGAAGTGTTGTTCGGTGAATCGAGTGCAAAACTGTCTAGAGGTCTCTCCCACGTATCCCAGTCCGCAAGGGCATACGAGGAGGTAGATGACATTTTGGGTTTTGCAATTTGAGAATTTCCGCTGACGGATGATATGTTGCTGATAAGTATAACTTGTCCCTTCAATTACAGTGTCACAAGCTTTGCAGGTGGAACATTTGTAAGTGCCAGTGACCGGTGCCATACCATTGATGGTCTTTTGTACCAATGACGTTCCCTCTGCAAATTTGGACTTAGTAACTAAATCTTTAATATTCTTGTTTCTTCGACGGGCAAACATAGGTTTAGGAATTTTTTCTTTGTCTGCCTGGTTGCTATTGAGAATGTGCCAATTGGAACAAATCATATGGCGGACTTTATTGTTCATGGTGGAATGTTTAGTAATGCACACTAGTTGGTTATTAAGTATACCATTCAGTCAATTTCTCCGCCTCCGGAGGAATTGTTCTAATATCCATGACTTTGACATTCAAGCAGATACTTTAAAAACCAGATTTCTTGCTCGAGGATACCCTCGCAGATTAATTCGGGAATCATATAAACGTGCACGTTTTTATGACCGTGATTGCCTCCTGCAATCCAAAACATCTGCAACTAATAACCAACTAGTGTGCATTACTAAACATTCCACCATGAACACTACACAAACACCACTGCACTACCCTAAACCCTCAAACACTACCACCAGCATGACCCCCTACACTACTCAAACACCACTGCACTACCCTAAACCCTAAAACACTACCCCAGCACGACCCCCTACACTACCCATACACCACTGCACTACCCGAAACCCTAAAACACTACCCTCAGCACGACCCCCCTACACTACTACCCTAAACCCTAGAAAAGAAACCCCCACCCCATGCCCAATCCCCCTTACCTCTCACTCCTCGTGGTTCCTCTCTCCTCGTGGTTCCTGCTTCACGTCGTCTCTGAGGGGCGGTGCACGTCGTTGTGAGGAAACGGAACAGCCTCTGTTTCCTTACAACGACATGGATCGTCTACATGTTTTTTAGAACGCATGGTCATTTACCATACATACCTTTACAATAAAATTCGTTGTAAAGGCATGCGTGGTAAATGACCATGCGTTCTAAAAATGCGTAGTAATGACTTCGTGATGTACAACGCATGCGTGGTAATGCATGCGTTGTAATGGTATCGCAAAGTAAAAAAGTCGTTGTAACGGCTGTTTACCGATCGAAGCTGGCCCCTGTTCTTCAGTGAGACGTTTATTTGATTAATTAGGAGGAAGGAATGTGGTTTTTTACCGAAAAGTGCATTCCCGGCTGTTGTATTGTGAAAGTGTCCGCGTGGCCTGGTTTCACTTCCGGTGAGAGAGTGGAAGAGTCTGTTTGGATCTAAAGGAGTTCTGTTGTTGGACGGGGCTGGCGCGACATGTCATCAGAAAACATAGCTAATGGAAAGCGTCCTCCCTGAAGTGTGGAGCAGTGCCATGAGAGGTCAACGAGTGTGCGTCCCACCGCAGTATGACCGTACCGCGTGACCCATGTGCCACCTCCAGGGTACGGGAGGCAGAAGCGGCATCGCAGGTCCTCTTGAAGACCGTTGTAGCACTAATTCTACATTTTGGTACTAGGGCATTTTAACTTCGTTGTTCCTGCCAGATACAAAGAGAAGATCCTGTGTTATTCAGTGCCCTTGTTACCTTTTTTGTGGGTTGTGGTGCTGGTCACTTCGCTGCCCCGCCTGTGCACACGACTGGGCACCCCACCTCGTGTGCCATCTGCAGGGCCTCTGCCCTCGGATCACTGGTTTCGGTTTCTGGAGTGGCAACATAAACAGTTGCTCCCAAAGGACTAGCCTGAACACTTAGGTGAATATCCCCTGCACCAGCATTCCACGGAAATTCTTTACTAGCTCTCCCACGTCAACGAGGACGTCATAATAGCACGGCTCCGCTCGCGACACCGTATGACATCATCGGAGCCATAAGAGGACCTCGTCGGCGTGCTGACGTCAGTTCCACCCATTTTTTCCGTGCCACCGAGGCAAACAGGGGACCGAGACATTTTCACATGTATACATAGTATAATAAATATATATTCACTGAAAAAACCATAGGTTTCAGGCACGTTATAGTTAGAAATTAGCATTTAAAAAACCTTAGAAATTCACTGAAAAAACCATAGGTTTCAGGCACGTTATAGTTAGAAATTAGCATTTAAAAAACCTTAGAAATTCATCGACCTTGAGATATACATATATAAAACATATTTAATTTTCAGAAAAACACACATTCACTGGATGATGTCATCAGTGATGTCATTTGAGATGTCATCAGTGATGTCATGAGTGATGTCACTGACCATGTCATAAGTGATGTAATATGTGACGTCATCAGCAGTGCATTGCGGGCGCGCGAGTTATAGTTAGCTGAACTAACTATAACGGGGGAATTTCTATGGTTTTGTACGAGTGAAATGTCCAACTAACTATAACGCCCCTGAAACCTATGGTTTTTTCAGTGAATATATATATGTATATATGTATATATATATATGTATATATATATATGTATATATATATATATATTTATATATATATATATATATGTATATATGTATGTATGTATGTATATATATATATGTATATCAGCAACACTCCATATACACCTCAGTCGATCGAAGAATGGAGCACGGACCACAATTGAATGCTGGAAACAATTCCTTTATTGACAGCTCATCAAGCCTCGGCAGCCATTACGCGTTTCGACCCTACACGGGTATTGATCATATATATATATATATATATATATGTACAAGCAATAATAACACACTTATAAGTAAGCAAATGAAACTGTTAAATGCATGGAATAAAGTATATGGAATAAAATACATGGAATAATAATGATAATAATACTGGACGTCCACAGCAAGAAATAAACACTGTTAAATGCAAATAATCAGACACAAGCAGTCAAAAGGAAAGCATGAAAAGATATAACGATATATACACTAAATACATCAGATGATTATAACCACTGGAGACTTGAATGTGCACACAGACACACTCACACATCACAATGCAAATACTCAAAGAGAATACATCACCGGCTGCAATAACTGCATCTTACCCACACCAGACTGGGGGATTCACAGCCGGGGTCAAGAGACTCAGCAAGCCGGGATCTGCTACACTGAATTTGACGCATCCATCGTTTATTCAGATCAAAACAAAATCCCGCTTTCCAAGTCAACAAACCCCAGTTTTATAATCTCAAAGCACGATAGGTTTCCGAGAGGACCTCTTCTGCACCAAGGAAACTTACTGGAGTAGGCCACTCTCCATGCAAGCATTCCAAAGGCAAAGGAGTTCTCACGTATTCTGCGCTCCCACATGTTCTAGCCCCTTATCTTAGTGATGCTTGAGATAGTACAAAACATCTTCAAAAGTACAGAAACAATCTTGAACATGAATAGCCTAAACAACTTGAGTGATCTGGGGGCATGCCTGTGTGCGCAAAGCTCAAACTAGACAGAGTCAGCATTCAAGATGGCATGAGGGCATGTCAAAGCCAATAGTAAAAACTCATAAAACTTCCCAATTTTTTAACACAATGTACATTTGTGCACCACTGCCTATAGCACTACACACTTCATCTCCTAATGTACAACATAATGCACATTTGAGCACCACTGCTTATAACACTGCACTCAGAGACAGAGAAGTACATTCCACACCTCTCTCTCTCTCTCTCTCTCTCTCTCTCTCATGCTTTCAAACATACATCCCACACGTTCTGTTCCTGGCAAGGCTGTTCTACTCTGTGAAAACGTTCCCACTCTGTAGCTTTAAGGAGACACGAAATGCAAGTGCAAAGTGGAAATAAAACACATAAAATCAATTAAAACAATGGTAGTCAAAGGTCATCCTGTGGGCCCAATACACAGGAGTGCCTCTGGCACTACACCAGGCGCTGAGTAGGTGAGTGTAGGCGAGTGGTGAAGCTGGGCCTGAGTGCAGGCAGCATCGATGGTCCACAAGAAGACTTGTTGAAGAGCCAGGTCTTCAGCTTCTTGCAGAATTTAAGAAGCGAGGAGGAGGCTCTGATGTGCTGGGGGAGGTTGTTCCAGGCTTTGGCGGCTTGGCAGGAGAATGATCGACCTCCCGTTCTACTTCTGTGGATGCTGGGTGTGTGCGAGTGAGAGTGATGCTGAACAAGGTTGTGTGGTGCGTTGGTGGAAGTGAAGTCGGTGATTGAGGTATGTGGATTCCTTGTTGTGCAGTGACTTGAATGCATGCGTGAGAAGTTTGAACTGGTAGCACTTCTGGATGGGGAGCCAGTGGAGCTCCCTGAGGAGTGGTGTGGTGTGGGATCGGCGCAATCTGGCAATAGGACCTGAGCCTCATCAGATGGACTCTACGAGCAGACACTCGACAAACCAAGGTAGATTCTTTCCAACCAAAAGGCATTCAATCACCCACACCTTTTCCTATTTGGGTGTTTTATTCAATAGCAAGGCTACCTGGACCAATTTGGTAGCTAACAGATGTCTTCTGCTAGAAAAAACTATTTTGGCCATATTTTTTTTAATAAAAATCTTTTAATTTGGGTCCAAGCCATTGGAGACAATTCTAAAGATCTATTCAGCAAAAGCGATTTCTGTAGCCACATATGGGGCAGGGGTTTGGGGCCTGGCAAATGTAGATGCTCCACAGAGCATTGAAGATTCCTTCTTCAAAAAACTATTAGCCCTTCCTAGAGGTTGCTCAAACCTTGGCACGCACCAAGAGTTGAACACCCCACATATATCAGATAGGGTGTGCCTTGCCCCGATCCTATTATGGCACTCACTGTGGAGAAGGGAAACTGTGGTCTTGACCCAAAGCATTATTAGGGACTGCTTAACTCATGTACAGAAGGTTGCCTGGATTCAATATGTCAAAGACACACTGTCCGCCCTGGGTTCGCAATCTTTGTTTTTTAACCCAGCTAACTGCTCGTCATTCCCGAAAGTCCAAATTAAAAAACTTTTTCTAACTAAAAGGAGGAACGAAAGATATGAGATCAACCATAACAAATTCATGGTGTTAACTTATTTAAATATACCTTCTACCCCTCCAGCCGTAAACTCTTACTTAGCATTTGTCACTAACCTACGACATCGCTTTATACTAGTAAGATTTCGATTAAACCTCATGCCGTGCATGTTGGGCCATCCTACAGGAACTTTTTCCCCAAACGCGCTGTCAGTTTGCCTGTGTGATGGAACATCGCCACAAACTAATCTGCACTTTATCTTTTTTTGTCAATTTTATATGGGGTATCGCAAAAGATTTATCCTTCCTTCAATGCGGAAATACAAATTTACGCCATGTCGCCCTGCCCTTTATTTCCTTCATGCTGTCTGATCATCTTGTGCGCCACAGGGTAGCGTCCTACTTATGCCTGTCAATAATGACTAGGAGATCTATTCGGTAGAAACTTCTAACCGATTCTCCTACCCATTTATCCTGATAGCAATTTTTAGATATACATTTTATCTTTATTAATTATGGGCCGAATGTTTACCTTGACCCTTTTAATAGATTATGGGGCATATTAGCAAGGGCACTATCGCCGCTTTAGCGGCACTTTTTGCCGCTAAAGCAGCGATATTCTTATCGCCCTATCAGCAAACTGTCTCTAACAGCAGTTAGAGACAGTTTTCGGGCATTAGCGCCCGTGTTTTACCGCTTTGCATGTCAGCGATATTTATCGCTAATGACATGCAAAGTGGGCGTTCCGACGAACAAACCTGGGAAACACCCGCTAACAGGCCTATCGCCTATTAGCAAGGTGGCCATGGCCCCAGTTAGCGACGTGAAAAGTCGCGCTAACCGGGTCATCGCCATTTATTTAACACCTGCAATTAGCAGGTGTTAGCCATATCTAACATGGGGGGGTGGATTATGCTGATACGACCACAGGGTCATATCAGCAAGGTGTTCTCCTTCTCCATGCAACATCGCTGGAAAACCAGCGATGTTTCATGGAAAACACCGCTATGGCTGGAATAATTATCGCCATAGCGCTAAATGTCGCTACTACAGCATTAGCATGGCAAATTATTCCGACGATAGCGGCGATAAAAAGGTGCTCGTTAAACACGCTTTGCGATGTTTAGCGCACTTTTTAGATAATATGCCCCTATATTTTTAACTTTTTAAGACCATTTTATTGAAATTATGTATATAATGAACTAACATGAATTTAATTATCATAGAATGACTGCAACATGCTGTATTTCTTTACGATGCCTTGGAGTGCTTGGCGGACCCGCGTGTGAGGCTTTAGCTCTTGTGTTAATAGCTGTGCTTCATTTTATCTTTCTATTTAATAACTGTGGAAATGTAGTTCATGTTGTAATGTACTTTTATGATCTATATTTTAACTAGATCGAATAAAGTGATTTGTCTGACTGACATGCAAACCAAGGCAGTATTTTTAACTCTGTTATTGTACGACGGCTGCAAAGAGTTTAGAGCAATGAATGTACATTCACAGACACAAGTCTACATTTATATAGGAAACACACAACACTTACAGGAGTCAAGTAAAAGTGTCCGGACTGAACTGACCGGAAGAGATGTGCTACATTCACACAAAAAAAAAACAGAAATGCACCTGGGGCCAGATTTACAAAAGGATTGTGTTGCCCTTGCATCACACAAGGTGACACAAGGGCAACGCAAGCCTTAAGTGAGATTGACTATGCGACACAGAGCCACCTTGCGTGTGTGTTCCATGGGTAGTATCCGTAGTGACATTCTTCGTCTTTTTCCTTTAATCATAGATGTCCCTACACCCATAGGTCCTGAAGAGACCCTGTATTGTGTAAAAGGGTCGAAACGTCGTCGACAACCTAGCAAAACGAACCAATTCAATCAGCCCTGATTACTGTACACAGTGGCTGTGATTATTGTACAATTGCTGTTGGTCGTTTTCTTATGGAAACCAAGTCACATTTGTCACTAATTTAAAAGTGTTTATGCTTTATGTTTGGTTCCAACTTCACTGGGGACACCTAGCACTATTGTGTTTTTTCTTTTATGTACATATTGATACATTGTTTGACATATAAAAACAATATTGTGAATACAGTCATCTGTGTCCTTGCTAGCTTTTCTTTCTGACGTCACTGTAACCCTTTATCATTGCGATTGTGCATATTATTATCAAGATAGTCTTCATTGCCCCGCAGGAACCGCTGTTTCTGTTACAAATACATTTATCTTAATGCACATAGCGCCTTGTTTCTGTTTCGTTTGCCATTCTTTCACCCTGCATCAATAAACCCATGTTTTCTGTTTTTCTCAGATGGATTCACTCTCCTACATTTGAGTCCTGTACACCCATCCTGCCCCCGCGCATGTGTTTTTAGTGTCTTCACTTCCTGATGTATCACAACAGCGTTGGTTCAACAGCCTGTGGCAATCTCCCAGTGCCTAAAAAGAAACAAAAAGGAATGTGACCTTGCGTAATGTAACTTTTGCTCATGTAAAGCGCTGCAATACCATTGAGTTGAGTTTACGCTATATAGAACTGCAAAAAAAAAATCAAGTGCCCTCAGGGCGGGGGTAGCAGCGGGAGGTCACATTTACTATTCTAGCTCCCATCACATCTTGTGTGGGGAAGCCGCCGCTGCTACATCCCAGAGCAAGATCTGAAATCTCTCGCTCAATCACTGGAGCTCTCCAGAATATACTATTGCAACTCTCTCTTGACTGGTCTCCCCAAAATACATATCACCCCCTCTAGAAATCAATTCTACACTCAGCAGCACGGTTCGTCTACGGGGCCAACAGAAATTAGCACATCACCCCCATCGGATCACTCTCCCGACGGCTGCCGATCGAAGCAAGGGCTGTCTACAAGACTGCATCCCCCATAAAGCCCTGCACACATCCACTCCGCGTCAACCTGGCGGAGAAACGCAAGCTATCTCGCGGCTCCAGACCATCGCGAAACGCCGAAGCAACGCTCCTTGAACCCTAGTCCTTTAAAATGGAACGACTGATGGCGCAATCCTTCTCGGGAAGCGAAACCAGAATCTGGAACTCATTACCTCCAAATCTGTGCACAACCACCTCGCTGACGACTTTCAAAACGGACCTGAAAGCCCTCCTCACCTACGGAATTTTAGGTAAAACTGTAATCAACTCTTGGCACTTCAAATTGTTTTTTATATGGCCCCATTGCAATGATTTTAATTAATTGTGCAATAAATTATCTATCTATCTATCTATCTATCTTGGCACAGACCTCTAGACTACTTCCAGGGCCTTTCCGGCTGTCTGCTACCTCAACCTTTTTATAGCTCTCTTTTATGTACTTTCAACCTTTGCAATTTCTTGTAGCCGTGCTGGCCATCTTAAACCATCTGTAACTTCCACGTAATGACAGAGGATGCAGCATAACGGCCAGAGCTGCTGCCTTTGGAGCTGGGAAACCTGGTTCGAGTCTCGGCGTCCGCTCAAAATCCTGTGATTCTGGGCAAATCACTCAATCTCCCCGTGCCTACCAAACATGAATGTGTCCTTGAGTAGTGTAACTGGCACGTGCTCATGTAAAGCGCTCCAATACCTTCGTGTCGAGTTCGCGCTATATAAAACTGCAAAAAACATAAATAAATAAATATCTCTCCTGTAAAGCGCTCTGGCACCTTTGGGTAACGACCGCGGTATATAAATATACATAGAGAAAACTGCAGCTTTCCCCACAAGTAGTCCTGGGGGCATTTACTATTCTAACTGCAGTTTTGTCATTTTGTGGGGACTGTGAACAGTTCCGCATGTATTTCGAAAGGGTTCCAAGGCGCTGCTTTTGCACTGACCTCAGGGCTGCCCTGAGGGCGCTGCTCACATCCAGACCTCATTGTCCGGACTGAGTCCTGTTCTGTAGGGCACCGGCCTATGCATGGAGCGAGGCTGCCACCTAGCGGCCGTTCACACAATGACAGCCAGATAGCACACTCCAGGCTAGGATGCTCCTTGTAAATGTGCCTCCGGCCTTCATCTCAATAAATCAAGAACACTTCTGGCCTCCGGCTGTGATATGACGTCACACGCGCTAGCCATCTCTTCAGGGGAAACATGTAGGACTTCTTCGAAGTTTTGCCTCACGGGGCTTCGCTTCTCCTTTCCCATAGTTCATTTGAGGCCAGTTTCTTCAGATTTTTCTGCCTGTTTCCAACTCTCTTTCTCTGCACCCTGCGTTTCACCATAACACACCATTGATTCATGAAGGTAAAAAAACCCTAACAATTATAATTCCAGTCAGTGCTGATTGTAAGCCGCACTTTGTAGAGAATATTTTTTTCAAGTTAATTATCGCAAAATGAACATGTAGGCCCAGATTTGCTAATCTTTCACGCTGTGTTACGTGAAAGCGAGAGCGCTGAAATGCACCATATTTATTAGGATATGACGCACTTCTGCTCTTTCCTTGCGCTGGCGCACTGTGTGCTGCCGTGCGCCAACACAGGCACCCTTGCGTCATAAAGCAAGGGTGCTTGTATTGTGGTCAGGATTGTTTTTGTGCAGAAATGGACACTTATTGCACCTGCACAATAACAGTCCTTGGAGGAGTATTCCTCTTTCTGTGTGTGCTGCCGAACGCAGCAGACATGGGAAGAGGAAATAGCGATGAGAAATATAGTTCTCCCCATTATACCAGCCTCGGGCAGGCGCACCATTTTACCACAATCCCAGATTTACTGACCTTAGTAAATCCGGGTTTGTGTCACAATCCATGGGTGGATGCACAGGAACACCCATACTCCCCCCATGCAATGTCTTCCTGACACAAGGACACACAAGGCAGCCTGATGCACTGTGTTGTGTTACTTTCTTGGGGAAATGTGACATAAAGCCATGCCAACCAAGATTTCCATGGCTTTCTAAATCCTGACTAACATTTTGTGTTGGTGCTGCACCAAAAATGAGGCACAACCACAACGCAAAATGTTAGTAAATTTAGGCCATAATGTAAATAAAACAAAGGGGTGTGAAGTGGGCAAGGGAAACAGATAAAAATATTGCTCCCACACGCAGGGAGCAGCATTTTTTGCTACTTCTTGCATGCGGGAGCAATGCCAGCTCCCAATGGAGGCAGGGAGTCAGCAGGAACCGAGGGCATAGGGGCCCCCCTGGAGCCCAAACAATTTGCCGGGCCCCAGGAGATGGGGTCCCCGGGGCAGAAATGAGCCCATGGAGGGGGGCCACGCAGCCTCCCCACCCCCATTAATTCTTGGCTGGGCCCCGGTGGGGTGGGGTTCCCGGGGCCAAAATCGGCCTGGGGAGGGGGCCACGTGGCCCCCCTCTGTGAAGGACAAATGATCCTAACTTCTTGGACTTGGCAAATGAAGTGTGTTTTCTCAGCAATTTCACATTGAAAAACGATCTGAAATCCTTGATGGACATAAATGCATCATTGATCTATTGGAGCGCAATCTGTAGTGACTGTGATGAGTGGGTTCTTTCTGGTCCTGTCCTGGTGAGAGCAGAGTCCATGGTTCTCCCTTTAAATTACCACGAGTATGCAAATGTGAAAAATCACAGGGAAGCTCCGCCCGTTTGGCCCTGCCCCATCCACCTTAGCAGTATGGGAAGGGCTTCCCGTCTTCTGTCAGGTTGATGTCCAACTTACCAAAAGGACCCCCAGTGCGTTTCCCACCGATTTTGGTGATGCATTATTGATGCCGAGGAATATGAGGACATATCCACCAAACAAAGAAGCACTTACTTCATATAGTTAAGAGGAAGTACCCTTGTTTGGTGGAGATGCACCTCTTTGTAGTGTCTTCGTCTTCTCTATCCGAGGATTCAAGTTATCAAAATTTTGAGGTTCTGTTCTGGCCCAGTCACTCACACAGCTATTGACACAGCCACTCAGATACCTACTCACACACCCATATAGCAACTCTCACATCAACTGCCCGACCCACACACCCATACAGTCACTCACACATCCACTCACAAACCCACAAAACCACTCACACACCCACTCATATAGACCCATACAGCCACTCACACACCCACAAAACAACACCCACTCACCAGCCCAAACACCCACTCACACACCTGCTTACAGACACATATATACTCTCTCACACCCACTCACAGACCCACACAACCACTCACATACTAATACAACCACTCACACACCCATACAACCACTCACACACCCACTCACAGTCCCATTGAGCCAATCACAAACTCGCTGACACACCCATACAGCTATTCACACACCAATTCACAGACCCATACAGCCACTCACATACCCATTCACTGGCCTACAAAACCACTCACATGCCCTCAACACTACCCACACACCCACTCATGCATGCATGCAGACACTCACACATCCACTCACACACCCGGTCACAGACCCATACAGCTTCTTACATACCAACTCACAGACCCATGCAGACACTCACACACCCACTCACAGACACATAGAGCCACTCACATACCCCCTCAGACCCTTACAGCTACTCACACACCCACTCACCAACCCATAAAGCCTCTCACACACCCACAAAACCACTCACTCACACACTCACTCACAGACCCATACAGCCATTCACACACCCAAACACAGACCCACAAAGCCACTCACACACCCACTCACAGACCCATACAGCCACTCACACACCCACTCACCAACCTATACTGCCATTCTCAAAGGTCACAGGTTACAGTTGGGAAATACAATTTAAAAACCGTAGAAATTCACTATAAAAACCGAAGGTTACAGGAACGTTATAGTTAGGAAATAACATAAAAAAGGTAGAAGTTCACTGAAAAATAAAGGTTACAGGGACATTATAGTTAGGCTCAGATTTCACATGCAAAAAACCATAGATCTTTTGCAGTTACAGTTATCTGAGCTAACTATAACGTACACTGCTTATGACCTTACATATTACATCACTCATGACATGGTCAGTGACATCTCAAATGGCATCACTGATAACATCACTGATGACATCATCCACAGAACCACTCATACACCTACTCACTCACTGTAGGAAAGTGGGTTTCTGTTGCAGTAACCCCCCCCCCCACACTTTTTGCCTAATAACTGATGCACTTTTCCTTGGTGTGCCCTGGGTCCCTGCCAATCAGGAACCCATGGCCTGTGTTCCTTCCCTAAAAACTGTACTAAAGCCTAAACCCAATTGGCATCTCTGGCCACAGGTAAGCCCCTGGTAAATGGTACCCTAGGTACCCAGGGCACTGTGACCAGAGAAGGCCCCTAAGGGCTGCAGCACTTATTGTGCCACCCTTAGAGGCCCTGTACCCTGACACACACACACTGCCTTTGCAGGCTGAGTGTCTTGGTGCAGAACTAAACAGAGAGTCGACATGGCACACATCCCTGTGTGCCATGCCCCTAAACACACTGCCCTGGCATACCACAGTCACCCCTCTAGCTGGGTGCACTATGCCAGTGGTGTGGGCACAGGTGCATGAGCCCTGTGCCCCTACAGTACCCAGGACCATTCCTGGGCACTGTAAGTGCAGTGATGCCATTAAGAGTATATGGTGCTGGGAGGTTGTCATTACGAACTCCACAGCACCATAATGGCTACACTGAAGACTGAGAAGTTTGGTATCAAACTTCTCAGCACATTAAACCCACACTGATGCCAGTGTGGGATTTAATGTAAAATGCACGACAGAGGGCAACTTAGAGTTGCCCCTGAACCTAACCTACAGTCCACGTCTTGTCTGAGGGGCTGCCCCGGCTGCCACACATCAGACATGTTGCTGGACCCCTGGGTGGAGAGCCATCCGCTCTCCTGGGCCTGCAACAATGCACATCCTGGGCGAGGTGCTAGGTCTCCTCCCACAGGATGGGCAGGGGAAGCTTCAAAGGCATGCCACCTTTGTGTGCTTCTCCAGGCCACTTGCTGTACTCAGCAACTGGCCCCCACCGGTTCTGACCCCCTCTCTGGCGGGAAGACTGGCGAGAAACCCCAAGGGAGGAAAGGGGATGTGCCAGCCTCTGCCAACCCCACCCCTCAGGCGGGGGAGGTGAGGTGAAGCACAACTCCGGGCTCTCGCCATCTTGAAGATGGGGAGCCCTACCCAATCAGGACTAGGCTACTGCCCCCCTCCCACAGGAGAGGGGCAGGATAGGGGGTGTACCCACCCCAGGGAAGGGACCCATTGGTCCCTGCCCTTTACCTACCTGTAACGCCCCTAAATTTAGTATTTATGGGCACCCTGAACCTTCCTTCCTCAGATTCCCGCAACCTAAGAAGAAAAAGGACGAACGAAGACGCCCAGCAGAGGAGACTGCAGAGAACAACTGACTTGGCCCCAGACCTACCGGCCCGTCTGCAGTTTCCAGAGATCCTGCGCCAAAAATCGTCTTGTCCTGCAGCCAGCGACCTCCAGAACCCCGGGGAGGACTGACTTCCTTCAACAAAGACCAGATCTCCTGTGAACAGCAGCTCTGTTCAAAAGAAACACCAAACAAAGACTCCGAGCCTGCTGAGGAAAAAGAAGCCCGACGCCTGGAACCACCACTGCACCCGTCGCCTACAGCCCGAGTTCAAGTGGCCCACCGGTCCCAGCGAGATCCCCCAGCGCTCCAGAGTCCGAGTCCACTGTGGGTTGACCCCTCCAGGACTCCCCGACATCGCCTGCAGCCTCTGCACGAGACCCCCCCCAACCGCGAGTGGCCCGGTAAGGTGAAATCCGACCTCAAAAGACACCCCTGCATCCAGCCGGCCTGCGCCCTGGAGAAAGGAACCCAAGGTGCACCTACGTCCCCAGAGCCCTCCAACTTACCTGCCCAGCTGTTGGTTCCTCCTGGAAGTCTTCCTGGACCGAGCCTGCAGCTGAAAACCAAAACCGAAAATCCCCATTGAAAACAACAGGGCACCCGACGCCAAAACAGTACTCTGCACCCGGCCGCCCCAGCGCCGCTGAGGGTGCACCTTTTGTGCTGGCTTGTTTCCCAATTTGCCCTGATCTAAACCCTAGGAGCTTTGCTCCCACAACCTTGTGGCCTGCTCGCCAGCAGCCACCAACCGGAGGCCCCCCATCCCCCATAGGATAACATTGGGCCTCAACACTCTGCACCCGGCCGCTCTAGTGCTGCCCTAGTGCCGCTGAGGGTGCAACAACAGTGCATCACTGACCCTGGGAGACCCCTGAGTCTATGCCCAGAACCTTAACTCTGCCAGTCAAGTACTTACCTGAAAAACGATAACCTACATTTTCTCCATAGGGCAACATTGACTGGTTTACACTGAAATTTCTTCAAAGTGCCCAATTTTGAATCTTCAAAATATTCCTTAAAAATCGACCGAAGTCCGAATTCGAAAATTCTCACCTGATTCCAGGAGAGACCCCAGTGCTGGAGAAAAGGCTCCAGCACTGACCCGAACAAGACCGATTAACTCCTTAAAAACCGATACTTTGTTTTTCGCCATTGAATAACATTGAGACATTTTTACCGGAAAAGTGTCCACTTTTCAAACCTAAGGAAATTCCTTAAAAATCGCACGAATCACTAATCCGAATTTTTCCAACTGTTTGCAGGTACGGTCCCAGTGATGAATCCATGATCCATTGCTTGAGCTGTAAAAATAATCGCAACATACTTTACCTGTAACTTGTAATTCCTTCCATAGGATAACATTGGTGATTCTGTGGGAAAATATTTCTAAGTGCTCACTTTTAAAACAGTATAATATTGCTTAAAAATCATACGTTTAACCAAAACGATTTTACTTAACTGTTTCAGGTCCTACCCCAGTGCTGAATCCCTGATCTAATACTGTTATAAAAAGTAATCCAAAAGTAATTTAAATGCATTTTACCTGAAACAGTCCTTTGAAATCAATGTATGGAGTTTTCTGCAATTGTGCTATATTCTTTTACAGCTTCTGTAAAACACTAAAAAGTGCAAAGTACAACTGTCTTTGAAAAAGTATCTATCACAGTAATCTGTAATTGAAAAGTATTTTACATGCTTACCTGCATCAAGCTTCCTTGATTCTAAAATAAAACAACAGTATATTTTTTTATATACAAAACAATTGGCCTGGAGTTCAGTTCTTGAGTGTGTGAGACCATTTGCTGACTGAGTGTGTACAACAAATGCTTCACACTGTCCTCTGATACTGCCTTACTGCTCGACCAAGCTACCACTTTAGAGAGTAAGGTTATATCTAACTTTAGCCTCTGCCAAGCCTCTGGGGACTGTGGACTCTGTGCACACTGTACCTATTTGGGAACAGTATATACAGAGCCACTTTCTTACACTCACCCACCCACACACCCACACAACCACTCACAGATCCATACAACCACTCACACACCGAGTCAAACACCCATACAATCACTCACACACCCACTTACAGACCCATACAACCACTCACATGACCATTATTACACCCACACAACCACTCACACATCCAGTTACTCAGACACCCACTTATACACACAGAAAACCACTCGCACACCTATACACCCACTCACACACCCATACAACCACTCACACAGCCACTCACACACCCAGAAAAATAGTCAGAAACCAATTCACAGATCCATACAGCCACTCACATACCCACTGACAGGCCTATACAGCCACTCACACACCCACTGACAGATCCATACAGCCACTCACATACCCACTCACACACCCATACAGCAACTGAGACACCCACTCACACACTGATACAGACAGTCACACAGGCACTCAGATGACATATGTTACAAATAGTTTCACTCATTAGTAGTAGAGAAAGAATAGTAATTTAATTTATGCAGTAGCTTAGTATGTATCTTTAAGTCTTAGAAACCTTTACAAAACGCTTACACTAACTGGATGATGTCATCAATGATGTAATTGACCATATCGTGAGTGATGAAATATTTGAGGTCATAAGCAGTGCATTGCGGGGGCGTAAGTTATAGTTAGCTCAGGTAACTATAACTGCTGAATTTCTATGTTTTTTTAGTTTTTTGTTTTGTAAACAAGGAAAAGCAGAACTCCGAAGTGGTTTTGCAACAGTTATTTATTCACTGTTCACACGGATACCAGGCCAACGCGTTTCAACAATTTGGTCTTGATCACGGCTGGTGGTCCTGCATTTGTTTTTACATGTATACCCTTGCAGCCCATACCTTTCTGCTGCATTATGGTAAGTGTAGTTACTCATATGATACAAATCTCTCAATGTGGAATCGGCTAATTGTTGTGACATATTGTTAGTACATTTTGTCAGTTTAGAGCAATTGATCCTCTAAGTGAGGTGACAATTTCATATGAAAAGCCGTCGAATTTCACATGTAACTCCTGACAAATGATTGCATATTTCTTTGCTCGGTGTTACAATTAATGGTTTTAAAACTTTGAAAATGTCACCTCTAAGTGAGGTTATCTACTCATCATATGTGATCATACACATACATGTATAATCTCAAGGCAGGAGTGTCTTGATCATTATCCACGGGTTGACACAGTCAGTATTCAAATTACTTTAGATGTACAAACAGTTCCTCGTCATTATTGAGGCCATTGGGTATTTTTGTTCAGAGCTTGATTTTATATCTTGATTCTTTCTGTCATATGGTGCGCACTCTATCTCCTCCCCTCTGGGATTTTGCCACATGTACCATTCGATAATAAACCATGGATTTCTGCATAAGTGGCATCCTTATTTTCAATAGTCCTTATGTGCTCAAGGAATCTTTTCTTTAAAGAGCAAATTGTACTGCCGATGAATTTCAAGCCACACTTGCATTCAAGGATATGGTGGTGTTCGAGCCACAACGAATCACGAACTTGGCAGCATCTGGGCTATCCTAAATGGCCCAGGTAGTTCAGAGATCTTCTGTGACACTTGGGAGGACTTCAGCCACTGTGCCCCAAAGGGTGTGGAAATAGCATCCCAGCAGGCAGCTGGCATTCAAGCTTGTGGATGAAAATACTTTTCTGCCAAAGGTTTAAACATGTTTGACTCTCTGTCGGGGAGTAGTTGGGAACGTGCTGGGGTTCGTTTTGCTTGCTGATGCTTGCACCACCAAGCTTTCGGGTTAGGAGTGCTGAGGTAAAAATGCGAGATCACTTGGGGCAGGGTAATGGCGTCATGCAATTTGGCGGTTGACCAGTGGACCAGAACAAGGTTTGGCCCATGCCCCCAAAAAGGTGTTTGTTATGGCCTCATTAAATGGCAGAAGGGGCTCAGAAGATGATGTCCTGGCTAGAAAACGTCTGTCAATATGTTAGTTTTTATCTCCAAGATGAGGAGCTGGAGGTTAAGGACTTCAGACGCCCTACGCATTACATTGGCGTAGGAAGCGAACTCCTCTGTGGCTGGTTGAGGGGGGTGAGAGAAGACTCGTTTCAGGGAAGATATTGAGATGACTAGCCTCCTGCAAGTCGTCATATCAATTGTCGTCTTGGTATGGCTGAGCGAACCCATCACCTGCGTCATAATCATTATCCGAGTCCGTGCTGAAAAGTGAATGTACGGTGTGTTGTCTTCACTGTGGAGGCAGCAGAGCAAGTGGAGGAAGCGACACATCAAATGTCAACAGCGCGCCGTTGGGCGAGGTCGGACCGGCACCATCTGAGTCGGACAGAACTATGGGTAACTCGTCATCTGGCGTTGATGGATTCAGTACCGGTGCCAAAGTCCTGTGGCTGTGCGGAACTCTGATTTGTTGTGGAGTGGCAGACAGCCCTGGAAACTCAGATTGTGCCGGAACCAATTGCGGGATTGGCTCGGAAGTCAGCTGACTCTGGGAGGGAGATCCATGGTGACACCCCCATGCCTACTCAGGCGAATGAGAGTGGCGAGAGGGGGCCGAGTGCCGCTTGACTTTCTGATGTTTCTTTGTAGACTTACCAGAAATTTTGCTTTACAACGTAGACCGACCTAGCAAGTGGCTTCAGCGTCTGCTGGAGCGGGACCAGGTCTAGGACTAAACCTTGGACGTGGACAGTGACTTAGAGTGGTCTCCGCGAGCAGTCTTCTTATGCGTGGTAATGTAAAGTTTCAACTCGTGGTCTCATATGACCTTCGGGGTCATCGAAGAGTAGTCACTGCAAGCGTTGGGGTTGTGACTCGCCCTCAGACATCACAGGCACACATAAAGGGGATCTGTCACAAACATTTGTTAGTAACAGTCCCTGCAGGGCTTAAAACCTATCGGTTTATTCTGGAAAATTTGATGAAATATTGAGGTCAAGTGTCTGAGAGACGGGAGCTCTGGATCCATGTCTGGTGGAACGAAAAGAAAGGAACTGACAACAGTGTGTGGGAGTGGCGCCTAGATAGGCTTCTGGAACGGAGTTGGTGAGGAACTGTACGGCTCCATGGACAAGTGTGCAGAGGTACTCCTGAAGAGTTTTCGGATCGACTCTCACGCTTGGAGAATATTCAAAGGTGAGGAATCTACGGCAAGAAGTCTCTATCAGAAAGGGAATGCAGTGTATGAGATCTTCCCTGTGGAGGTGGGACATCAAGCAGTGCTGGTTGTGGTTCAATGGAAACAGAGCACGGCCTCAGTCGAGGTTGTACTGGCACTGACAGAGTCAGAGAGCACAATGGGCACCTCACACTCTAGCGTTGATGTTGGGAACGGCGTCAATGCTCCTGGAACCTGATGGATCGTGGAGCCGGAGACAGAGCCAGTAAGGAGCTGGGGGAGGTCCGATGGATGTTTTGGGGGGTCCAACTGGCAGTAGGGGTGAACCTGTCAGTGATATCGCTGATGAAGGGCCTCTCAGCTGCTTGGGGCATGCAGGCGCACGAGAGAGAGTCGGAAGGGATCCAAAGAGTTGGGAGCATGGCCTCGCAGAAATCTTTCATCCGTCTCAATATTGCAGATGGCCCTCAAAATTCTGCTTGTACCAGGACAAGTTGCAGGATTGGCTCCAAAGTCGGCCAGCTTCAGGAGCAAGATCGAGTGATATGATGATGCCCTCACCTCTTCTAGGAGTACAAGAGTGGCAGGAAGGGACTGAGCCCTGTTTGGAATTTTTGTTCTTTTTACTTCGACTTACTTGAAGCTTTGGAGCATGATGATGAGCGACCTCGAAAGCGACTCCTGTGACTTCTGGACCAGGAACGGGACCAAGATTGACCTTTGGACTTGCAATCTCAACAAGGCGTCTTCCAGTGCTCGGTGATGCAGAGTTTCGCCTCGCAGTCCCATATGGCCTTCAGATTACACATGATGTCACTGCAGGCCTTGGAGTCGTGACTCGACCCCAGATAGCACGGATAAACCAGATGAGGATCTGTCACAGACATTTGCTTGCAACATCCCTTAAAAGGTTTAAAACCTGTTCTGCTGGGAGGTGACATTTCCTGTGTACACTGTAAGTTTTGAGATAAAAGGGCTCTAAAAGAGAACATAGATAGCTCGAGATCCACGTGTCAGCACAGAAACAAAGGAACTGACAGCGTGCAGGAGTGTCACTTATATAGGCTCTGCACGTCATTTCCAGAGTGGAGCAGCATCAGTGCAGACTCGCACCGCACCACCTACTGGTGCACAGAGGTACTGCTGAAAAGATTTCCAAATCCAGTCTGACGCCCGTGGAATATTCAAAATGTGAGAAATCTACAGGTAGAAGTCTCAATCAGAAGCTCCGCATGCCACAACCCTTTTCAGCCAAAAATTATAAAAATCAATGGTTATTAGTGTTTATTCTTGTTTGCTTCATACACAATTACGGGGGATGATGTTTTTCCAGTGCTTGAAAAGAAATGTGCTTTTGTTTTCTTCTTTTCGTCGTTCATCCCCGTTGTCCTTCCCGCCTCTAACTCCCTTCGTTGAGCCCTTTCACTGAGCTTGCTTTGCAAGTAACGTTTCGATATTTCTCTGAATTTCCTGCCCGTACTTTCCCAGTACTCAGATCCCTTTTCCCAGTAGTCCAGCCTCACCCCATGTCAAGGATGTGCATGAATAGTACTGTTTATACCATGTTAAGAATTGATTCTAGCAGAGAAACAGTCAGTTGTGAACATTTAACACACCTTCCTGCTCCTCTGTTCTTTAGACAAATGGGAAAGATTTGCTGCACACATTTTTTTTACTTGGGACACAAGAACGGTAGCTGGGTGCTCTGTTCTCTCTCAATGCAAGCCATGGGTGCTCTGTCCTCTCTTATTGCAAGCCATGGGTGCTCTGTCCTCTCTTATTGCAAGCCATGGGTGCTCTGTTCTCCCTTATTGCAAGCCATGGGTGCTCTGTTCTCTCTCATTGCAATGCATGGGTGCTCTGTTCTCTCTCATTGCAAGACATGGGTGCTCTGTTCTCTCTTATTGCAAGACATGGGTGCTCTGTTCTCTCTTATTGCAAGACATGGGTGCTCTGTTCTCTCTCATTGCAAGCCGTGGGTGCTCAGTTCTCTCTTATTGCAAGCCGTCGGTGCTCTGTTCTCTCTCATTGCAAGCCGTCGGTGCTCTGTTCTCTCTCATTGCAAGACATGGGTGCTCTGTTCTCTCTTATTGCAAGCCGTCGGTGCTCTGTTCTCTCTCATTCCAAGCCGTGGGTGCTCTGTTCTCTCTTATTGCAAGCCATGGGTGCTCTGTTCTCTCTCATTGCAATCCATGGGTGCTCTGTTCTCTCTCATTGCAAGCCGTGGGTGCTCTGTTCTCTCTTATTGCAAGACATGGGTGCTCTGTTCTCTCTCATTGCAATCCATGGGTGCTCTGTTCTCTCTTATTGCAAGCCGTCGGTGCTCTGTTCTCTCATTGCAAGCCGTGGGTGCTCTGTTCTCTCTCATTGCAAGCCATGGGTGCTCTGTTATCTCTCATTGCAAGCCGTCGGTGCTCTGTTCTCTCTCTGCTCTGTTCTCTCTCATTGCAAGCCATGGGTGCTCTGTTCTCTCTCATTGCAAGCCATGGGTGCTCTGTTATCTCTCATTGCAAGCCGTCGGTGCTCTGTTCTCTCTTATTGCAAGCCGTGGGTGCTCTGTTCTCTCTTATTGAAAGCCGTCGGTGCTCAGTTCTCTCTCATTGCAAGCCATGGGTGCTCTGTTCTCTCTCATTGCAAGCCATGGGTGCTCTGTTCTCTCTTATTGCAAGCCGTCGGTGCTCTGTTCTCTCTTATTGCAAGACATGGGTGCTCTGTTCTCTCTTATTGCAAGCCGTGGGTGCTCTGTTCTCTCTCATTGCAAGCCATGGGTGCTCTGTTCTCTCTCATTGCAAGCCATGGGTGCTCTGTTCTCTCTCATTGCAAGCCATGGGTGCTCTGTTCTCTCTCATTGCAAGCCATGGGTGCTCTGTTCTCTCTTATTGCAAGCCGTCGGTGCTCTGTTCTCTCTCATTGCAAGCCACAGGTGCTCTGTTCTCTCTCATTGCAAGCCATGGGTGCTCTGTTCTCTCTCATTGCAAGCCGTGGGTGCTCTGTTCTCCCTTATTGCAAGCCGTGGGTGCTCTGTTCTCTCTTATTGCAAGCCGTCGGTGCTCTGTTCTCTCTCATTGCAAGCTGTGGGTGCTCTGTTCTCTCTTATTGCAAGCCATGGGTGCTCTGTTCTCTCTTATTGCAAGCCATGGGTGCTCTGTTCTCTCTTATTGCAAGCCATGGGTGCTCTGTTCTCTCTTATTGCAAGCCATGGGTGCTCTGTTCTCTCTCATTGCAAGCCACGGGTGCTCTGTTCCCTCTCATTGCAAGCCATGGGTGCTCTGTTCTCTCTTATTGCAAGCCACGGGTGCTCTGTTCTCTCTTATTGCAAGCCACGGGTGCTCTGTTCTCTCTCATTGCAAGCCATGGGTGCTCTGTTCTCTCTTATTGCAAGCCATGGGTCTCTGTTCTCTCTCATTGCAAGCCACGGGTGCTCTGTTCTCTCTCATTGCAAGCCGTGGGTGCTCTGTTCTCTCTTATTGCAAGCCGTCGGTGCTCTGTTCTCTCTCATTGCAAGCCGTGGGTGCTCTGTTCTCTCTTGTTGCAAGCCGTCGGTGCTCTGTTCTCTCTCATTGCAAGCCGTCGGTGCTCTGTTCTCTCTCATTGCAAGCCATGGGTGCTCTGTTCTCTCTCATTGCAAGCCGTCGGTTGCTCTGTTCTCTCTCATTGCAAGCCGTCGGTGCTCTGTTCTCTCTTATTGCAAGCCACGGGTGCTCTGTTCTCTCTCATTGCCAGCCGTCGGTGCTCTGTTCTCTCTCATTGCAAGCCGTCGGTGCTCTGTTCTCTCTCATTGCAAGCCATGGGTGCTCTGTTCCCTCTCATTGCAAGTCATGGGTGCTCTGTTCTCTCTCATTGCAAGCCATGGGTGCTCTGTTCTCTCTTATTGCAAGCCATGGGTGCTCTGTTCTCTCTTATTGCAAGCCGTGGGTGCTCTGTTCCCTCTCATTGCAAGTCATGGGTGCTCTGTTCTCTCTCATTGCAAGCCATGGGTGCTCTGTTCTCTCTTATTGCAAGCCGTGGGTGCTCTGTTCTCTCTTATTGCAAGCCATGTGTGCTCTGTTCTCTCTTATTGCAAGCCATGGGTGCTCTGTTCTCTCTTATTGCAAGCCGTGGGTGCTCTGTTCTCTCTTATTGCAAGCCGTCGGTGCTCTGTTCTCTCTCATTGCAAGCCACGGGTGCTCTGTTCTCTCCTATTGCAAGCCATGGGTGCTCTGTTCTCTCTCATTGCAAGCCATGGGTGCTCTGTTCTCTCTTATTGCAAGCCATGGGTGCTCTGTTCCCTCTCATTGCAAGTCATGGGTGCTCTGTTCTCTCTCATTGCAAGCCACGGGTGCTCTGTTCTCTCTCATTGCAAGCCATGGGTGCTCTGTTCTCCCTTATTGCAAGCCATGGGTGCTCTGTTCTCTCTTATTGCAAGCCGTGGGTGCTCTGTTCTCTCTTATTGCAAGCCGTGGGTGCTCTGTTCTCTCTCATTGCAAGCCGTGGGTGCTCTGTTCTCTCTTATTCCAAGCCACGGGTGCTCTGTTCTCTCTTATTGCAAGGCATGGGTGCTCTGTTCTCTCTTATTGCAAGCCACGGGTGCTCTGTTCTCTCTCATTGCAAGCCACGGGTGCTCTGTTCTCTCTCATTGCAAGCCGTGGGTGCTCTGTTCCCTCTCATTGCAAGTCACGGGTGCTCTGTTCTCTCTTATTGCAAGCCACGGGTGCTCTGTTCTCTCTTATTGCAAGCTGTGGGTGCTGTGTTCTCTCTTATTGCAAGCCGTGGGTGCTCTGTTCTCTCTTATTGCAAGCCGTGGGTGCTCTGTTCTCTCTTATTGCAAGCCATGGGTGCTCTGTTCTCTCTCATTGCAAGCCATGGGTGCTCTGTTCCCTCTCATTGCAAGTCATGGGTGCTCTGTTCTCTCTCATTGCAAGCCATGGGTGCTCTGTTCTCTCTTATTGCAAGCCGTGGGTGCTCTGTTCTCTCTTATTGCAAGCCATGGGTGCTCTGTTCTCTCTCATTGCAAGCCATGGGTGCTCTGTTCTCTCTCATTGCAAGCCATGGGTGCTCTGTTCTCTCTCATTGCAAGCCGTGGGTGCTCTGTTCTCTCTCATTGCAAGCCATGGGTGCTCTGTTCTCTCTTATTGCAAGCCATGGGTGCTCTGTTCTCTCTCATTGCAAGCCGTGGGTGCTCTGTTCTCTCTTTTTGCAAGCCGTGGGTGCTCTGTTCTCTCTTATTGCAAGCCATGGGTGCTCTGTTCTCTCTCATTGCAAGCCATGGGTGCTCTGTTCTCTCTCATTGCAAGCCATGGGTGCTCCGTTCTCTATTATTGCAAGCCATGGGTGCTCTGTTCTCTATTATTGCAAGCCATGGGTGCTCTGTTCTCTCTCATTGCAAGCCATGGGTGCTCTGTTCTCTCTTATTGCAAGCCATGGGTGCTCTGTTCTCTCTCATTGCAAGCCATGGGTGCTCTGTTCTCTCTCATTGCAAGCCGTGGGTGCTCTGTTCTCTCTCATTGCAAGCCGTGGGTGCTCTGTTCTCTCTCATTGCAAGCCGTGGGTGCTCTGTTCTCTATTATTGCAAGCCGTGGGTGCTCTGTTCTCTCTCATTGCAAGCCGTGGGTGCTCTGTTCTCTCTCATTGCAAGCCGTGGGTGCTCTGTTCTCTCTCATTGCAAGCCATGGGTGCTCTGTTCTCTATTATTGCAAGCCATGGGTGCTCTGTTCTCTCTCATTGCAAGCCGTGGGTGCTCTGTTCTCTATTATTGCAAGCCGTGGGTGCTCTGTTCTCTCTAATTGCAAGCCGTGGGTGCTCTGTTCTCTCTCATTGCAAGCCATGGGTGCTCTGTTCTCTCTTGTTGCAAGCCATGGGTGCTCTGTTCTCTCTTATTGCAAGCCATGGGTGCTCTGTTCTCTCTAATTGCAAGCCATGGGTGCTCTGTTCTCTCTCATTGCAAGCCATGGGTGCTCTGTTCTCTCTCATTGAAAGCCATGGGTGCTCTGTTCTCTCTCATTGCAAGCCATGGGTGCTCTGTTCTCTCTTATTGCAAGCCATGGGTGCTCTGTTCTCTCTCATTGTAAGCCATGGGTGCTCTGTTCTCTCTCATTGCAAGACACAGGTGCTCTGTTCTCTCTCATTGCAAGCCATAGGTGCTCTGTTCTCTCTTATTGCAAGCCATGGGTGCTCTGTTCTCTCTTATTGCAAGCCATGGGTGCTCTGTTCTCTCTCATTGCAAGCCATGGGTGCTCTGTTCTCTCTCATTGCAAGCCGTGGGTGCTCTGTTCTCTCTTATTGCAAGCCGTGGGTGCTCTGTTCTCTCTTATTGCAAGGCACGGGTGCTCTGTTCTCTCTTATTGCAAGCCACGGGTGCTCTGTTCTCTCTCATTGCAAGGCACGGGTGCTCTGTTCTCTCTTATTGCAAGCCACGGGTGCTCTGTTCTCTCTCATTGCAAGCCACGGGTGCTCTGTTCTCTCTCATTGCAAGCCACGGGTGCTCTGTTCTCTCTCATTGCAAGCCGTGGGTGCTCTGTTCCCTCTCATTGCAAGTCATGGGTGCTCTGTTCTCTCTTATTGCAAGCCACGGGTGCTCTGTTCTCTCTTATTGCAAGCCATGGGTGCTCTGTTCTCTCTTATTGCAAGCCGTGGGTGCTCTGTTCTCTCTTATTGCAAGCCGTCGGTGCTCTGTTCTCTCTCATTGCAAGCCATGGGTGCTCTGTTCTCTCTCATTGCAAGCCATGGGTGCTCTGTTCTCTCTTATTGCAAGCCATGGGTGCTCTGTTCTCTCTCATTGCAAGCCATGGGTGCTCTGTTCTCTCTTGTTGCAAGCCGTGGGTGCTCTGTTCTCTCTTATTGCAAGCCATGGGTGCTCTGTTCTCTCTCATTGCAAGCCGTGGGTGCTCTGTTCTCTCTCATTGCAAGCCATGGGTGCTCTGTTCTCTCTCATTGCAAGCCATGGGTGCTCTGTTCTCTCTCATTGCAAGCCATGGGTGCTCTGTTCTCTCTTATTGCAAGCCATGGGTGCTCTGTTCTCTCTTATTGCAAGCCGTGGGTGCTCTGTTCTCTCTCATTGCAAGCCGTGGGTGCTCTGTTCTCTCTTATTGCAAGCTGTGGGTGCTCTGTTCTCTCTTATTGCAAGCCGTGGGTGCTCTGTTCTCTCTTATTGCAAGCCGTGGGAGCTCTGTTCTCTCTTATTGCAAGCCGTGGGTGCTCTGTTCTCTCTCATTGCAAGCCGTGGGTGCTCTGTTCTCTATTATTGCAACCCATGGGTGCTCTGTTCTCTCTCATTGCAAGCCATGGGTGCTCTGTTCTCTCTTATTGCAAGCCATGGGTGCTCTGTTCTCTCTTATTGCAAGCCGTGGGTGCTCTGTTCTCTATTATTGCAAGCCATGGGTGCTCTGTTCTCTCTCATTGCAAGCCATGGGTGCTCTGTTCTCTATTATTGCAAGCCATGGGTGCTCTGTTCTCCCTTATTGCAAGCCATGGGTGCTCTGTTCTCTCTTATTGCAAGCCGTGGGTGCTCTGTTCTCTCTTATTGCAAGCCGTGGGTGCTCTGTTCTCTCTCATTGCAAGCCATGGGTGCTCCGTTCTCTCTCATTGCAAGCCACGGGTGCTCTGTTCTCTCTTATTGCAAGCCATGGGTGCTCTGTTCTCTATTATTGCAAGCCGTGGGTGCTCTGTTCTCTCTCATTGCAAGCCATGGGTGCTCTGTTCTCTATTATTGCAAGCCGTGGGTGCTCTGTTCTCTGTCATTGCAAGCCGTGGGTGCTCTGTTCTCTCTCATTGCAAGCCATGGGTGCTCTGTTCTCTCTCATTGCAAGCCATGGGTGCTCTGTTCTCTCTTATTGCAAGCCGTGGGTGCTCTGTTCTCTCTCATTGCAAGCCATGGGTGCTCTGTTCTCTCTTATTGCAAGCCATGGGTGCTCTGTTCTCTCTTATTGCAAGCCATGGGTGCTCTGTTCTCTCTTATTGCAAGCCATGGGTGCTCTGCTCTCTCTTATTGCAAGCCATGGGTGCTCTGTTCTCTATTATTGCAAGCCGTGAGTGCTCTGTTCTCTCTCATTGCAAGCCATGGGTGCTCTGTTCTCTATTATTGCAAGCCGTGGGTGCTCTGTTCTCTGTCATTGCAAGCCGTGGGTGCTCTGTTCTCTCTCATTGCAAGCCATGGGTGCTCTGTTCTCTCTCATTGCAAGCCGTGGGTGCTCTGTTCTCTCTCATTGCAAGCCATGGGTGCTCTGTTCTCTCTTATTGCAAGCCATGGGTGCTCTGTTCTCTCTTATTGCAAGCCATGGGTGCTCTGTTCTCTCTTATTGCAAGCCATGGGTGCTCTGTTCTCTCTTATTGCAAGCCATGGGTGCTCTGTTCTCTCTTATTGCAAGCCGTGGGTGCTCTGTTCTCTCTCATTGCAAGCCATGGGTGCTCTGTTCTCTCTTATTGCAAGCCGTGGGTGCTATGTTCTCTCTTATTGCAAGCCATGGGTGCTCTGTTCTCTCTTATTGCAAGCCGTGGGTGCTCTGTTCTCTCTCATTGCAAGCCGTGGGTGCTCTGTTCTCTCTCATTGCAAGCCATGGGTGCTCTGTTCTCTCTCATTGCAAGCCATGGGTGCTCTGTTCTCTCTTATTGCAAGCCAGTTTCACCCCGGTCTGTTCTTTGCCTTGAGATACCAAAAAAGAAATGTCCTTTTCCTGCCTCATTTGTGTCTGCTCTAACTGGTCACATGCACCCTGTCTGTTGCTTCTTCATACATCAGCAGAGTCTGCTGTCACCAAAGCCCCTGTAGCTAAGGCGTGAAGAAGCTTCATCCCTGCAGGAGGCCTTGGGTCATTGGCATGAGCAGCTCATCAAATCTCTGAAGTCTATTTTACGTTGTTGAACTGTGTCTGTGCGGTTTTGTGATTCTTTGGAAACCAGCACAGGGACCTCTGAGCACTGATTTTGAACCATCATGTGGGCAGCTCTTTGTGCTTTTGAAAGTCGTGCAGGGGCTGTGCGTCTGTCAGGCTCTGTGAAGTCTGTCCGAGGAACCTTACCTTTGTGTTCTTTGCTGAGGTCACTGTTCCAGCGCGTTTTCCATATTGGGGTAAAAAACAAGCACAGCTCAATATGTTTCCATTAAATACAGTTTCCATACTTAGGACAGGTGCCAGCTTGCTAAGCACCAGCCTCGCTTCTGCACCAAAAGGTCCGAGTTTCATGTTGACATGCAAGCATTGGGAAGGACATTGAAGCTGGTGCTCCTGGGGCTGGATCACCTGAGATGTGCAGGTTCAGAAGAGGTCCAGGCACCGGTTTCTGCTGAACAGCGCCATCTGCAGCACGTGCCAGGCAACACAGGACAGTGTTTCTGGACTCCATTTTCTATGGCCAATACAGTAACTCATAACGTTCCCTAGTTCCAGTCTGCACTAAAAGCAGTTCAGTTTATCCAAAGCCAGCCTGGTGACTTCTTTCCATGGCACACAGGCACTGAACATGTTCATGATACAGGCGTGATCCTCTGTATGAAGGGACGCCGCTCCTATAGTCATGCTTTTTAGACCATCACAATGTAAACCCAAGAACAGGAGGGGCGAGTACCATGGATGGACATTGATCCGGGAAGCATCTCTATGCACAGTGATGGCGGCCGCAAACCTCACACCTGAGATTTCAGAAAGCAAAGCTCTGTCCCTCTCTCAGTGGAGGGCGATGATGTCACTTACTCTGGAGAAAGACCCTGCTCAGAGTTCAGGGGTCACACGCTGGCCACCATGGAGTGAAAGAGTGGACCTAGGTCCCAGAAGGCATGATAAATAGCATAGAATGGATCTAGTGGGTCATAGCGAGATGACCAATCATAGAAAAGGGCTTATAGGCAGGGGCTGCGTTTCTACAGTTTGCATCACAGCGGTTTGAATCATAACTTGAACGCCTCATACCTCTGGGAGGAGGGAAGGTTGAAGCGATGTTGTATCCCGGACCGACCCTATCAACGGGAGGATCTGAAAGCGCCCGAGGTGAGAGTTGATAGAAAAGCCCCAATGGAGTAACAGGGATGCTGTTGACTGCAAGTGGCGCAGCAGAATATGCAGCGATCTGGGTTTGAGCAGCCAGCCGTCCAGGTACAGAAAAACCAGGATCCTAGCCTCCTGGGACGAGTTACATCACTTGGAGACTTACAGTGCCAATGTCCGTCTAAACGGGAGGACCACAAACTGGTAGTGGGGGGACCCAACCACAAACCGCAGGCCCCTCATGATGGCAGGCTCGGAAGGGGAAATGTGTCCTGCAAGCTGAGCGACAGCCTCCAGTCTCCCTCTTACAGCGCCAAAAGCACACGAGCCGGAGACAGAATTGAGATCTTTGACTTGCGGAGGCAGAGCCTGAGGTTCAAGACCCGAAAGTCCAGAATCGGACAAAGACCGCCATCCTTCTTGGGGACTAGGTACTTAAAGCTTAAGGCTCAAGTTTAAGGCTCTCAGCTACATGTTCAGGGTCAAGCAGGGTACGGCTCCTCAGTATCTGACCCTATCTGCCCGCACGCACTCTTCGCTCCACCACTCAGGCACAATTCATGGTGCCGAGGATTAGACTGTCCCGTATGGGCGGTCGTACCTGGGCCCCTCTTTGCGGAAGGCTCTTCCTTTATCACTCCGGAGTGAAACCATTTACACGCGCTTTCGTAAAACGCTCAAAACCTGGCTGCTCAATCAGTCGTTTCTTTTCCTGCTCCTTCTCTGGCGGCTGCGCCTGATATAAATAATAATAATAAAGCGGTGCCTACTCTGGTACCAACTCCACTGCTACCCTCTGTACTAGCCTTGCCCTCTCCTTTGCTACGGAAGACATACATGGCAGAAGGAAGTGATGGGGCGGGATCTGGGCATGGGGTTTGTGGCAAGCATTGGTCATAGCGTCCTCTACAATTCGAAGGGCCCAATGGCCTGAAATGACGGCCTTCAGGCCTGTAGAAAGGAGCACACCTGGCTTCCCATGGGCCTAACATGCTCCAACAAGTGTGAGTTCCAGCACTTGCCCCTGTCCTGCTTGAACAGGGGATTCTGCAATGGCTCTTGGGGTAGAGTCGCCTGTTGCTATCAAAAGTTGAATCCCTCCAGTATCGCCGGTAGCTCTTCTTGGCCAACTGTAGACCCAGATAACTCTGCTTGCCTTAAATCTCTAAAGCAGAGTCAGCCTTGTCCCCAAATAATTGGCAGCATCAGAGGGAGGCCTGTCAAGGCCACCTGTCTGTAGCTTGAAAAACCCAAAGACCTCAACCGTGCGTAGAGATGCAGGGATATTGAAGACCTCATTATCCGTGCGACACTTGGCCATGTCCAGACTGGCCTTGATAACATATCTTCGCTGCCTCAAACAAACGTTCCTCAAGGTGATCTGGAAATTGTGGGTCCACCATATGGGCCATATCCCGTAAAGCGCCGGCGTATCTACCCAGCAGACATATGGCATTCAAAGATTTATAGGCTAAACTACAACGGACAAAATATTTCTCCCAAAAGCCTTGAGTTTTTTGGAATCTGTCTGCTGGTGATGTCTGAAACCTGCCTGAAACCAGCAGCATGACAGTTGGACCATCACGCTCTCCGGAGATAGATGGAGAGAAAGACCCCGGCCATCCCTCGAAGGCAGCTTCTACCGTCTAACAACTAGCCTGATGACTGCCAAAGCAGAAGTAGGAGTCTCTCAAGCTGCGAGGGAGCCTCATGGGAAGCTTGCACTGAAGGCTACCAGGGAGCATCATGGGAAGCTTGCACTGAAGGCTTCGAGGGAGCCTCATGAGAAGCTTGCACTGAAGGCTTCGAGGGAGCCTCATGGGAAGCTTGCACTGAAGGCTTCGAGGGAGCCTCGTGGGAAGCTTGCACTGAAGGCTGCGAGGGAGCCTCATGGGAAGCTTGCTCTGAAGGCTGCGAGGGAGCCTCATGGGAAGCTTGCACTGAAGGCTGCGAGGGAGCCTCATGGGAAGCTTGCACTGAAGGCTTCGAGGGAGCCTCATGGGAAGCTTGCACTGAAGGCTGCGAGGGAGCCTCATGGGAAGCTTGCACGGAAGGCTGCGAGGGAGCCTCATGGGAAGCTTGCACTGAAGGCTTCGAGGGAGCCTCATGGGAAGCTTGCACTGAATGAAATGAATGAATGAAATGAAATTTGTACTTGTAAAGCGCACTGTTACCCTAGGGTGTCCTGGCGCTGTACGCATACCGCTGTGCTACCCTTCCTGTCTTTTCCCTGTGAAATGTCCACTCCTGGGCACCCCCAAGGTGAAGCCAGGCATCCCAGCGCTGGTGGGGCCGTTGTGGAGATTAAGCAAGCTATTGCCCAGAGTTGCAGAGTGGGACCCATGATTAGAATAGGCACCGAGGCGAGAATTATCAGGTCTGAGTAAATTGAGCCCAAGACCCGCCGAGGCGGGAATTGAACCCTGGTCCCGGGCCAGATCTCTGCATCAGGGTCTGCCGCTCTAACCATTGAGCCACACTTCTCCACTGAAGGCTGCGAGGGAGCCTCATGGGAAGCTTGCAATGAAGGTTGCAGCACCTCAGCTGAGGTCCGGCCTTGGCAATGGCAGAACCTCTACCACCTCACGAACGGAGGTGAACTTAGACCACCTCAGGAGGAAGAGGACCAGAAGGGAGCTCTGCCTCTGGAGATCTGAGTGTGTTTGCATTCCTTGGAACAGCAATCCACCGCAGAGGGCAGGGGAGTCAGCAGCGGTGTTGTCTCACTACTGTCCTCCATGTCATGTGGAGCCACTTCAGGTATGTCCAAAGGAGGTCATTCTGACCCCCAGGGGTCATGCGTACTATAGTGCCTCTTGTAAAGGTTTTATTGTAGTTGCTGCTCTTCCACCAGGTGTCGAGTCCCCCTCCAGGACCAAAGGACTGCCCCCTGTGATTTTGAAGGAGGTTAATCCCCTGAGGGGCCAAGTGGTACTGAGTCACCATGTCCAGCGTTGGACCACTCTGGGGAGGCATCGACATGACCTCAGGTGTTGGAGGAGTCATCAGGGAAGGACCCACCAGCATGAGCCTAAACAGCATTCCAAAAGGACCCCTGGGGCCCGAATGTGCTCCAGAAGGGACTGCCGCCAACGCAAGCCTTCTGAACCTAGCGCTGAGAAAAAAAGAAGCCTGATCCATACCTGGGGTTGGAAATTCAGTGTAGGAGAGAGGGTAACAGAGGGTAATGCAGGGGTATCGAAGGATACGTGATGCTAGATGGGGTAATGCAGAGGGTATCAAAGGGTACGTGATCCTAGAAGGGGTAATGCAAGGGCATCGAAGGGTACGTGATGCTAGAAGGGGTAATGCAAGGGCATCGAAGGGTACGTGATGCTAGATGGGGTAATGCAGGGGCATCGAAGGGTACGTGACGTTAGATGGGGTAATGCAGGGGCATCGAAGGGTATGTGATGCTAGATGGGGTAATGCAGGGGCATCGAAGGGTACGTGACATTAGATGGGGCAATGCAGGGGCATCGAAGGGCACGTGGCGTTAGATGGGGTAATGTAGGGTCTTTGAAGGGTACGTGATGTTAGATGGGGCAATGCAGGGGCATCAAAGGGTATGTGACGTTAGATGGGGTAATGTGGGGGCATCGAAGGGTATGTTATGCTAGATTGGGTAATGCAGGGGCATCAAAGGGTACATGATATTAGATGGGGTAATGCAGGGGTATCGAAGGGTATGTGATGTTAGATGGGTTAATGCAGGACATTCGAAGGGTACGTGATGTTAGATGGGGCAATGCAAAGGCATCAAAGGCTACTTAACGTTAGATGGGGTAATGTAGGGGCACTAAAGGGTACTGTGAGAAAGTGCCCTCTTTCTGCATGGTTGCCCCCACTTTTTTCTGAATTGCTGATGTACTTTGACTGAGTGTGCCCTGGGCTCCTGCTAATCAGGTACCCAGGGCCTATGTTCTTTCCCTAAAACTGCATGGAAGCCTAAACCCCATTGGCATCTCTGGCCACAGGTCAGTCCCCGGTAAATGGTATCACAGGTACCCAGGGCACTGTGACAAGAGAAGGCCTCTAAGGGCTGCAGCACTTATTGTGCCACCCCTAGAGGTCCTGTACCATTACACTCACACACTGCCTTTGCAGGCTGCATGCTTTGGTGCAGAACAAAGTGAAGAGTCGACATGGCACACATCTCTGTGTGCGATGCCTACAACCCACTGCCCTGGCATAGATCAGTCACCCCTCTAGCTGGGTGCACTATACCAGTGGTGAGGGTACAGGTGCATGAGCCCTGTACCCCTACAGTGTCTAAGTCCATTCTTAGACATTGTAAGTGCAGTGCTGCCATTAAGAGTATATGGTGCTGGGAGTTTGTCATTACGAACTCCACAGCACCATGATGGCTACACTGAAGACTGAGAAGTTTGGTATCAAACTTCTCAGCACATTAAACCCACACTGATGCCAGTGTGGGATTTAATGAAAAATGCACACAGAGGGCATCTTAGAGATGCCCCCTGAAAACTAACCTACCACTAGTGTCCAGGCTGAGTGGCTGCTTTCAGCTGCCACCCCCAGACATGTTTCTGGACCCCTGGGTCAAGAGCCTGCTGCTCTCGGGGGCCTGAAACAATGAACATCCTGGGATGAGGTGCCAAGCCTCCTCCCCATAGGATGGGCAGGGTTCATGAAGTGGAAGTTTCAAAGGCTTGCCGCCTTTGTGAGCTTCCCCAGGCCACTTGCTGCTTTCAGCAACTGGTCCCCACTGGTTCTGACCCCCACTTTGGGCGGGAGAACCGGCGGGAAAAACAAGTGAGGAAGAGAGGTGTGCCCACCTCTGCCAACTCCACCCCTCAGGTGGGGGAGGCAAGGTGAAGCACAACTCTGAGTCCCCGCCATCTTGCAGATGGGGGGACTCAGCCAACCAGGGAAAGGCTTATGCCCCCCTCCCACTGGAGGGTGGCATAATAGGGGGTGTACCCACCCCAGAGAAGGGACCCATTGGACCCTACTTATTTTTCTACCTGTAACGCCCCTAAAGCACAAGTTACTAACTTGTGTAACGATATATCTGTAAGAGACAGTAGTTAGTGACAGATTCCTTACCTTAGAATATCCCCAGGCGTCAGGCTGGATCCGGAAAGTTTTTTGCGTAGCAGTACCCTTGCGCGTCGGTAGGCGGCGTCGTGCGGCTCTGCGTAGTATTTAGGGGCAACCCTGAACCTTGCTTCCTCAGACAAGAAGAAGCTACAAGAGAAGAAGAAGAAGGACCGAAGAGCCGTGCAGAAGCTAACAAGAGGAAGACGCCCACTGACTTGGCTCAAGCCCTACCGGCCTGTCTCCACCTCGAACCTGCTCCTGCGAAATCCCGGTGTGTCCTGCAGCCAGCAACCTCGAATACCCCGGAGGACCTGTCTGCTTTCAACCTCAAAGACTGTGTCTCCCGTGAACACCGGATTTGTTCATCTGCAACCTCTGGTTCCGGCCGGACACCGCGGATCCGCCCCACTCTGCATCCGCCGTCCACGGCCCGAGCTCGAGTGAGCAAACACGACGAAGAGGTCCCCCCGGCGATCCTAACCCGAGATCCGGTGACCCCTGACCTGCCTCAAGCCTCCAGCGGGCGCCAGCAGCCAAAATCCGGAAGGTCACCCCAACCACGACCAGGAGCTGGTAAGAAGATCCGACCCCAAAAGGCACCCCTGCACCTGACGCCCCACGGCCTTGGGTGGCCAAACCGACGGTGCCTAACCAACCCCCAACTTACCTCTCAAAGTGGTGGTCGCACCCAGAAGACCTTCGTCCCCGAGCCTGCAGTGCCTTTGCAAACCGGAGGTTCCCCATTGCAAACATGGTGCCCGACATTGAAACAGCACCCTGCACCCGGCCGCCCTAGGGCCGCTGAGGGTGCACCTTTGGTGCTATGTTTCCCCATTTGCCCTGAGCTAAAGTCCAGGAGCTTTGCTCCCACAACCAAGTGGCCTGCTCGTCAGCAGCCACCAACCGGAGGCCCCCTATCCCCCATTTGATAACATTGGGCCTCAGCACTCTGCCCCCGGCCGCCCTCGTGCCGCTGAGGATGTAACTAGAGTGCATCCTTGACCCTGGGGGACCCTTGAGTCTACCTCCAGAACCTCAACTCCCACTACCAAATACTTACCTCAAAACCGATAACACTATTTTCCTCCATAGGATAACATTGACTGTTTTTCTTGGAAAAGTTTCTAAGTGTGGAGTTTGAAAACCTAAAGAAATTCTTTAAAATTATACTATTTAACCAAAACGATTTTACTTACCTGTTTACAGGAAATGTCCCAGAGTAGTATCCAGGTATACTACTCTGAGTAAGAAAAGTAATCTGAAAAGTAACTTACCTGGTATTTTACTGAAAAGCCCATTCAAGTCTATGTACTGTATTTACAAAGTATTGCATTTCTCTGCAACCATACTGTAAGTCAAAACAAAGTGCATATACAATTACAATTCAAACTGTTTACAAACTGCATTACTACTGGAAAGTACTTATTGCTTACCTGTGCCAGGCTTGCTCGGTTTTAGAAAATAAAATAACTAAAAGAATATTTTTATACAAAAACAATTGGTCTGAAGTTCAGTCTTTGAGTGTGTGAATTCATTTGCTGACTGAGTGTGTACAGCAAATGCTTAACACTGTCCTCTGATACTGCCTTACTGCTCGACCAAGCTACCACAAATAGAGAGTGAGGTGCTATCTAACTTTACCTCTGCCTACCTTTGGGGTTCCACTCGACTGTGCACACTATACCTCACTTTGGTATAGTATATACAGAGCCAGCTTCCTACACTAGACTTCAAATCTAAACTTTTTTGTTCCTCTGAACTACTGGAAATGGAAGTCCGGATCACTGATGTCCATGGAACACATCAAGCTGTTTGGTTTGTTAGAGGAAAGATGTAATGTGCTTTGTTAACCTTTTCTTTGTTCATTGGCTTGTGATTCTCAAACCTAGGATGTGTCTGAATTCCTGTTTTACTCCTTTTCCTTATCAATAAGTTACCTAGATTGTACCTCGTTATTGCTTTAGATACTTGGCGCCCTTTCTACAACCTGTGCCTGGAGAGACCTTACTTTCATGCTGCGGTGTTACATGTACTGATGGTTCAGCTTCAGAGGTTTTAACACAAGTAGACAAGGCTGGCGTACAGGAGAGTGGCCATCCTTCACATTACAGAGTTCCCAGGCATCATTTGTGATGCTTTGGCACCCTACCAAGGATCAAGATATGCTCCAGTCTCCCAGAGAGGGCAAACGTGAGGGTGGAGTAGGAAAGTCACTGCCCGACATTCAACGGGGCTTCCTCTTTGTTGGTGAACGTTGCTTATTTCTACTGCTTATATCTTTTCTTCCTATACTGTAAAATCACTTTCTTGGTCTTTGCTGCAGTGTCAGGCGGGAACATTTGAGGTTTGAAGCCGCCGGCACCACCTGTCCACATGCCTAATAAGAATACAATTTGTTCTCTCTAGCCCACGCTGCCTGGGGGTAGCCGTCTTCGTTTTCATTTTGCGAATCAATATTGGAGTATGATCGAACGAGGTATATCTAGCGTACTGAAGGTTATTTATCTGGTTGCAGGCCGGACTCTCACCCATAAGCCATGCAATCCCTGGCAGCACCCTTACTGGCACAAGACAAGCGACATCAAGCGTAGCACTGACAATCTGGCTGGAAACCACCTTCCTTACTTCACCCCCTCAAGGAAATGGTGTCTGTCCTCCAGGGAAGCTGGCCAGCAAACCTGATCATGGTATCCCACAATGAATGCTATAATCAGCTTCACAATGCAGAGAGACTTGCAAAGGTCAAGAGTTGTCTACTGTGATTCTACAAATCTTTTTTCCCCTTTGTCTCCATCCTCATCAGGCAGAATTAAAGGAGACCACATATTTCGGTATCTCTTCTTAGCTATGACAGAATCTGATGCTGATGTGATATGTGGAAGAATCTGCTTTGCTCTGGGGGTTTATAGCTTTCCAGTAACCTTTGCACGGCTGCCTTTGAGGTTCATGGGCACATGGAACATTTAATGACTGTCTCGATGAGGCCTGGAAGCCAAAGGCATTAACAGCCTTGGAGGAGCCGATGCTGTAGAGTCTCAAAGAGAGCGGAGGAGCCTATGCTGTAGAGTCTCAAAGAGAGCGTAGGAGCCTACGCTGTAGAGTCTCAAAGAGAGCGGAGGAGCCTACGCTGTAGAGTCTCAAAGAGAGCGGAGGAGCCTACGCTGTAGAGTCTCAAAGAGAGCGGAGGAGCCTATGCTGTAGGGTCTCAAAGAGAGCGGAGGAGCCTATGCTGTAGAGTCTCAAAGAGAGCAGAGGCGCTATTCCGCGGAGTCTCATATGGTTTGATTAGTTCGGAGGCACATCCGGACTAGTCTTCATGAGAAGTCGTCCCCTTGAGAAACTCTTTCAGAAGCCTGAGGGATGGTAGAACATCTAGAGCCAGTACCAGACAAAGGTGAAAGTTATCTTGTTCTAAAAGTTCTGGAAATGCAACCTCTGCTTGATTTTCCAAATAACTAACAAAAAGCTGCTGCATTCTAGGAGGAGGAACCAGTGTAATATCCTACAGGTGAAGGAGTGTGGGAGGAATGTTAATATACTGAGCTAATGCTAATATGGAATTGGATGCATTTGTCGACAAAAATGATATTTTGTCCTTATTACTAGATCCACCCGTTGTAAACTCTACATCAACCTTGACTCGCAAATATGTAGTCAAACAGGCCCTCAGAACAAGGCTCAGGAATGCTGATTGATAAGGCACAGGTGGCAGGGTCTGTAGCTGGAAGGCCAACACTAAGGCAGGAAACTCTTGATCAATCCCACAGATGAGCGCAGAGACATAACAAAGGGTCAAAGTACGTTACCCCAATAAAGCGCACATGGCTGGAGGGGGTGCGCGCGTTCCCATAAACGCCAGATGCCACATGAGTTAGGTACACAGAGCCAATCAGGGCCTAGCACACGTAGTAATCACACTCTTCCCATGCCGCACATCTGAACACATTCACCACTGGCCACATTATGTCCACGCGAGGTAGAGACACACCTGTGGTAACCATTAGACAATTAATTTATGACTCCAAAGGCAGCAATCTACATTTCTCACCATATATGGTACGCCGAAAACTTTTACAACCTGCTCAATTTTGTATAGAAGAAAGATACCAACAGAATGTAAATTGAAACAGTCTTCAGACCCTGTGTCTATAACTGTTCTTCTGGCTGTAACGTTTAATTAAAAAACTGTTCTCGTTTTGCCAAACTCCTCATGTTGTCTGTTTTTTTAAAAGGATTTCAAACTCAAGCAACATTTGGCAAGCCAGATAGGAGCTGATTGGGACCTCAAACCTGACTGCAGCCGAAGGAAGGAGACCCCACCCAGACAGATTCACGTTGCCCAACAAGGAAGGTGGGCAGACACAGCAATTGATTGGAAGTTCTGCTAAATCCGCAGGGCAGAGGTCCATCCTGAAGCAGCCGTCACAGAGGGTAAGAGACTACATCAGAATCTAAACAGTCTAAAGCATTTGGCGTAAACTAGAGAGAAGCGTAAAAAGATAACCTGAGCACCATGCAACTGACAGGATCTAGCATATTACCTATTTCATATGACCCAACTGTATCAGTCGTAAGGCGGTCTCGGAGGCTATCCCGCGGAAGTCACCTTTTTTCGATTGCACGCTATGGAAGGTGAATATTTATATAGCCCTTTAGAAGTCCCAGGATGCTACTTTTGTGATACAGCTATCCTAATTGGGCGGAGTGGTCACCTCAGTTTAATAGTTTTTTAACTCAAGGATTTCTCTTTGCTTATCAAGTTTCTTAACACTATTAGTATCTGAAAGGAGTGTGGGAGGTGCATGGTGAAGGAAGTGACCCGTTTAGGGCCACCCGGGTCACTCTAGACCTCCACTAGCCTTCCATCCAATGAAGAGTCGGTGACGCAGTAGAGAATGCAAGCAAACTAGTTTATTCACAAGATACTCTGCAGTAGAGTCCAAGCTAACCAGCCCCCTGGAAGGGCTGATGAAGGACTGACTTTTTCCAGAATAATTATACATTTCAGCGTCAGCACAAGACACACCCACCCAGTAACTTTCCACAGAAGGCAGCAAGAAACAAAGGGGGCACACAAAGATGAGCTAAGGGTCTGAGACCGGGCACACACTATCTCTCTGGCAAGGTCATTCTGTCTGTGCCTGCAGCTGAGCCAGTGGGAGCAGGCTCCATCTCATGGGAAAGGTATGCAGAAGTACAAAAACAATATTTTAATTAGTACAACGAGGCCCAACTTTGAGAGAGACAGAAAATTCAGCACAACTACTACTTGCAGGTCCAGGGAGCAATTAATTGTAATCATGGCCTAGAATTGGCGGCTAAATATGAAATGGCACCGCAAAGGCTAACTTAAGCATCATTATGTAGGGTAGCACAGATCAGACTTTTCTTTTAATTCCGACAGAGGCGCTTGTACCCTGGGCGTTACACAGAGAGTGGAATTTGGAATAGGAAAAGCTTGGACCCAGGAAACTGGGCGTAATTTGTGTGTGGCCAAGAGGGGCCAGTGATTCCTGAGTTATTACGTTACGGTATCTGTGATTACCACCTTTGTCTGGAAGCGGATACTGGCAAACTATCCAGCTCGCTGAGTAATGTGTACAACACAAACTGTCCCTGTTTAGAGGATAACTTGTGCTAGGAGCGTGCTACATTTTTGACAAACTAATTTTTTCTGTCAACTATTATTGAATTATATTGTGTATGTGATGATGTTGTGCTGATTATTAATTGCAAACTGTAATATGTGCCAAAATCGAGATTATGTAGATGCTAGTTTGACATATTGCATGTTCGCCATATGTTGCAATACTGCATATGCATTTTTATCTTGTTTTATTGTTCAATCAAATTGTTTGATGCAAATATTGTAAAAACGCTGAGCTCCTAGTATGCAATTTGTAAGAGTGCACCACGTACGATTGCTTCTACGATTAGACAACCCAGACTCCTAAACGATTTGAGTTGCATTTGTCTAAAAACTACTAAAATTGTTGTGGATTCCTCATTGAAGCATATGGAAACGAGGCTCCCCAAACAGATAACGAAGATTAATAGGGTTTGCCAAGAATGGCACTTACACTCAAAGCACACACATTTCCCTGGCCTAAGGAGGGAACATTTGACACAAATGTAATTGAACACACAAACACATATAACAACTAAATATGTAGGTCAAAAGAGGGATTCAAGAGAGCCAATATTAGACTTATGGGCCATCTTTGAAGAAGCTAAAACTGATAGCCCTACAATGCTGATAGCAAGCAGAACGTCGGCCCCTCCCCCATCATATGCAGGGATGGATGTACTCACACCAGCTCCCCCTGCATTAGGATATTCAAACCCAATAATAGTAGAAGCAGACGAACCCCCCCCCCCCACCGAAGAAAAGACAGGTAGGTCTAAGCTCCACAAAATGCTCAGCACGTGACACCTCAAAGGCAAATAAGGCACACACTCCCACTGGTTTAGGCGACTGAGCAAGTTCAGGAGATGAAGGGAAATCCAGTCCCCTGGGAAGTGATGATGAGTGTGGGGCTACAGGGGTTGCCCAGGTAGCTGAGGAGGAAACAGAGAGCGAATTTGAAGGGAAAGCCAAGTAAATGAACGCAGCGCACAGCTCAGAGCAAAGGAGACAGGCCAAACGGCGCGAGGAAGAAAGGCATGAACTGATGCTCGAAAGAGAAAGGGTACGCAACCAGGAGAATACAAAACAACGCGCTCTTTTCATGAGGAATAATATCAGACTACAGGAGGTAGCCCATATACCCTGAAGAGACATATATATCAGGAAACAATGTCTCAAAAGGATGTCAATTGGAGGTCAGTTACAAAAAGCACAATCACGAGGAAAGCAGGGCCAGGCACAGGGTGCAGTGTTGGGAAGAAGTGGAGGTGAATGAAAAGCTGCTAGCAGAGCTCAGAAGCACACCGTCTGGTCGACAAAAGCGAGGGGCTGACCAAAAAATAAGGGATGAAGGCAGCCTGGTACTTACACACCCATGACACAGGATAGACAAAAAGGCACCTGTGCGTACACACGAGGGGAGCAGAGACAAGAATACACGTTGCTCTACCCGGGTGCATGGCAAGGATAAACTAACCCCAGTAGAGATAATAGCCAAAAAGGAAGGCAGGACCATTGCATACCCGTTTTGTGACCTATTAGCAGATTGGACTGAGGAGAGGGACCAAAATGACAGGTATTGGCCGAGGGAAGGATTGCTTGAGCTAGAGGACATGGCCCTAGCGGAGGATTGCATCAGGCATGAAGGAGGAAACCCCATTGACTCTTCCTCTACATGCAGCAATCCTCACAAGATGGGAACGCTATGTTGAGGAGAAACCCTTAGAGTCACCTCGCGTGAGAATGTACCCATTACTACAGAAGGGCTCGGCAGGGATTATATACGTGCCATGGGCCCAGATGGACAAAGAAGGGGTGAGATCAAAGTTACCGTCATTGGTGGATGAGGCAGGGAAATGGATTACATGCTTTGAGAAAAACACCGCAGGTATCAGCCTAGCGATAGGTGACATTAAGAGCCTGCAAAGCAGCCTAATTGGAGAGCAGACAAACACGGTGTTCACCCAAGCTCGCATTCCAGCAATCACGCGAACAGATACCCAGCATGTAATGTAAAACTGTAAATGTATTTGTAAAGCGTGAACTACTCACCCTTAAGGGTCTCAAGGCGCTGGGGGCCGTCGTGGAAATTAAGTGAGCTATTGCCCAGAGTCACATGGTGCTGAGCTGAGCTGCCGCCGGAACCGGGGATCGAACCGTGAGCCCTGTGCTCCGAAGTCAGCTGCCCTGGCTGCTGCACCACACCTCTCCATGACGGGGCTGCGTTTAATATGTACAGGATCCGGATATGGACAGCTTTAAGAGAGATGTTCCCAGACCGCTCAGATGTAGGAGAGCTAATGGCAGAGACCATGAAGCCAGAGGAAAGCATTAACGATTTCCTAAATAGAATGAGGGGAAGATGGGGACAGGAAACTGGGCAGCCGTGGGCCAACACGGGCCCACAAGTCACATTTTTCCCTAATATACTGAAGAAAGAGTTACCCATCGAAAAACAGAACGGGCTGGACCGCGTAGGTGGTTTAGATACCAAGCCTTGGCAGAAAATACAAGTGCATTTACTTCACTACCATATGGAAAAGGGTGAAGAGAAGCAGGAGCATACCCAAAGAGACACAGCAAAATGAGTGCAGCATAAGCTGAAAAGACTGCCCTCGAGGGAGCAGCAATGGCCGCAGCCATACAGATGGCGCCAGTCTCAATGGGGGCTCCACCGTGAAACTTTAGAGGGTCCCAAACAGGCTATGATAGTAGAGGCGAGGGAGGATGGCAGCAACCAGACCTTCAGGAATGCTACTATTGCCATAGGCAGGGTCACCTGGCAGACAGATGCCGGCTAAAGGCATGCCATGAGCAGCTAAAGCAGCAGAGGTTAGCCAACAAGAGCCAGCCGCTACAAAACACCACACAACAGGATATGGGTTACATTCCTCCTCAGTACCAAGCACAGAGTAATCAGAACATTGCATACATTCAGCAGTCTCAGGGAGGTCTGCCGTGCACCACCCAACCACAGCAGGGATCAAGCAACTGGGCAAGCATGTGGCAGCAGCAACCACAGATAGGACACCCAGCACAAATGGGACCAGGACACAACCCCGGCAAGGAGGGGTGACAGTATGAGGAGGCAGCGGCTTCACACAACGACAAAGCCAAAATGTGCAGTAAAATAAACCCCCCACTAATGAAGATAGGTAGGAATTACCCCAACAACTTAACCCCCAGTAGCTCACCTCAGATTATAAACGGTAACTAGCACCCACTTACTCTCTCCCCCTAAAACTAGTACCAGATCGAAAAAAGGACTAATAGACAGCAGTGGGAGTCCAAAACTTTTACTTGCGTCTAGAAATTCATGACCAGGGGTCCGCACCAAGTTCATCATCAAGGGTGATCCCATGGGGCCCCACTCTGTTGCTGATCCCACAGGGCGGGGTTCACTAGCCACACCCCAGGGGTAGGGCAGTCTGACGAGGGGGCGTGATAGAAAACTACTTAAAAGCAGACACCCAGGTCCTAGAGCCAAAGTCTGATGGAACGCGTTCCAAGAAACAAGTCAGAGGGACCCCATTCTAGGGCAACATGCCCACGCCCAAAGTTTCCTTCATGCCGAGTATCCCCAACAGCACCCCCAAAAGCTCGAAGCCTCTGAATCAATGGAGGCCTCCCTTTCAATTTTAAAATATCTTTATTGGCATTTTAAAACATATAAGATGTTATCCAGTATAGATACATATTTGAGACATTCCCCTTATCTATCCCAGTCCTTGACAGAAAGTTAGTTGCTACTTCATTTGTGATTGTAAACATACATGTTGTACTATTCATAAACAATACTTCCATTGCCTATCGTGTATCATCACATGTCCTATCCTATTGTCGCCCGTCTCCTTTCTGTCATCTATGGGATGATCCTAGTGAACAGGGTCCGGACCAGGAGGTGTCGTAAGTGTTTGTATGCCTCTCATGTCCCTTAACATTGTCGCCCACGTTTGTAAGACATCCTCCACTTTTTCATCATGCCTAACCTGTTGGAGGCCTCCCTTTCAGTTATAAAATGAAGTCATCCTTGGTGTTGGGAGCCATGTTCTTCTGGCGCATGGGATGACCAGACCCTAAAATCCCACAGGCGGGCGAGAGTCAATGGGCCATGAGGCCTCAGCGTGGCGACAAGTTCCAGACTCCAGTTGGGGGTTCACTAGGGTGATCAGATGTCCTGGATTTGCTGAGGCACTCCCTGGCTTTTCTGGTTCTGGTTCCCAGGCACGGATTCTTGTTACAAAGCAGCACGAGCTGCAGCTCTTACTGGACATGTATGATACATGGTACTAGCCTTCCATTGTTTTTCTAAATGTCCAACCTACTTTTTTCACCCTTTGAGAGATTGACAAGACGTGCACCTGTTAGTTAGGCAATAAACGACTTAAGAGACCCCAGCGAAAAAGATTGGAGCACCAGGCCCACCAACAACGCTGGTAAAAAGGCAGGGTATGGTTTGAGGGAGAGGGGGTGTGCACGGGATGGAGACTTCCAAACCTCTACTCCTGCCCCATATGGAACGCAGGGCTCCGGGAGCACCCCTTCCAGTCTCACCTCCATTCGAAGTACAGTCCACTCACATTGCTCCAGCCTTGCAGGAAAAATTCAGGAAAAACAGTAGGCCCTGATGTCTGACCCCTACGGGGCGGTTCAGGGGGTGGGGAGGGGCCAAACAGCAGCCTCTGACCTATCCACAGAGCAAAGGAAACACCCAAATCTAAAAGAAAAAGGCGGGGTCGAGATCAACCAGAGCCAGGTATCTGATGCCATGAGGAAGCGTCAGGTAGCACACCACATACTGGGAACAGGGAGATGCACGAACATAAAAACGTGTACACGGGGCACGTGGCAAGCACGAGCCACATCTACCAGCAGCACGCCCCCTTCTTCCCATATTTCTGCGCACACATGGCACAGTAAGCGCAACTGGGGGTAATATCAAAACAAGATGACCCCAGCAGGAAAATAGTTTTAGGAAGGGCCTGCACAGCAACTGCGCTCGTATGCACGCACAAGGCGGTGTGATTCTGGAAACTAGTAACACCCATAGAACACATGCTAAAAGCCACAATATTAACTAACCACTGATCTGACCACCCAGAGCCAAAATTGTCAGAAAAAGGTCCAAAAGACACCGTATTAGGATAGGAAAAGGGGTTGGAGAGCTCAACGACTTATTAAAAATCAAATCTGTCTTATTAACAAATGTTTTTATTTATTGGGAATTACCTTTACTCCCCTAAACACTAAAAACATGTTCAACGGGGGTACCCTTCCGACACCTCACCAGATTGCAACTGGTAGGTTGATGGGAGCACACCCCTGCAGCAAAAGGTTCTCCAACCATTAAGAACAGAGCATATGTAATAAAACTGAGTTAACAATCAATAAAGTTCTTTCAAAAACAGGTAGTCGCAAGGACAACGAAGTGCACCAACACTGATGTGTCACGCACTCCCATGACTTAAGGAAAAAGGACATTGTTGAACTGATGTCGATGAAGGAGGAAAAACCTTTGGGCCCTCAGCGAGGGGTCTGCCTGACACCTGCGGCCCCTCGCGGATGACGGGAAAAGTGAATGGGTGCGCATTTCAACGTATGATCTGGCCCTTCTATGACATCATCACCCCAGGACCAAAACTATGAACTATCATGATCAGGTCAGAAAGAACAAAGCCACCGGAGCACAGGGGACTCATATCAAGACCTGCAATACCACATCAAAAGTTATGTATGATTGTCTTGTTATGCACAATCTGCCAACTATGGGTAATCCCACACCTGTTCACTGTCGAGGAACTGCAGAGTAAAAAGGAGTTTACTAAAAGGTTACCACAGCGCCTGCGTAGGGATCTCTCATATGTCACCTACAATTACACTAAACAGAACACCAGCATCCCACCCACTCTGCACAGCGCCCTTTTGCATAACACATGGTACCAGCACATGACCGCAGTCAGCTCCCAAGCATCAGCCAGGTCATGCTGTGTCTGTTCACTTATCCCACATGCAGTAGATGTAGACAGACTTTACTTGTCCCAAGAAGTAGCCCTTGAGAAAGCAAAATGCCTTATTCACCTCTATATAGTACAAGGGCCACGATCAAACCCAAATATGGTAGAACCACACAGGGTAGTAGTAAACCTAACCCGATATGATACCAACCCAACAGCTTTATACATTCTGACTGAGTCCACTGATATCCAAACCGAGCTGGACAGGATGCGCAGGAAGGGCCGAATGAACAAGTTACTTACCTTCGGTAACAATATATCTGTAAGAAACCTTAGTTAGTTATAGATTCCTTACCTTAGAATTACCCCCAGGCGTCAGACTGGATCCGGAATGTTTTTTCGGCAGCAGTACCTTTGCGCATCGGAAGGTGGCGTCGGTCGGCTCCGCGTCCGTCGTTGGCGTCGTGGTCGCCGGGTTGACGTAGCGGCAGCTACTTAGACGCCGCCCTCACGCGCTGACGTCAGTTCTGTACACTACTTTCCGCGCCAGAAACGCAGAGCCATGCAAGACACTGACAACTGGTGCACAAAACTAGGGCCCTGAAAGGATGTCCTTAACCCTAGAAATCAGTTCGCAGAACGGGGAGGATGGGTGGGGCGGTAAGGAATCTATAACTAACTAATGTTTCTTACAGATATATCGTTACTGAAGGTAAGTAACTTCTTCATCTGAAAGAAACATGTTAGTTATAGATTCCTTACCTTAGGATAGATACCCCAGCAATACCAACCCCGGTGGTGGGTCTGCGAACCAAGATCACACCAGAAAATCCTGGAGAACAGAACGGCCAAAGAAGCCGTCTCTCCGGACTTGGCTGTCCAGGCAGTAGTGTCTGGTTAACGTGTGCAACGATGCCCACGTAGCTGCCTGACAGATGTAATTCAGAGGAACTCCTCTGCCCAAGGCAGTAGTGGCTGCCGTCGCCCTGGTGGAATGGGCGCGTAGCCCCACCGGAGGCTCCTTTAGCCAGAGAATAGCATGCTTTTATACACAAAACGACCCATCGAGAAATGGTTTGCTTGTGGACAGCTCCGACCTTTTTGGCGCCCACGTAGCCAAGAAAGAGGTGGTCATCCACCCGGAACTGTTTTGTGCGATCCAGATAGAAAGAAAGCGCACGTTTTGGGTCCAGACGGTGGAGCCTCTCTTCCTCTTTCGAAGGATGCGGAGACGGAAAGAAGGTGGGCAAAGTGATAGTCTGCCCGATGTGGAAGGCAGCGACAACCTTGGGCAGGAAGGATGGACGAGTTCTAAGGACAACTTTGTCCGGATGTACAGAGAGAAAAGGAGGCTTAGAAGAAAGCGCCTGGAGCTCACTCACTCGCCTGGCAGACGTGATGGCCACCAGGAACGCAGTTTTGAGAGTTAAGAGCCGTAAAGGACAGTTATGAAGCGGCTCAAAGGGAGCACACATTAAATAAGTTAAAACCAGGTTCAAGTCCCACTGAGGCATAACGAAGGGAATAGGAGGAAAAAGATGAGTTATGCCTTTCAAGAAGCGGCTTACAACTGGGGACTTGAAAAGGGAAGGCTGATCTGGAAGCCGAAGGAAGGCAGAGAGGGCCAAAAGATAGCCCTTGATAGTGCCCAGAGCAGACCCCTGCTGGGCTAGAGAAAGAAGAAACAAGAGGACCTCAGCAAGAGGGGCAGAAAGGGGATCCACAGCCTTTGCTGTGCACCATGCCACAAACTTGTTCCACCGGCAGGCGTATACCGTCTTACTGGAGAGACGCCTGGCTGCCAAGATTACATCACAGACTTCAGGCGGCAGGTCGAAAGACGTCAACTGCCACCGCTTAATCTCCACGCAAGGAGGTGGAGGTTGGACAAGTTCGGGTGGAGGAACGTCCCCTGCTGCTGCGACAGAAGATCCTCCCGAAGAGGTAGTCTGATCGGAGGATCGATGGCCATGTTGAGCAGCTCGGGATACCAGACTCTTTGTGCCCAATCCGGAGCCACAAGAATGACTTGGGCCCGGTCGCGCCTGATCTTCTTCAGCACTCTGGGAAGAAGTGGTATAGGCGGAAAGGGGTACAACAGACCGCAACTCCACTCGCGACGAAAAGCGTCGCCTAGCAAGTGCCGCCTTGGAAATTCCAACATGCAGAATTGCTGACATTGCGCGTTCTCTTCGGTGGCAAATAGATCTAACCAAGGCTCTCCCCACTGTTGAAAGAGACCTTGCACCACCTCCGAGTGGAGACGCCATTCGTGATCCATCATGCACCTGCGGCTGAGTTCGTCCGCCCTGGCGTTCAGGGAACCTGCCATGTGTTGAACCACCAGGGATATGCCCTGATGTTCCAGCCATGTCCAGAGGCGGAGGGCCTCTTGACATAGGGTCCACGACCCCACCCCGCCCTGTTTGTTGCAGTACCACATGGTGGTGGTGGTGTCCGTGAACACCTGCACGACTCTTCCCCGGACAGAGGGAAGGAATGCTTTGAGTGCAAGACGGATCGCCCAAAGCTCCAGAAGGTTGATGTGGAGCCCGGACTCCGCCGGAGACCAGAGGCCTCTGATCTCCGCCTCTCCCATGTGGCCGCCCCATCCCAGAAGAGATGCGTCCATCACCACAGTGCGGTCTGGTTGGGGAAGGGAGAGGGATCTGCCATTGACCCAATCCTGGTTCGTGAGCCACCACTGCAGTTGTCGTGCAGTGCCCTCCGAGATCTGGACGCAATCAGACAGATTCCCCTGATGCTGTGCCCACTGGAACTTCAGGTCCCACTGCAGAGCCCGCATATGCCACCTGGCATGATCGACCAGCAGGATGCAGGAGGCCATGAGGCCCAGCAGCCTCAGAGTCATTCTGACCGAAACCCGGGATAGAGGCTGAAAGATCGGAATCATAGCCTGAATATCCCGGACTCGCTGTTCGGCAGGATAGACCTGAAACCGCGTCGTGTCCAGAAACGCTCCGATGAAGAGGAGCTTCTGAGTGGGAATCAGGTGTGACTTCGGCACATTGATGGAGAACCCCAGCGAATGTAGGAGGTCGGCCGTAGTCTGGGGGTGGGAGACAACTGCCTGGGGCGAGCCCGCCTTCAACAGCCAGTCGGCGAGATAGGGGAAGACTGAAACCCCCGATCTGCGCAGATGAGCTGCGACCACCGCCATCACTTTCGTGAACACCCGAGGGGCACTGGTAAGGCCAAAGGTGAGCAAGGTAAATTGAAAATGCTCGTGGCCTACCGTGAACCGTAGGTAACGCCGGTGGGCCGGCAGGACGGGGATGTGAAAATAAGCGTCCTGCAAGTCCAACGCTACCATCCCGTCTTCTGGGTCGAGGGCAGACAAGACCTGAGCAAGCGTCAACATCTTGAACTTCTCCTTCCGGAGGAAGCGATTGACGTTCCTGAGATCCAGGATAGGACGCAGGCCCTTGTCCTTCTTGGGGACCATAAAGTAGTGGGAGTAGCAACCACGACCTACTTCTGGGACAGGAACGCGCTCGATGGCTCCCTTGGCCAAGAGTGGCAAAACTTCCTGTTGGAGAAAGCCCAGGTGATCCTCCGACATGCAGTGGTACTGAGGTGGCATGGCTGGAGGGGTAGTCTCGAAGGGGAGGGAGTAGCCCCTTCGGACTATTTGCAAAACCCACCTGTCCGACGTGATGGTGCGCCAGTGGAGGAGGTGATGGCGAATCCTGCCGCCCACTGGCGTTTGATGGGCCTGAAAGGTCGGACTAGGAGGGCTTGGAGGCTGATACGGAGGGGGGTTGGTGGACTGACCCGCCCGCTGGCCCCCGGAACCACGACGGTTGTTCCCACGTCCCCGGCCGCGCGAAGGTTGGGTAACTTGCTGCGGCCTGTGGCTCTGGGTGGGACGTGGCAGGGCACCCCTTCCGTAGCCACGAAAGGGGCGAAAAGCAGACTGCGCAGGGCGGGTGGAGAGGCCCAAGGACTTGGCCGTAGCCCGGGAGTCCTTGAAACGCTCTAGAGCGTTGTCTGCTTTGTCGCCAAAAAGGCGACGGCCATCAAAGGGCACGTCCATCAAGGTGTTCTGGACATCCCCTGAAAAGCCAGTCGACCTCATCCAGGCGTAGCAACGAAGTGCTACCGACGTTGAAAAGGTCCTGCCCAGAGAGTCGGCGGTATCCAGCCCACAACGTAAGGCAAATTTCGCTGCATCCCTCCCGGTGGCAACAGCCTGGGAGAGCACTGCCGGGGCCTTCTCCGGACACTGAGGCAGCACCTGTGCCACCGTATCCCACACCGAGTGGGAATAACGGCCCAAGAGACATGCAGTGTTTACCGACCGCAGTCCTAAGCTGGCGGAAGAGAAACTTTTCTTTCCAAGGTGGTCCAGCTTCTTGGATTCCCTTTCTAGTGGAGCGGTAGGGAATGCGCTTTTGGAAGTGGAGGCTTGGACTACCAAGCTCTCCGGGGTGGGGTGTTGGGAGAGGAAAGTGGGGTCGCCCGGGGCCGGGCGGTGGCATCGGGCAATCATCCTGTCCACAGGAGCCCCCGTGTTGGGCCTGGACCAGGTGTCCAAAAGGACGTCAGTGAGGGCCTCATTGAACGGCAGCAAGGGCTCCGAGGAGCTCGTAGCCGGCTGAAGCACCTCTGTCAGGAGGTTAGTCCTGACCGCCACTGTAGGAAGCTCGAGGTTGAGAGCCTCGGCCGCCCTACGCAACACCACTGCGTATGACGTTCCCTCCTCCGTAGCCACGGTAGGAGGAGACAACATGCCAAGGTCAGGGGAGGTGTCCAAACCACTGGCATCCCCCAGTTCCTCTCTCCAGTCCTATTCACTGTCCAACTGGTCAGTCAGAGGGTCACCTGACCCATCCCAGTCCTCCACCTCATCCTCTGGGTGCCATTCTGGTTGAAAAGGGACCCCAAGAGTGAACAGGGGCACAAAAACCCCTCTCGGCGCCGGATCCGGCGTCGGGCGATGCCGGTTCGGCTCCGGGTCCACGTCGGGATGGAAGTCGGGGTCGACACCGGCCGGGGGGCCGGCAAGCATCGAACGCTGTAGTGGTGCCGGAGGAAGCGGCGCTGGTGGAGGCGTAATCAGGTCAACCAGCGCCGATCCGGATCCAGGCCTGGATCCAAGGGGGGCCCCCCAAACGAGTCCGCGGGGCCCGAAGGCGCGCCGGCGGGTTAGGTCCGCCAAAAGATGGCATGCATCGCCTCGTAGAACGTACGAAGCTGGGCGGGAGTCGCTCCGGGTCCCGGAAAGGGAGGGCAACGCGGAGTCGGCTTGTTGGGCTCCAAGCGCGGAGACGCGGGAGGGGCACCACCCGCATCCCTCGTCGGATTGGCCGACCGACGAGGAGAAGTCGAAGGGCGACGGTGCTTCTTCGACTTCTTCTTATGCTTCGACTTACCCGACCCCGAGTGCGAAGACTTCGAAGACTTGGACGAATGGTGGTGGCTCCGCAACCGGTCCCTCAACCTCCCTCGCGACCGGGACCTCGAACGGCGTGGAGCCGACTGCCGGTGCTCAAGCAGCTTTCGGGACCGCTCCCGCAAAGCCTTCGGCGCCATCGACCGGCAGTCAGAGCACGACTTGGGGTTGTGGTCGCGCTCCAGGCAAAAGAGACACACGCTGTGTGGATCCATCACGACATCATCCGATGACAGGAACCGCATGGCTTGATGCCGGGCATCCCTCGTGCACCGTAGGAGTCGAAGACTCGAAAAAGAAGTCGACAAAAGTCGATAAAAAGTCAGTCAAAAAATGACTGGAGGTACCGTTCTTCCCGGATCTGCGCTGGCTGGCGCGGAAAAAGAAAGAACTGACGTCAGTGCGCGAGGGCGGCGTCTAAGTAGCTGTCGCGATGTCATCCCGGCGACCACGACGCCAACGACGAACGCGGAGCCAAGCGACGCCACCTTCCGACGCGCAGAGGTACTGCTGACTGTGAGAAGTTGGCCTGGCATATGCTGTCCACTAGTTCTATTGGGCACCTTGCACCAGTCCAAACGACCCTTATTGATGATAGGTTTAAAGACAACCTTTATTGAAATCTATCCTAGTGGTAGCTATGGAGAGCAGCCTTCAGGCTAAGTCTTGAAGGAGTGTAAAGCAGCTTGGTTTACCAGATTATAACCTCTTGAATGACCAAATGAAAGGAGAACCACACAAGGTATATATATAAAATATATGTATTTATTTCTAAACACTAACTACTAATCTCTTTATGAGATTAGAGTCCAAGATACACAATATCACAGTATAAAAACGACAGTAAATAGCACAATATACAATGGGCCCCAGGGGGGGACCAAACCATATATTAAGAAAGTGGTATAACAACCACGACTTGACTAGACACAGTGCCTAGAGCACGTAGAATCGCTGGGACCCCAAGGAACCACCCAAGGTAGTGACACAGGAGACCCACGGGGGACGTGTGCAGTGTGAGAACACAGTCGCGAGCGCCGTAGGATTCTATGAGGAAAGTCGCGGTTGGAATTTTAAAGCAAAAGGACACTTAGGAGAGGACTTTGAGCAAACCCCTTTAGACTTAAGGGGTCATAGGGCCAACACCCACGGGAGCACCGTAGTACTCGAGTTACCTCACCCAGGGAAGCCGGGTGCATAGGTGTCAAAGGGTGTCGGGAATCGTCGTCGTTTTCAATGGCGATCTGCTGCAAAGTGCTGCTGCGGTGAAGAAGAAAAGTGTCCGGGTGGATCCAAGCCTGGATCGAAGATGTGAAGAACCTGAAAGCAGAGGGGACAGAGTCTGGGTCACTAGCCACTGACCAGGAGCGGAGCAATTGAATGCCCACCGATGTCGGGTGCTTCAGGTGCGAAGAGGTGAAGCTTGACTCTGCAGCCACGGGGTCCCGGAGACGTTGACGATGACCAGGATCCGGATTCGAGCTGTCCCACGAAGGATGTCGAGTGCTGGGGTGTCGGTGTTCGGATTGACCACAACAAGCCTTGGCAACAGCAACCCACACAGGAAGAGAAAAGATGCTTCTGTGCGGACCAGCAAGGTCCTGAGGACTCCCCAACCGATGGAAAGTCAGGGCACGTCTGGAGCAACCAGGAAAGCCCAATTAAAGTTAGAGTTGCCTTCTTGGGGACCCACAGGTCAACGTACCAGGGATCGCAAAGGGACCTCGAGAGGAATCACAAAATGGCGGCCCACGGAACACTCGTTGAGTGTAGTCTGGCAATCTTCGGTGTAATTACTGCTCGGGGTCAGGGCTATAAGTAACCCAAAGCTCAGCCTCAGGGGTCGCCGGAAAGCTGATGCTTCTGCAAATGGACGCGGTGCCCAGGGGTTCGGGTTGCACGGTCACCACGAGGGATACGGACCTCAGACTTGCTGTGGGCACAGATCGACCTCTAAGATCTTGGAAAACCCACCTCCTGTGTGGCAATATTCTGCGTAGTCCGTCGGAGCTTCGGAGATGCCAACCGGTCAGTTGCGTTAAAGATGCCTGCCTTGCAGGGAAGTAACTCCTTTACTCCAAGGGAGATTCTTCAGTCATCCAGCGTAGTGCAGATCGTCGAAGTACTTGGTTTCTGTGTCAGAGTTTAGTCCAGGTGTAATCTAAAGTCCTGTAGTCAGGGGTTCCTACTTTATACCCAAGGAAGGGGTGGGACAAACTCTGGGGACCCACCTATGGGAGGGTCAGGAAAGAGGGGTGGCTACACCCATTTCCTTTGTCCAGTTTCGCGCCAGAGCAGGGGCTGGTAGCCCCTGCAACCGGTTTGAGCTGGACTATGCACAGGGACACCAAATGTGCCCCCAGTGCAGACTTCAAAGCACTCTTGGAGTACACCCCTGTAAGAAAGTGGCTCTGTATATACTGCACCAAAGTAAGGTTCAGTGTGCACAGAGTCCACAGTCCCCAGAGGTTTGGCAGAGGCTAAAGTTAGATATAACCTTACTCTCTAAAGTGGTAGCTTGGTCGAGCAGTAAGGCAGTATCAGAGGACAGTGTAAAGCATTTGTTGTACACACTCAGTCAGCAAATGAAGCCACACACTCAAGAACTGAACTCTAGGCCAATGGTTTGTATATAAAAATATAGTTGTTTTATTTTAGAACCAACAATGGGTGTCAAAATATACTTTCTCAGAATGAGATGCTTTAGTTAACTACTGTTCAATTGGCAATAGACTTTTGAATGCAATAGTTACAGTTGTTGCAATATGCAACACAATTTTAAACACAATTATACATTGAGCTCAATGGAAATTTCTGGTTAAATGCAATAGATTACTTTTTGGATTACTTTTCTAACCACGGGACTGGATCTTGGATTCAGTCCTGGGACACTTCCTGTAAACAGGTGAGAAAAAGCGTTTTGGTTATGGTAGTGATTTTTGAGGAATATTACTGTATTTCAAAAGTTGACACTTAGAAACTTTTCTGGGTAAAATTACCAATGTTATCCTAGGGAAGGAAATACAGTTTGCAAGCAAAGTATGTTTACGTTACTTTTGTAATCCAGTGCTGGACTCCTAGGTTCAGCACTGGGACATTTACTTAAAACAGGTAAGTAATTACGTTTTTGTAGTTTGTACGATTTTTAAAGAATATTTGTATGATTCAGAAATCGACACTTAGAAACTTTTTCAACAAAAAGCAGGCAATGATATCCTATGAGAGGAATTTCCAGTTACTGGTAAGTACGGTAAAAATTACTTTTCATGGTCGGTACTGGACTAAAAGATGCAGTACTGAGGTCTCTCCTGATAGTAGGTGAGTAATTCGGAATTCGTTACTGTTGTGATTTTTAAGCAATATTTTGGTATTTCAAAAGTGGACACTTAGAAGAAATTTCACAGAAAACCAGTCAATGGATCCCTATGTAAGAAAATTCAATTCGCCGGTAAGTTACTTTTAACGTTATTTTTGTAATCCAGTGCTGGACTCCTAGGTTCAGCCCTGGGACATTTACTTAAAACAGGTAAGTAATTACGTTTTGGTAGTCTGTACGATTTTTAAAGAATATTCTTGTTTTCAAAAGTCGACACTTAGAAACTTTTTGGAAGAAAAAGTGTCCATGTTATCCTATGAGGAAAAATGAGTTATCGGTCTCGAGGTAAGTAATCGGTCTTTTGAGTTAGGGTTCTGGGGTTAGACTCAGGGGTCTCCCAGGGTCAGTGATGCACTGTTGTTGCACCCTCAGCGGCACTAGGGCGGCCGGGTGCAGAGTGTTGAGGCCCAATGTTATCCTATGGAGGATAGGGGACTCCGGTTGGTGGCGGCTGGCAAGCAGGCCACGGGGTTGTGGGAGCAAAGCTCCTAGGGTTAAGCTCAGGGCACGTTGGGGACCAAGTTAGCACCAAAGAGGCACCCTCAGCGGCACTAGGGCGGCCGGGTGCAGAGTGCTGTTTTGAGGTCGGGTGCCCTGTTGATTTCAATGGAAATTTTCGGTTTTGGTTTTCAGCTGCAGGCTCGGTCCAGGAAGACTTCCAGGAGGAACCAACAGCTGGGCAGGTAAGTTGGAGGGCTCGGGGACGTAGGTGCACCTCGGGTTCCTTTCTCCAGGGCGCAGGGCGTCTGGATGCAGGGGTGTCTTTTGAGGTCGGATTTCACCTTACCGGGCCACTCGCGGTTGGGGGTTCTCCGTGCAGAGGCTGCAGGCGACGTCGGGGAGTCCTGGAGGGGTCAACCCACGGTGGACTCGGACTCTGGAGAGCTGGGGGACCTCGCTGGGACCGGTGGGCCACTTGAACTCGGGCTGTAGGCGACGGGTGCAGTGGTGGTTCCAGGCGTCGGGTTTCTTTCTCCTCAGCAGGCTCGGAGTCTTTGTTTGGTGTTTCTTTTGAACAGAGCTGCTGTTCACAGGAGATCCGGTCTTTGTTGAAGGCAGTCAGTCCTCCCTGGGGTTCTGGAGGTCGCTGGCTGCAGGACAAGACTATTTTTGGCGCAGGATCTCTGGAAACTGCAGACAGGCCGGTAGGGCTGGGGCCAAGTCAGTTGTTCTCTGCAGTCTCCTCTGCTGGGCGTCTTCTTTCGTCCTTTTTCTTCTTAGGTTGCGGGAATCTAAGGAAGGAAGGTTCAGGGTGCCCCTAAATACTAGATTTAGGGGCGTTACAGGTAGGTAAAGGGCAGGGACCAATGGGTCCCTGCCCTGGGGTGGGTACACCCCTATCCTGCCACTCTCCTGTGGGAGGGGGCAGGAGCCTAGTCCTGATTGGGCAGGGCTCCCCATCTTCAAGATGGCGAGAGCCCGGAGATGTGCTTCACCTCGCCTCCCCCACCTGAGGGGTGGGGTTGGCAGAGGGTGGCACACCCCTTTCCTCCCTTGGTGTTTCCCTCCAGTCTTCCCACCAGGATGGGGGAGGAACCGGTGGGGACCAGTTGCTGAGTACAGCAAGTGGTCTGGGGAAGCTCACAAAGGCGGAATGCCTTGAAGCTTCCCTCTGCCCATCCTGGGGAGGGGGCCTAGCACCTCACCCAGGACGTGCATTGTTGCAGGCCCGGGAGAGCGGATGGCTCTCTACCCAGGGGTCCAGCAACATGTCTGCTGTGTGGCAGCCTAGGCAGCCCCTCAGACAAGACGTGGATTGTAGGTTAGGTTCAGGGGGTAACTCTAAGTTGCCCTCTGACGTGCATTTTACAGTAAATCCCACACTGGCATCAGTGTGGGTTTACTGTGCTGAGGAGTTTGATACCAAACTTCTCAGTCTTCAGTGCAGCCATCATGGTGCTGTGGAGTACGTGCTGACGACCTCCCAGCACCATATACTCGGAATGGCAGCCCTGCACTTACAGTGCCCAGGAATGGGCCTGGTACTGTAGGGGCACAGGGCTCATGCACCTGTGCCCTCACCACTGGCATAGGGCACCCAGCTAGAGGGGTGACTGAGGTATGCCAGGGCAGTGTGTTTAGGGGCATGGCACACAGGGATGTGTGCCATGTCGACTCTCTGTTTTGTTCTGCACCAAGACACTCAGCCTGCAAGGGCAGTGTGTGTGTGTCAGGGTACAGGGCCTCTAAGGGTGGCACAATAAGTGCTGCAGCCCTTAGGGGTCTTCTCTGGTCACAGTGCCCTGGGTACCTAGGGTACCATTTACCAGGGGCTTACCTGTGGCCAGAGATGCCAATTGGGTTTAGGCTGAGTACAGTTTTTAGGGAAGGAACACAGGCCCTGGGTACCTGATTGGCAGGGATCCAGGGCACACCAAGGAAAAGTGCATCAGTTATCAGGCAAAAAGTGGGGGGTTACTGCAACAGAAACCCACTTTCCTACACAAGCCCCCCAGCCCAAAGGCCAGGAGACTCAGCCAACGCTGGGAGAGCCTGTCTAGTCTTTCAGGCGAGGAAGAGTTGGGGAAGTGGTTTGAAAGTTGCAGGGCCTACTCCGCCTTATATCCTTCTGTCCAGGTCAGTCCCTTTGGGGAGCTGGCCTACCTCATCAGTTTCAGGACCTAATTCCCAAAGCTCCTCTCCTTGCTCTTTAGTGTCTTCACCCCATCTTTTAAGTTTGGGTTCAGAGGTGCCCACCTCTGCAAAGTCTAACTTAGCCAGGGCAAAGCCCAGCTTACCCACAGAGGTCACCCACAGTTTGAGCAACCCCACCATGACCAATAGGGTCAGGGGGCCTAGCTTGTTATTTGGCAGGGGGTTAGGCCACCATGCCAAGGATAGGGCTGCCATGAAGGCTAACACCCAGCAGAGGCTGCTGACAGCTGTCAGTGCCCAGAACCACACCTTTAGCTCCTGTCTGGCAAGTGAAGGGGCTATCTTACAGGTCTCTTTGGGTCCTGGCTGTCTGCCTGTTGCTTTAGGGTGGGGGTCACTAAACTTTGTAGTGAGCACCCTTCCTCCACCCTTTGTTCTGCCAGCTGAGGAGCCACCAACTCAGGCTGGACAGTTGCCTGACTAGTCAGGTCTTCTTGTTGGCTAGGGGGCTTTACCAGGGCCACTTCTGGAGTTTTCCCTCACTGGGATAGAATCTCCCTGGCCCTCTGGGACTGTGGCTAACAGTTGCCCACCTTTCCTACCCTGTTCCTTTTACTCTTTGGGGCTCAGCTGCACTGACTGCAGGTTGAGCCCCCCAGGTTTCTTGGGTGAGGCCTGGCATTGGGCCAGTGCCTCTCTTGGCTCAGGTCCACCTCTAAGTGGTCATTCCCCAGGAGACAATCAAGGGGGAGGTCTTTACTGACTACCACCTTTCTCCATCTAAGGGACCCAGCTATGACTAGGGGCACTACAGCCACAGGCCTAACAGTGACTCCCCTGGGACAGCCCTTACTCTCCTTGATTCCCCTGGGACATACTGGTGTGGGAGTACCAACCTGTCATGCACCACAGTGTGACTGGCACAGGTATCTCTCAGGGCAGTGGCTGGGATTCCATTCACCAGTAGGCGGTGGAAGTGTCTACTCCCTCTGGGATCTCCAGCTTACCTCTTGGGCCCATTTTCCAGTTGAAAGCTAGGAGGACTTCCTCATCTGAGGACCCTTCCTCCAGAGCTACACTGGCAACTCCTGGGGCTACACTAGTCACCCTGGGGCTGTACTAGGGATCTTGTTTTTAGGACAGCTAGGGTCCTTGGTGTGGTGTCCTGACTTCTGACAGTTGTGACACCATATTCTGTTGGGATCCCAATTCTTACCTTGGTACCCTGGTTTAGTTTGTGAGGTGTCTTTGGGCCCACCCTCCTGGACAGGTTTTGGGGGCTGCCTGGGACTCCTTACTTTTATCCTTAAGGGGTTCACTATCTTTCTTCTGGGGAGGCTTTGTGACCCCTTTCTTTGGTCACCCCCAGTGGATGTCCTAGTTACCCTTGTTCTGACCCAGTGGTCTGCCTTCTTTCCCAATTCTTGGGGAGAAATTAGACCTAGGTCTACCAAATGCTGATGCAACTTTTCGTTTGTGCAATTACTTAGTATGTGTTCCTTCATAAACAAATTGTAAAGTCCAGGAAAATCCTGCACATTATGTCCAGCTAACCAACCATCCAGTGTCTTTACTGAGTAGTCTACGAAGTCAATCCAGGACTGGGTCTGGGTTTTGTGAGCCCCCTGAATCTAATTCTATACTCCTCAGTAGTGAGCCCAAATCCCTCAATCAGAGTATTCTTCATGAGGTCATAGGACCCTGCATCTGGCCCAGAGAGGGTCAGAAGCCTGTCTCTGCAGTTACCAGAGAACAGTTCCCACAGGAGTGCCCCCCAGAGAGGTTTCTTTACTTTTCTTATTTCACAAGCCCTCTCAAAGGCTGTGAACCATTTGGTGATGTCATCACCTTCCTCAAATTTAGGGACAATCCCTTTGGGGATTTTAGGATCAGAAGTTTCCTCCCTATCCTTAGTTTTAGTATTGTTGCCACCATTGATGGGTGCTAAACCCATCTCCTGTCTTTCCTTCTCTAGAGCCAGGAGTCTGGTCTCTAGGTCCAGTCTTTTGGCCAACCTTGCTAAAAGGTGGTCCTCCTCACTAAGGCTATCCTCAGTGTCCTCTCTGGGACCTGAACCACCTAGGTGGCCCCTAGGTCCCCAGAGGTTTACTCTTGGAAATAAGGGTGCAGTGACCCTGTCTTCCCTAGGAAGTGGTGGAGGTGGGTTACCATCCCCATCCTCCTCACTCCTTTCCTCCTCTGCGTGGTCATCACCATGCTCAGAGGGGTGGGCCTTAGCATACTCAGCCAGGAGCTCCTGGAGCCCTTGTTTGGTTGGATGCTGGCCCATTGGTATATTTTTAAGTTTACATAAGGACCTTATCTCTTTGAAAGACAAATGAAGATAAGGGGTGAGGTCGAGCTCCTCAACCATGTCCTGTATGTCATTATTATTTTCACTAATAGCTGGGTTGTTTTCTTGAGACATTCTAACAAAAAGTTCTAACCCCTCTACCCTTGACTATAGTGACTTTTTATTTTCTACAATTTTAAAGGGACTTAAGCAAGGCCCTAACAAGACTTTTAGTAATTTGGTAAAAATGCCAATTTGAAAAAATCAGAATTCTAAAGGCAATTTAAGAGTTCTGTCGTGTGATCAGATGGTAACCAAGTAGTCCAACAATGCAAGTTTGTATCCCACCGCTGATCCACCAATGTAAGAAAGTGGCTCTGTATATACTGCACCAAAGTAAGGTTCAGTGTGCACAGAGTCCACAGTCCCCAGAGGTTTGGCAGAGGCTAAAGTTAGATATAACCTTACTCTCTAAAGTGGTAGCTTGGTCGAGCAGTAAGGCAGTATCAGAGGACAGTGTAAAGCATTTGTTGTACACACTCAGTCAGCAAATGAAGCCACACACTCAAGAACTGAACTCTAGGCCAATGGTTTGTATATAAAAATATAGTTGTTTTATTTTAGAACCAACAATGGGTGTCAAAATATACTTTCTCAGAATGAGATGCTTTAGTTAACTACTGTTCAATTGGCAATAGACTTTTGAATGCAATAGTTACAGTTGTTGCAATATGCAACACAATTTTAAACACAATTATACATTGAGCTCAATGGAAATTTCTGGTTAAATGCAATAGATTACTTTTGGATTACTTTTCTAACCACGGGACTGGATCTTGGATTCAGTCCTGGGACACTTCCTGTAAACAGGTGAGAAAAAGCGTTTTGGTTATGGTAGTGATTTTTGAGGAATATTACTGTATTTCAAAAGTTGACACTTAGAAACTTTTCTGGGTAAAATTACCAATGTTATCCTAGGGAAGGAAATACAGTTTGCAAGCAAAGTATGTTTACGTTATTTTTGTAATCCAGTGCTGGACTCCTAGGTTCAGCACTGGGACATTTACTTAAAACAGGTAAGTAATTACGTTTTTGTAGTTTGTACGATTTTTAAAGAATATTTGTATGATTCAGAAATCGACACTTAGAAACTTTTTCAACAAAAAGCAGGCAATGATATCCTATGAGAGGAATTTCCAGTTACTGGTAAGTACGGTAAAAATTACTTTTCATGGTCGGTACTGGACTAAAAGATGCAGTACTGAGGTCTCTCCTGATAGTAGGTGAGTAATTCGGAATTCGTTACTGTTGTGATTTTTAAGCAATATTTTGGTATTTCAAAAGTGGACACTTAGAAGAAATTTCACAGAAAACCAGTCAATGGATCCCTATGTAAGAAAATTCAATTCGCCGGTAAGTTACTTTTAACGTTACTTTTGTAATCCAGTGCTGGACTCCTAGGTTCAGCCCTGGGACATTTACTTAAAACAGGTAAGTAATTACGTTTTGGTAGTCTGTACGATTTTTAAAGAATATTCTTGTTTTCAAAAGTCGACACTTAGAAACTTTTGGAAGAAAAAGTGTCCATGTTATCCTATGAGGAAAAATGAGTTATCGGTCTCGAGGTAAGTAATCGGTCTTTTGAGTTAGGGTTCTGGGGTTAGACTCAGGGGTCTCCCAGGGTCAGTGATGCACTGTTGTTGCACCCTCAGCGGCACTAGGGCGGCCGGGTGCAGAGTGTTGAGGCCCAATGTTATCCTATGGAGGATAGGGGACTCGGTTGGTGGCGGCTGGCAAGCAGGCCACGGGGTTGTGGGAGCAAAGCTCCTAGGGTTAAGCTCAGGGCACGTTGGGGACCAAGTTAGCACCAAAGAGGCACCCTCAGCGGCACTAGGGCGGCCGGGTGCAGAGTGCTGTTTTGAGGTCGGGTGCCCTGTTGATTTCAATGGAAATTTTCGGTTTTGGTTTTCAGCTGCAGGCTCGGTCCAGGAAGACTTCCAGGAGGAACCAACAGCTGGGCAGGTAAGTTGGAGGGCTCGGGGACGTAGGTGCACCTCGGGTTCCTTTCTCCAGGGCGCAGGGCGTCTGGATGCAGGGGTGTCTTTTGAGGTCGGATTTCACCTTACCGGGCCACTCGCGGTTGGGGGTTCTCCGTGCAGAGGCTGCAGGCGACGTCGGGGAGTCCTGGAGGGGTCAACCCACGGTGGACTCGGACTCTGGAGAGCTGGGGGACCTCGCTGGGACCGGTGGGCCACTTGAACTCGGGCTGTAGGCGACGGGTGCAGTGGTGGTTCCAGGCGTCGGGTTTCTTTCTCCTCAGCAGGCTCGGAGTCTTTGTTTGGTGTTTCTTTTGAACAGAGCTGCTGTTCACAGGAGATCCGGTCTTTGTTGAAGGCAGTCAGTCCTCCCTGGGGTTCTGGAGGTCGCTGGCTGCAGGACAAGACTATTTTTGGCGCAGGATCTCTGGAAACTGCAGACGGGCCGGTAGGGCTGGGGCCAAGTCAGTTGTTCTCTGCAGTCTCCTCTGCTGGGCGTCTTCTTTCGTCCTTTTTCTTCTTAGGTTGCGGGAATCTAAGGAAGGAAGGTTCAGGGTGCCCCTAAATACTAGATTTAGGGGCGTTACAGGTAGGTAAAGGGCAGGGACCAATGGGTCCCTGCCCTGGGGTGGGTACACTCCCTATCCTGCCACTCTCCTGTGGGAGGGGGCAGGAGCCTAGTCCTGATTGGGCAGGGCTCCCCATCTTCAAGATGGCGAGAGCCCGGAGATGTGCTTCACCTCGCCTCCCCACCTGAGGGGTGGGGTTGGCAGAGGGTGGCACACCCCCTTTCCTCCCTTGGTGTTTCCCTCCAGTCTTCCCACCAGGATGGGGAGGAACCGGTGGGGACCAGTTGCTGAGTACAGCAAGTGGTCTGGGAAGCTCACAAAGGCGGAATGCCTTTGAAGCTTCCCCTGCCCATCCTGGGGGAGGGGGCCTAGCACCTCACCCAGGACGTGCATTGTTGCAGGCCCGGAGAGCGGATGGCTCTCTACCCAGGGGTCCAGCAACATGTCTGCTGTGTGGCAGCCTAGGCAGCCCCTCAGACAAGACGTGGATTGTAGGTTAGGTTCAGGGGGTAACTCTAAGTTGCCCTCTGACGTGCATTTTACAGTAAATCCCACACTGGCATCAGTGTGGGTTTACTGTGCTGAGGAGTTTGATACCAAACTTCTCAGTCTTCAGTGCAGCCATCATGGTGCTGTGGAGTACGTGCTGACGACCTCCCAGCACCATATACTCGGAATGGCAGCCCTGCACTTACAGTGCCCAGGAATGGGCCTGGTACTGTAGGGGCACAGGGCTCATGCACCTGTGCCCTCACCACTGGCATAGGGCACCCAGCTAGAGGGGTGACTGAGGTATGCCAGGGCAGTGTGTTTAGGGGCATGGCACACAGGGATGTGTGCCATGTCGACTCTCTGTTTTGTTCTGCACCAAGACACTCAGCCTGCAAGGGCAGTGTGTGTGTGTCAGGGTACAGGGCCTCTAAGGGTGGCACAATAAGTGCTGCAGCCCTTAGGGTCTTCTCTGGTCACAGTGCCCTGGGTACCTAGGGTACCATTTACCAGGGGCTTACCTGTGGCCAGAGATGCCAATTGGGTTTAGGCTGAGTACAGTTTTTAGGGAAGGAACACAGGCCCTGGGTACCTGATTGGCAGGGATCCAGGGCACACCAAGGAAAAGTGCATCAGTTATCAGGCAAAAAGTGGGGGGGTTACTGCAACAGAAACCCACTTTCCTACAACCCCCACATCCCCAATACACTAAAGCCTGTCTGGGAGGTGGTCACACCTCCCTGTGACAGGAAACCTATTGTCCAGGCCTCCCCTGCCGGAGGTTCGTCCAGCAGCAGGAGGGCAGACTTGTGTCTGTGGCTGCAGCATCCATTTTGTGATGCCAGGGTTCTGTTAAGCTGGTACCGGGTGTACCGGTGGTGCCATGTTTCTCCCTCTAGTAGGGTGGACTCATACCACCCACCCCAGTTACTGGGATGGAGGTATGATTCCAAGGTGTTTGACACCAAACACGACATGTTTCCATGCAGCCATTCTCAAGTTAGCATTTACCGCGAGGTTACAATGCACTTAAGAGTATATGGTCTGGCTGCATCACAAACAACCCCGGAATGAAGATTCCGAAAGCTGCAGAGGGGCTCTGCTCATGCATGAGCACCCTCTCACATGAAACCCAGCACCCTGCCTTCAGGATTGTTAAGGCCTGCCATAGGGGTGACTGATAGGTTTACATGTGCAGTGATATGGAGAGATATAGGGAACCTATATCTCAGTAAGTGGTGGATACAGCACCTTACACAGGCTGCTGTAGCAGACCTGTTGTATCATTTTAAAAGGCTTCCCAGGGGTGGCACAATACATGCTGCAGCCCCTGGTAGGCCTCTGGGGTACCTATGCCCTGGGTACATAGTATACCATATACTAGGGACTCACAAGGGTACCCCAGAATCCAATCTGGAGTGTACCTAAAGTACATACAATCAATTTAGAGTAGAAAGCAGATAGACTGGGGTCCTGATTAGCAGGGCCTCAGTCTGGCTAAGTCGAAAAACAGTGAAACATCAGCAAAAAGTGGGGGTAACTATAAGAAGCAGATCCTACTCTCCTACACAACCCCCCCTCCCCCAAACATCAGGACATTAAACTAACCTTGACCAGTTGAGTCTTCATGTTCTAAGTGGAAATATCTGGAGAGTCCATCTGCATTGGCCTGGTTACTCCCAGGTCTATGTTCCACTGTATAGTCCGTCCCCTGTAGGGAAATGGACCACCTCAAAAGTTTGGGGTTTTCACCCTTCATCTGTTTTAGCCATAAGAGGGGCTTGTGGTCTGTCTGAACAATGAAGTGAGTGCCAAACAAGTATGGCTTCAGCTTCTTCAAGGCCCAAACCACAGCAAAGGCCTCCCTCTCAATGGCTGAACAACGTTTATCTCTGGGGGTCAACCTTCTGCTAATAAAAGCTACTGGCTGATCCTGACGTTCATCATTCAATTGTGATAACACAGCCCCTATCCCCAACTCAGATGCATCTGTTTGGACAATGAATTGCTTGGAGTAATCAGGACTTTCCAGAATGGGAGCAGTGCACATGGCCTGCTTCAGATCATCAAATGCCTTTTGACAGCTAACTGTCCACTGAACTTTCTTGGGCATTCTTTTAGAAGTCAAGTCATTCAAAGGGGTCACTATGGATCCATACCCTTTGACAAATCTTCTATAGTACCCAGTCAGGCCCAAGAAAGCTCTGACCTGAGCCTGGGTAGTTGGAGCAACCCAGTCCATGATGGTCTGGATTTTGCTCTGTAATGGTTGAACCTGGCCTCCACCCACAAGGTGGCCCAGGTACACAACCTGACTCTGCCCTATCTGGCACTTGGTGGCCTTGATAGTTAGGCCTGCTTTCTGCAGGGCCTCCAAAACATTTCGCAAGTCGACCAGGTGATCCTCCCAGGTGGAGCTAAAGACAGCAATATCATCTAGATATGCTGCACTATAGGCTTCCAGGCCTGTAAGGACTTTGTTCACCAACCTTTGAAAAGTGGCAGGTGCATTTTTCAAACCAAAGGGCATCACCACAAATTGGTAGTGCCCACTAGGGGTAGAAAATGCTGTTTTGGCTTTTGCATCCTCAGCTAGTCTGATTTGCCAGTAGCCAGCTGTCAGGTCAAATGTGCTGAGAAACTTGGCTGAGGCCAAAGTGTCTATGAGCTCATCTGCCCTTGGTATGGGATGGGCATCAGTCCTAGTGACTGCATTGAGACCTCTGTAGTCTACACAAAACCTCATCTCTCTCTTACCACCCTGGGTGTGAGGTTTAGGCACTAAGACTACTGGACTAGCCCAAGGGCTATCTGAGGGCTCAATCACACCCAAATCCAACATCTTCTGGACTTCACTCCTGATGCAGTCCCTGACATGGTCAGTATGCCTGTAAATCTTATTTTTAACAGGCAGACTGTCCCCAGTGTCCACTTCATGAGTGCACCAGGTAGTCTGACTTGAAGTCAGAGAGAACATAAGTCTGAACTGATTGAGAACTTTTCTGCAATCAGTTTGCTGCTGGTCAGTGAGGCTGCCTGCCAAGGCTACACCATCTACTGCTCCATCATCAGGGTTCTGAGAGAGCAGGTCAGGGAGTGGACTATATGAAGTCCCCAGGAGGCATTTTTTAGTTCCTATTTTAAAGAAATTGAATTTTAATCAGGTTAGACCTGCACTAATGTATCTTCAATTATTGAAGGATGACTATCATTTTTATTGTAGGGTTTTTAAAGGCATCTATGAAATCTAGGCACTTTATGGACATGTAGAGTCTATTTATTCAGACATGTTTTTAGATGATCCATTGTGTGGTAGTGGAGTTTGATATGTTATAATTTGTTGTTCATATGTATTGTATTTGTGTAACTTCTATGGTTTTATAAACAAAAACCGAATAAAGTTTATTGAACTGAACTGAACTGAGTGGATCACTCCCTTCCTCCTGTCCCTCATCAGTAGCCATGAGCAAGCCCATGTCTGCCCTGTCAACATATGGTTTTAGTCTGTTGACATGGAGCACCCTGTGGGGGCTCCTGGGAGTTCCAAGGTCCACCAGATAGGTAACCTCTCCCTTCTGTTCAACAATTGTATGGGGGCCACTCCACTTGTCTTAGAGGGCTGCTGGGGCCACAGGCTCCAACACCCATACTTTCTGTCCTGGCTGATAAACAGTCAACACAGCCTTTTGGTCATGCCAGGCTTTTTGTAATTCCTGGCTAGCCTCAAGGTTTTTAGTTGCCTTCTTCATGTACTCAGCCATCCGGGAGCGGAGACCAAGTACATAGTCCACAATATCCTGTTTAGGGGGTTTGAGAGGTAACTCCCATCCCTCCTTCACCAGACACAATGGACCCTTAACTGGATGTCCAAACAGAAGCTCAAATGGGCTGTAACCAACCCCCTTCTGTGGAACCTCTCTGTAGGCAAAGAGAAGGCAGGGCAAAAGTATGCCCCATCTGCGCCTAAGCTTTTCTGGGAGACCTTTAATCATGCCCTTCAAGGTTTTGTTGAACCTTTCAACTAAACCATTGCATTGTGGGTGATAGGGGTGGTAAATTTATAATTTACTCCACACTCCTTCCACATAGCAGTCAAGTAACTAGACATGAAGTTTGCACCTCTGTCTGATACTACCTCCTTAGGAAAACCCACCCTGGAAAAGATTCCCAGGAGGGCCCTTGCCACCACAGGAGCTGTGGTGGTCCTGAGGGGAATTGCTTCTGGCTACCTAGTGGCATGGTCCACCACCACCAGGATAAATCTGTGCCCAGATGCTGTTTGAGGATCTAGGGGACCAACAATGTCAATCCCTACCCTCTCAAAGGGAACCCCCACCACAGGTAGTGGTATCAAGGGGGCCTTTGTAGTGCTATCTGCCTTACCACTGGCTTGACAGGTAACACAGGAGCGACAAAACTCCTTGGTGTCTTCAGACATATGGCAATGAAAGTGAGGGACAATTCTGTCCCAAGTCTTGTTTTGGCCCAGGTGAGCTGCTAAAGGAATATCATGGGCTAGGGTCAATAGGAAGCCCCTGAACTTCAGAGGTATAACCAACCTTCTGGTGGCTCCAGGCTTGGGGTCTCTACACTCTGAGTAAAGGAGTCCATCATCCCAATAGATCCTATGGGTACCACTAGCACTCCCAGCAGCCTCAGCAGCAGCTTGCTGTCTGAGGGGTTCAAGAGAAGGGCAGCTCAGCTGCTCCTGGCTCAGATCTGCCCTGGAAGGGCCCCCTGTCCCCAAGAACTCAACCTGATCAGGCTCAAGCTCCTCTGGGACAGTTCCTTCTTCAGGACTGAGATCATCTCCCTCAAGAGACTGATCTGCATTCTGAGGCAGGGGGGAAGACACTGCCTTAACCCTACTGCTCCTACTCTTTGGAGGCACCTGGTCCATTCTTCCAGAATCCAGGGCCTGTTCAGTTTTAGACATTTTTGCCTGTGACCCAGTCATAGCAAACACATCTGCAGGGATGCCCAAATTTCGGCATGGGTCCTGAGCTCAACTTCAGCCCAAGCTGAGCTTTCCAAATCATTTCCAAGCAAGAATTCAACACGGAGGTCTGCACTTACCACAACCTTCTTAGGGCCAGTTACCCCTCCCCAGGAGAAATTAACAACTGCCAGGGAATGGTCTGTCCTGACATTGCTAGCGTTGGTCACTTGGTACATTTCACCAAGTATGATCTGCTCAGGGGCTACAAGATCTTTTGTCACCATTGTGACACTTGCTCCTGTGTCCCTGAATGCCAAAGCCTCTCTTCCTCTCCTGGAGAGGTGTGGTGCAGCGGCCAGGGCAGCTGACTTCGGAGCACAGGGCTCACGGTTCGATCCTTGACTACGGCGGCAGCTCAGCTCCATGTGACTCTGGGCAATAGCTCACTTAATTTCCACGACAGCCCCCAGCGCCTTGAGACCCGTAAGGGTGAGTAGTTCGCGCTTTACAAATACGGATTTAGATTTTTTTTTTTAGATTTATTTTCTTCCATTAATCAAGGGCTGCTGTCTGTATTTGTCCAGATTACTGGGACTCACATAGGAGGACATATCCATGCCTCCATCACAGATCAGTACAGCCTGAGTTGGAACTCTGACTAGGCCAGAGTCCATCTCAGATCCCAGGGTCAACCCTACTACACCCTTATTTGGAACACCACCACTTGGAGCTAAACTAGGGGGAACAGTTGCCTTAGGGGCAATGGTGGCTGGAGTTGAGTCTTTGGTCTTGGTACAATCACTAGTCCAATGGGTTTTCTGTTTACAGATTTTACACCATGGTTTCTTTTGGCCTTTTCCTTTGTTAGATTGGGACTCCCCACCAGATGCAGATTTTTGGGGCCCTTGAGAAGACTTCTGGTCTTTACCCTTCTCCCCACCCTTATCAGAGTTCTTAGAATCTTGCTTCTTGGAGTCACCACCTTGGTTCTGAACCTTCTGCCTCACCCTGGATTTGACCCATTTGTCTGCCTTCTGACCCAATTCTTGGGGAGAGGTCAGATCATAGTCCACCAGGTACTGATGCAACAGTTGATTTTGACAGTTGTTAAGGATCTGCTCTCTCATGATCAAATTATACAATCCTTTGAAATCACACACCTTACTGCCAAGTAACCAGCCTTCCAGAGCCTTAGTAGCACAATCAACAAAGTCAACCCAGTCCTGAGTCTGTGCCTTTTGGGTATCTCTGAACTTTAACCTGTATTGTTCAGTGGTTAGGCCAAACCCCTCAATCAGAGCACTCTTCAGGACTTTGTAATTGTCAGCATCCTCTTCTCTTACAGTGAGGAGCTTGTCTCTACCTTTGTCTGCAAAGGAGAGCCACAAGATTGCTGCCCACTGCTCCTGAGGGACCCTCTGTACCTTACAGGCCCTCTCAAGTGCAGTTATCCATTTGTGGATGTTATCCCCACTCTGGTAGGGAGGGACAATCTTGTTCAGGTTCCTATGGTCATGAGGATGATCTCTACCTCTAGGGACACTGTTGCTGCCACCATGGGGCTCTAGTCCCAATTTCTGAGAAGCTCTCTGGAGCTCCAGGGATTCCCTGTCTAAGGCCAATTGCTCTCTCTTGATTCTGAGCTTAGCTCTCTCAAACTCAAGCAGTTGGAATTTCTTCTCATAAGAGGAGGCCCTTTTATGAGAAGCAGAGGACCCTATAGACGTACCAGAATGATTAGATTCCTGAGGAGATCTGGATCTTCTTGGTAGATTATTAACCCTTCCAGGTGGGGTAAAGAGAGCCCCACTGGGGTCTCCTTACTCACCTTCAGGAAGAATTGGATTTTCCAGGTTGGAATCATTTTGATCCCCCTGGCCAGCATCAGAGTCTGGGTCATAGTAGTTTTCACTACCTGGCCTTTCCTCTTCTGCTGCCCCACCCCCTTTGCTAACCTCATCAGACACTGGGGTCTTTCTGAGGTCATCTTCAAGCAACATCTTTATGAGATGTTGGGCGGTTGGGCTTTTCCCTGTCCTCAATTTCCTAGAGGCACACATAGTCCTCAACTCTTGGTATGAGACATGGTCATACTTAGTTGGGAGAGACCCACTGGTTTCTGCCCTTGAAGACATGACTAGTGTGGTGTGGTGTATGCACCTACCTACTCTAGTGGGGCCTACTAAACTCTCTTGAGTTGTAGAAAGGGTGTGCTAAGCCCTTGACACACAACTCTAAGTTCAGTAGAACTTACTATATTCTAAACTTGATTTATATGTACCTATGTACCTATAGTGGTTTTCAGTTAGTCACTCAAAGAGATTATCTGGTAAAGCAATAGCAAGCTTGAATCCCACACGCTGCACACCAATGTGAGAAGTTGGCCTGCCATATGCTGTCCACTAGTTCTAGTGGGCACCTTGCACCAGTCCAAACAACCCTTATTGATGATAGGTTTAAAGACAACCTTTATTGAAAGCTATCCTAGTGGTAGCTATGGAGAGCAGCCTTCAGGCTAAGTCTTGAAGGAGTGTAAAGCAGCTTGGTTTACCAGATTATAACCTCTTGAATGACCAAATGAAAGGAGAACCTCACAAGGTATATATATAAAATATATGTATTTATTTCTAAACACTAACTACTAATCTCTTTATGAGATTAGAGTCCAAGATACACAATATCACAGTATAAAAACGACAGTAAATAGCACAATATACAATGGGCCCCAGGGGGGGACCAGACCATATATTAAGAAAGTGGTATAAGAACCACGACTTGACTAGACACAGTGCCTAGAGCACGTAGAATCGCTGGGACCCCAAGGAACCACCCAAGGTAGTGACACAGGAGACCCACAGGGGACGGGTGCAGTGTGAGAACACAGCCGCGAGCGCCGTAGGATTCTATGAGGAAAGTCGCAGTTGGAATTTTAAAGCAAAAGGACACTTAGGAGAGGACTTTGAGCAAACCCCTTTAGACTTAAGGGGTTCTAGGGCCAACACCTACGGGAGCACCATAGTACTCGAGTTACCTCACCCAGGGAAGCCGGGTGCATAGGTGTCAAAGGATGTCGGGAATCGTCGTTGATTTCAATGGCGATCTGCTGCAAAGTGCTGCTGCCGTGAAGAAGAAAAGTGTCCGGGGTGATCCAAGCCTGGATCGAAGATGTGAAGAACCTGAAAGCAGAGGGGACAGAGTCTGGGTCACTAGCCAGCGACCAGGAGCGGAGCAATCGAATGCCCACCGATGTCGGGTGCTTCAGGTGCGAAGAGGTGAAGCTTGACTCTGCAGCCACGGGGTCCCGGAGACGTCAAGGACAACCAGGAGCCGGATTCGAGCTGTTCCACAAAGGATGTCGAGTGCTGGGGTGTCTGTGCTCGGATTGAGCACAACAAGCCTTGGCAACAGCAACCCACGCAGGAAGAGAAAAGATGCTTCTGTGCGGACCAGCAAGGTCCTGGGGACTCCCCAAGCGAGGGAGAGTCAGGGCACGTCTGGAGCAACCAGGGAAGCCCAATTAAAGTTAGAGTTGCCTTCTTGGGGACCCACAGGTCAACGGACCAGGGATCGTGAAGGGACCTCGAGAGGAATCACAAAATGGTGGCCAACGGAACACTCGTTGAGTGTAGGCCGGCAATATTCGGTGTACTTACTGCTCGGGGTCAGGGCTACAAGTAACCCAAAGCTCAGCCTCAGGGGTCGCCGGAAAGCTGATGCTTCTGCAAATGGACACGGTGCCCAGGGGTTCGGGTTGCACGGTCACCACGAGGGATACGGGCCTCAGACTTGCTGTGGGCACAGATCGACCTCTAAGACCTCGGAAAACCCACCTCCTGTGTGGCAATATTCTTCGGAGTCCATCGGAGCTTCGGAGATGCCAACCGGTCAGTTGCGTTAAAGGTGCCTGCCTTGCAGGGGAGTAACTCCTTTACTCCAAGGGAGATTCTTCAGTCATCCAGCGTAGTGCAGATCGTCGAAGTACTTGGTTTCTGTGTCAGAGTTTAGTCCAGGTGTAATCTAAAGTCCTGTAGTCAGGGGTTCCTACTTTATACCCAAGGAAGGGGTGGGACAAACTCTGGGGACCCACCTATGGGAGGGTCAGGAAAGAGGGGTGGCTACACCCATTTCCTTTGTCCAGTTTCGCACCAGAGCAGGGGCTGGTAGCCCCTGCAACCGGTTTGAGCTGGACTATGCACAGGGACACCAAATGTGCCCCCAGTGCAGACTTCAAAGCACTCTTGGGATGCACCCCCCCGGCCCCAATACACTAAAGCCTGTCTGGGAGGTGGTCACACCTCCCTGTGACAGGAAACCTATTGTCCAGGCCTCCCCTGCCGGAGTTTCGTACAGCAGCAGGAGGGCAGACTCGTGTCTGTGGCTGCAGCATCCATTTTGTGATGCCAGGGTTCTGTTAAGCTGGTCCCGGGTGTACCGGTGGTGCCATGTTTCTCCCGCTAGTAGGGTGGAATCATACCTCCCACCCCAGTTACTGGGATGGAGGTATGATTCCAAGGTGTTTGACACCAAACACGACATGTTTCCATGCAGCCATTCTCAAGTTAGCATTTACCGCGAGGTTACAATGCACTTAAGAGTATATGGTCTGGCTGCATCACAAACAACCCCGGAATGAAGATCCGAAAGCTGCAGAGGGGCTCTGCTCATGCATGAGCACCCTCTCACATGAAACCCAGCACCCTGCCTTCGGGATTGTTAAGGCCTGCCATAGGGGTGACTGATAGGTTTACATGTGCAGTGATATGGAGAGATATAGGGAACCTATATCTCAGTAAGGGGTGGATACACCACCTTACACAGGCTGCTGTAGCAGACCTGTTGTGTCATTTTAAAAGGCTTCCCATGGGTGGCACAATACATGCTGCAGCACCTGGTAGGCCTCTGGGGTACCTATGCCCTGGGTACATAGTATACCATATACTAGGGACTCACAAGGGTACCCCAGAATCCAATCTGGAGTGTACCTAAAGTACATACAATCAATTTAGAGTAGAAAGCAGATAGACTGGGGTCCTACATTTTGGAGGAACCGGATGTTCGCGTCTACACAGAAGGCTTGACATTTTATTCATTAACTCATTGGAAATACTAGGACATATCGAGTCACCGTATGACATGGCTATTTGTCAGAGGTCACGGGGCACACAGATTCAGTAGTGATAACGCTGCATTTTTATCATAAGCATTCACTTTGAAACAGCGGATACCTCTAAATTATTGCAATATATGAATTATCTTTTGATGCGTAGCGGTATATACTGATATAATCCCGACAACGCCAATTTTAAAATTGATATACAGTTCATCGACGCTGCTGTTAAAGTTGGTTTAAAGTTATTTTCAACATCAACAGCAAACACAGACTTTGATTAAGCCCTGAAGAAGTCCCAAGAGGGATAAAACGCGTTGGCAAGCAATTGTGTGGTGCTTTTTAAAGAACGAGTGATTTTCAATAAAAGATTCATTCCAACTGCAATCAAGATACATGAGCTTTTACTTTTTTCTGGGAAGCTAAACTGTTCTTAATATATTTTTGCATTGTTTAAACTGGATGTACTAGGATATACTTATATATTTTTATATTAGAATACTCATCTTTCTCGGGTGCAGGGTCAATCTTTAGCTGTTGATAGTGGTGGTTTATAACCACCTTTTGGGATGTATGTGGGTCACATCCCAGACCCATTGCACCGAGATACAGTGCTGATCTAAGAGGCCTGACAGGTAGTGACGTTTGGTGCTGGACCTTTAAAGCTCTGGCCCCCTTTTCTTTGGGGTCCTGATTAGCAGGGCCTCAGTCTGGCTAAGTCGAAAAACAGTGAAACATCAGCAAAAAGTGGGGGTAACTATAAGAAGCAGATCCTACTCTCCTACACTGACGAAAAAACTTTCCGGATCCAGTCCGACGCCTGGGGGTAATTCTAAGGTAAGGAATCTATAACCAATGTGTTTCTTTCAGATAGGGGAAGATATCACATGGCCCTGACATTTTCTACAGAAAAGATTCTTGGAGGTGGCAAAACCCCCCACTCAGTGCACAAATAAGTCTGCTCCAGCGTCCACGTGGACCGTGAGCTGCTCTTAGTTTAACTGGGGTGCTCCTTAAACAAGTGGTCTCCCTACATAGAATTCCAATGTAGAGCCATCCAGCTCGGGGGAAAAAGGGGAAATGGGTCTCAGGGGGGGAGAGTTGAATGAAAGCATGACCACCCCATGTCAGGAAATCTGGGACACCAAGGTGGGTGGATACACTTGAATAGAAGGGAAGGGACAACTCCTAATTGTACGGAAACTAACCATGTACTCCTAATGTTTTAGAGGAAAAGAAATGCTTCCATTGGGCAGGAATGCTAACTGCGGAGTGATTCTACATATTCCAGATATGCAAAGGGACACCTCCACACTGATGGATTTCTACAGGCAAAGCTGCGAGTACACTCAATTCAACTTGCTACGGGATGGAGAGGACTGTGTTCCCTTGTCCCCATGCACACCCCGACCCTGGTCATTCCTGGAGAAGAGCTATCAGACTTATACTAGCACCAGTTAAGGAAGAAGACAACCTTGCTGCACGAAGCTCGTTAGAAGAAAGCGGCGAACTATTTTGGCTGGGCTCAGTTCAAAGACATTCCAGAAGAATTCAGACTGTTTACAAAAGTGCAGTAGTCAGGCAAAGGAGGGCAGGTGGGGGGAGGGGGGTGATACCCTTCTTCACCCTGCAGACAAAAGCTAATGCCAGCTGGTTCCAAATAACCCTGTGGGAGATGCTAAAATAAACAGCACTGAGCTCGGCCTTAATTCATTCAAGAAAGAAATGTGAGCAATCCGCCTCATGGTGATGCAGTACCGATATGTATTGGACTTAATGACTGCAATGGAGGGAGGGGTGTGTGCCAAAATCGGTGTGGCCTGCTGCACGTTCATCCCAGGGAACGACATGTACAATGGAACACTGACACTTGCCATCTAAGCACTGCACAATTTACAAAGAGAAATGCGAGAAGAAGGAGGTGCTCCTGAGCAGGAGTGGCTTTCGAATTGGTTCTCCTGACTCCCACGATGGATATCCGGTTTATGTGTTGCCAGCTATCATTGTGTTTCTATAGGCATGTGGGATTATACAATTGGGCCAGTCGCGGCTAGCATGACTCGCGGGTGGGGGGTTCGCGCAGGGGGGGGACATTAATTTAAAAATAAGAAATAAAAAACTTACCTCACCGGGTCCCTGCTCCGCCTCCACTGCTGGCCAGGTCCCACGTTTTCCTGCTGCTTCAGGAGAACAGGAAGCAGGCATCCTCCCTCCCCTCAGCCAATCACAACGCTGTAATGGCAGCGTTGTGATTGGTGCGGACAGTGCCCAGCCGGGCGCCTGTAGGGAGGCCATTTTCTCTGTGTATGCTGCATGCAGCTTACATAGAGAAAATGTAGAGTGCGCATGACTGGTTTGGTCGGTCCCAGAGGGCCGACCAAACAGTCAGGGCGCACAACAGTGGGCAAGCCACTCCTCCCCAACCCGCCTACCCCCAACCAGGCATAGCCTCCCGCCCTCAACCAGGCATACCATTCTGCTTTCTTGCAGCACGAGAAGCAGAAAAATAAAATGGTATTTAAAATACCATTTAAAATACCATTTTATGTTTCTGCTTCTCGCACTGTGAAAAAGCAGTGGGGCGACGCTCCGCCGCCCTAATGGAGGAGCTGCCGCTGAATTGGGGGTCACCTGCTGTAAAAACACAGACCTCAAAATGGGAAGAATACAAGTAAATAGAAGGGTAGTTATTGTCGAAACTGAGCTTAAGGATCAACAGGCCCCAAATAAAGTGACTATGCAAGAGTTAGGTAGTGTAGTTGAAAAAATCAACTAGAGGGTGGAATGTTAATAGGGAATAGGATGCATTTGTCAAAGAAAATGATATCTTGTCCTTATTACTAGATCCGCCCGTTGTAAACTCTACATCAACCTTGACTCGCAAATATGTAGTCAAACAGGCCCTCAGAACAAGGCCCAGGATTGCGGATTGATAAGTCACAGGTGGGAGGGTGCGTAGCTGCAAGGCCAACACTAAGGCAGGAACCTCTTGATCAATCCTACAGATAAGCGCAGCGACATTACAAAGGGTCAAAGGAGATTGTCCCAATAAAGCGCACATGACTGGAGGGGATACGCGCGTTCCCATAAACACCATAAAAGTCATCTGCTACATGATTTAGGAACACATACCAAATCAGGGCCTAGCACATGCATTGATCACGTGCTCCCCATGCTGGACATAAGGACACATTCACCACTGGCCATATTATGTCCACGCGAGGTAGAGACCCACCTGTGGTAACCAGCAGACCCTAATATATGGCTCCAAAGGCAGCAGCCAACATTCCTCACCATATATGGTATGCAGGAAACTTTTACAACCTGCTAAATTTTGTATATAAGACGGATACCAACAGAATGTAAACTAAGACAGTCCTCAGACCCTGTGCCTGTAACTGTTCTCCCGGCCGTAACGTTTAATTAAACAAACTGTTCCTGTTTTGCCAAACGCCGCTTGTCTTCTGTTTTTTTAAGGGATTTCAAACACAAGCAACATTTCCTCAGTGTACCACTGCCTCTTCAAGAGGCTCAGGTTGAGCTCATGGTATAAGAATGTCCAGTATGCCGTGCACTTCAACCTAAAAGGGCTATTGGTTTGGAGAGTCACAGAATGGACGGTGGAGAATCCTATATTTATAATTTCACTTGTGGACTTTGAGAGGAAGGAAGTGGAGCACGCTTCCTCAGTGTAATAGCAGGCATTGGTAGAGCTGCCGCCTCCGTGGGCAAAATCTTCTCCTGAAGTTTATCAGAATTAATGCCTCTTCCTACTGGGAGGAACAAACTGGCAATAGGTGGATTGCCTCGATAGCATAGGCAGTGTCAACATGTGCCTCAACGTCGAATCTCGACTGCAACCTTCTGTGTCACAATGTAGAATAGAATAAAGCTTTGCCACTGAAGAGGGAAGGAGAGCATGCCTGATCTTTAATGCCAATGACTTCCCTCTCAAATGAAAGGGCCTTGACAATAAGCACTGGTACATTTGAGGTGCGATCACAGATCCAGATTATTGTTTTATTGCAGGCACCTGGGAGAGCTCTGTGGTGGAGACAGTGAAAGTGCTGTGAGTCACCTGGAGATCTGTAATGCTCCTTACCCACTAACCCAATCTCCCTCAAAGACCGTTAATTTTCTTTTTGGCGTTTTCAGAAAGTGAAGGCATTGTGTCTAAAGTAAAAAAAAGAAAAACGCTGCAATAATAAAATGTTTAAAAAAAAGCTGACTACAGAATGAAGTGTTCATGTCAAAAAACAAACCAACTGGAGAGAAAAAAATGATCAGTGCCAGGAATCCTCTCACATAAGGGCACAGACTTGAACTGGAGACTAACTTCCTGTAGCTGTGCCTTACGGGGCACCAAGGTCTATCTGCAGCCGTTCAGGCAGAGAGCAGTTCTTTCTTTGTACTTCACATTCAGGCTGGTTATGCCTAGGCAAGCATCATCTTTTAATAGAATACAGATGGCTGGGAGATTGGCGCACTCGACCAAATGTGTATAGACGAAGTAATGCAGTCAAATTTAAGCCAATGTCCAAGAGTTATTTGGTTCTCCGGAGAAGGAAGAGCCATCCGTTCTTCCTTGATCAGAAAAGGTTCTGGAATTAACAGTACTGTTCTCCAGGCACACAGAAATAAGTTGAGATTGTGGTTTCAATAGTTCTTTTTATTCCTTCATTTGTTATACAAGCCCCTTGCCAACACGTGTTTTGTCTCAAGCTGTTGTTGTCACAGCAGAGTTCTTCAGGGCAATATTCTTTAACAAAATAATAATCCAAACTTTAATATCCAGTTTGTTTTTAGTATCGCAGAGAAGTAAAGGAGTTGTGAAATGCCCACAATCTGGGTCATGTGATCTCAAGATACAAAGGTGTCGAAAAGATATCTAATGTATTATTGTATTAGTGTTTGGTGTGTATTAAAAATAGGGACACCCTGTGTCATGCCCTAGATACTACCAACCAGTGTGTAGTGTTTCCTTAGATTCTCTATCACCAGGTGACGGGTTAGGTGGTATTATGCGTCCCCAAAAGGGCTGGTACTCACTCGGTCTCTTAATAAAATCTATATCGTTTTGGTAAAGTCCTACCAACGGTTGTCACATCAGACTGTAAAAACCAGAACAAGTATGTCAAAGCGTCACACACGTATAAAGCCTAAAATACCAAGTTCTTGAACACCAATGAGCAGGTCTTACCTCAAGTCGGCCTACCGCTGTACGTAAGGCTGATATTGAAATGATTGAAGTATCTGTAAACAAAACATAATATCAGAGACATAGTCTAAGTAAAAACTACGTCGGTCTTTAAATATGTACGGCGACCTCGGCTAAGTGTCACCTGCGACTATGCGATAACCGTGATCGTGTGTGTCAGTACACGTTACCAATTTAAAGACCAGTGAGCTGGGGAATGGCCCAAACATGTCACATTGGGAGTCACCTGATTATTTCGAAGGCAAGTAATCTTCATTCAGCGCTGATCAGCGAAATTAAAAAGATTTCAAAGATGGGGATTCACAGGCAGTGCATTAGAACCCCACCTTTTATCCTCTGCTGGATCACGCTGGATAGATCATATCCACTATTGGGGGAGGTTTATTGATGACATTCTGCTGATATGGACTGGATCTGTTAATGAGTTACATGTGTTTAAAGAACACCTGAATACCAATCCCTACAACATGTCATTCACCATGAATTCTGACCAACAGGTTATCCAATTTTTAGATATTGAATTGTATACATGTGGTTCTAAACTAATGAGTAGAATGTACAGAAAAGAGACTTCCTGGAATGCAATTTTACATGCTAGCAGCGCCCACCCTAAGCACCAGAAAGAAGCCATACCTTATGGTGAGATGGTAAGAGCCAGGAGGAATTGCAGCTCAGACAAGGAATACACTGGCTGCCTAACTGATATAAGAAGGAGATTTCGCATCAGAGGCTATGATAAAGATATCATCAACAAAGCATATAGAAGGGCGGTAACCCTAGACAGAGACAAGACACTTACCCATCTGAAACATATAGCAGACACCACAGAAGATCTCATCAGACCAATACTCTGATATGGCAGCAGCATTGGTAACATCATCAAGGTCCTACACCGCCACCGGCACCTCCTGAGAAGTGATAACCATATTGCACCATATATCACCAAGAATGTTGGGATGATATTCCGCAGAGGCAAGACACTGAAAGGGTTAATTAGCCTGAGTTACCCAGGCACCAGAACCAGACAAAACTGGCTAACACCGCGCACTTAAGTCTTTCACAAGTGCAGACACTGCACAATGTGTAGATTAACTAAAGAAGTAACATCTTTTGAATTTAACAACAATCGAACAGGTCACATTTCCCACAACATTACTTGTACAATACGCTTTGTGGTTTATGTGCTAATATGTAGATGGGAGAAAATCTACGTAGGGAGCACGATTCGGATGATTAAAGAGAGTGCAATGGAACATCTTAGAGCAGTCAAACAAGGGGACCAGAGATACCCCTTTGCCCTACACACGTTAACATGTGACAAGCAAGACCAACGTAGGACGTTACGATTTCATGGTTTAAAACTAGTGCCACAAAATGAGACGTGGGAATTGTGAACTTAAACTGAGACAGCAGGAAGCAATTTGGATAATGCGCCTGAAAGTGGTTGATATGGGTCTAAACATTGACCGTGAGTTACACTATTTCCTGGGTGACTAGGAATTTGCCAATTAAAACTAAAGCACTTCGGATCCATGCAACAGGGACTGCTTTGAATTGTATGATATATAATTATAAGGGGACAGATATGTAACTAGATATTTCTTAGATTAAGTATTGTACACAATGATCAACAATGTAATAATGCCCTTTTCTATCGATTGAATTGCTGCCTTACAAATGTGGATAGGATTACATATATGAAATAAGAACCTTTATTCACTATTTAGATGGATAATGCTCATAACCAATACGTTTCACGGTTTACTTTCTCCCTGCATGAAAACAATTAAGGTGACACTTTATCTATACCAAGACTGACTGCGGAACGCAGAGAAGGCAAATCTCCGCACACTCCGCGGGTGGAGCAGAGGTCTCCGCCCGGGGTTAGTCATTGTTGGGTCTCGCCATGTAATTTCGTTGCCGTTACCTCGGCGGACTAGTTTCTTGGGGGGCAGGTCCACTAGTAGATGTTGATCACTATTGTGTGTGTATAAAGTTCATGACATATTCGTAAAGGTTGGGTCTCACCATGCAATTTTAGTGAAGACTCAGTTACAGTGTTAAACCTCGTTTGCAATATGGAGCACATTATACAAATGGGATACCATGTATTTCATGTTTCAGTTGTTGGTCTATTCGGGAATGTCCCTGAGTTTATCACGTTCTTGTGGCTCTCATGTGGGACCCGTGTTATAATAGTTTGAACTGAATGCTCCAATATGGTTACTCCAGTCGTCACTTATCGGGCAAAATCATATTGAATTTGTAGAGTACTTACTAGCACGCTTATTGTATTTAGTTGTCACTTATCGGGCACAATCAAATTGAAATGGATAAGCACTTACTAGCACGCTTACTGTATATATCATATACGTGTCAATAGAGATATAGCCAGTTCCCTTTTGTTCGCTTGCTGTATGTCACTTTATGTGTGTTTTTTAATATATATTTTTATATATTTATGTCGAACTTACGTAAGATCGGCTACTTGGTAGGTTGTGTCACGTGAGGATAAAAGGTGGGATTCTAATGCACTGCCTGTGAATCTCCAACTTTGAAATCTTTTTAATTTCGCTGATCAGCGCTGAATGAAGATTACTTGCCTTTGAAATAATCAGGTGACTCCCAACGGGACATGTTTGGGCCATTCCCCAGCTCACTGGTCTTTAAATTGGTAACGTGTACTGACACACACGATCACGGTTATCGCGTAGTCGTGGGTGACACTTAGCCGAGGTCGCCGTACATATTTAAAGACCAACGTAGTTTTTACTTAGACTATGTCTCTGATATTATGTTTTGTTTATAGATACTTCAATCATTTCAATATCAGCCTTACGTACAGCGGTAGGCTGACTTGAGGTAAGACCTGCTCATTGGTGTTTAAGAACTTGCTATTTTAGGCTTTATACGTGTGCGACGCTTTGACATACTTGTTCTGGTTTTTACAGTCTGATGTGACAACCGTAGGTAGGACTTTACCGAAACGATATAGATTTTATTAAGAGTCCGAGTGAGTACCAGCCCTTTTGGGCACGCATAATGCCGCCTAACCCGTCATCTGGTGATAGAGAATCTAAGGAAACACTACACACTGGTTGGTAGTATCTAGGGCATGACACAGGGTGTCCCTATTTTTAATACACACCAAACACTAATACAATAATACATTAGATATCTTTTCGACACCTTTGTATCTTGAGATCACATGACCCAGATTGTGGGCATTTCACAACTCCTTTACTTCTCTGCGATACTAAAAACAAACTGGATATTAAAGTTTGGATTATTATTTTGTTAAAGAATATTGCCCTGAAGAACTCTGCTGTGACAACAACAGCTTGAGACAAAACACGTGTTGGCAAGGGGCTTGTATAACAAATGAAGGAATAAAAAGAACTATTGAAACCACAATCTCAACTTATTTCTGTGTGCCTGGAGAACAGTACTGTTAATTCCGGAAGCATCATCTTTTATTTCTGCTGTTTTTTTCAAACCAGGGAGAGTGGAAAGCTTAATTCATAAGTTTGTCAAACAAGTTACTTACCTTTGGTAATGCTCTTTCTGGTGGATACTCTATATAACCCTAGATTCCTCACCTTAGGAACATTCCCAGGCATCAGCCTGGATCCGGAAGAGTGCCAGCAGGTGGCGTCATGTGGCTCTTTGCTGACTTAGTTCCACCCCCAAAGAGACGAATGCAGCCACATTTAAGCACCACACATCCACTCTGACATCAGCGTGCAAATTCCTATATGAAAACCTTTGAAGATTCGAAAGAGGACCATTCTATGTAACACCAGGTCGGGGGGGGGGGGTGGGGGAGACTACAGGAGGGAGACAGTTAAATTGAAAATCCACCATAATTATTAGGTTACTTACCTTGTAAGCATTTCTTTGTTGCATATAGTGCTGTAGATTCACATGCTCTGCATACTCCTGGCATCTAGTTGCCACTTTTTTCTTCTTCAAAGAAGTCTTTCGAGTCACAAGGTCTTTGTGTCTCCTCCTCTGGTCATAGATGACCCTATTGTTAGATTGTTTTTCGCCCAGAGGATGAGAAAAGGACTGGAGTAGTGATCAGTAAAGAAGAGTGTTCATGTGTATAGAGAAAACAGTATTGTGTGAAAGATATCTACAACAAACACTGGCTTACTTGGAGGAGGGTGGCGCATGGGGATCTACAGCCCCAAATGAAACGAACAGATGCTCACAGTGTAAAGAATATATTCTGTTCATAGCATGTATGGGGGTACATACACATGCTCTGCATAGACTGTAAACCTTTACGAGGTTGTAAAAACAATTGTGTCAATGAATATAGTACAAAAGAGCACACTTGAGACCGAGCTTGTGAAGTGCCCTTTCAGCTACCAAGGCTGGATGTGGAAAGAAGACTGGAAGCTCAATTGTCTGGTTAAGGTGAACAAAGAGACCACCTTGGGAAAGAACTTTGGATTAGTTCTCAGAACCACTCTGTACTAATCTACCTGGAAGAAAGGTTCCCGTAATGTGAGAGCCTGTAGTTCCTAATACATCTGAGAGACGTTATAGCTACTAGGAAGGCAACCTTCCAGGGAGGAATAGCAAAGGGCATGAATGCAGTGGCTCAAAGGGGGCCCCATAAATCTAGTGAGGACAACATTCAAGACTAGGGGAGGGTGTACCCTTGGTGGAATGACACGCTTAAGGCCATCCATAAATGCTTTAATTACAAGAATTCTGAAAAGGTAAGTGTATTCATTGAATGACATATATGCAGCAATGGTGGATAAATGTAGCCGGATCGAATGGACGTCTAGACTAACCCTGTCTGGTGTAGTAGGTAGCAAATAATGTCTTGCTCCTTAAGCATAACATGGTCCTATGTGGTTTGGATTTTAATAGTTGACAAAACGCTTCCACTTAGCAGCATAACAGGTGCATATAGTGGACGACAGGCTTCCCCGAGTATGTCTATGCAGGTTAAGATAATCAGACTTCAGCAGCCAAATCGTCAGGTTGAGCTGTCTGGGGTCATCAGGTTGTCTTTCTTTGCCATGGTTTTGTTTAAGAAGGTCCAACCTGTTGGGGAGCTTCTGGAGGGTGGGGGGGGGGCATTTCTAGAAGGGTTGAGAAACATGGTTGTCTGTCTCATGTTAAAGCCACCAGGATACGAGTGAGGGATGTTTGCTTGAGCTTCCTGACCACGTAGGAAAAACTGTAGGAGAGAAAGAAAAGCATAGGATCGCTTAATTCATCCACAGAGCATTTCCCATGGACTGGCGGTGTGGAAACCTGGAAGCAAAGTTTGGCTATTTTGCGTTTTCACATGTGGCACAAATGTCTATGTTTGGGGTGCCTCATCTTAGGGGGTGGGACTTGCAGATGAAGCTCCCAGGAAGATACTCTGCCAGGAGATGAACATGGTGATGGATGGGCCCAGCACCAGATTGGCTGCACTAGGGCCAATAGCTGGGGGAGTGAGTGCCCCCTTGCTTCTGTAGGTAGACCATGGCGATCAGGTTGTCTGCCCACAGAAGTACGAGGTTGCCAAAGACCCTGGATGGTCATGTCATTGAGGTGTGCTCCCCAGCCGACTAGATACGAATGTCTGGTAATGGTCACTTGCGGAACTGGGCCTACCCTGTTAGATTGTTGCTGTTCTATCACTACAGAGAGCAATGAGTGCTGGCCCATCCCAACAGTAAATTCACGACGGTGCAGTGGTATGGTTATAGGTAAAATGGCGCTCCAAGAATGAGTAGCACTTACACTCTATTTAGATTTCTGAGAAATTTATATGGACGGTGCTGAAAGGTGAGAAGAACCACCAGTCTCCCCAAACACGTGGTCGAAACCAACATAAACATAAACACAATCCTCAGCACACGTCTTTTCAGTAATATGCAATTATCCAATTTGTTTTAGTCAAGCATAAATGATACAGAGAAATTTTCGAGCTTGGTTTCTTTTCTTTATTCTCTTTGTTCTTGCATCAGCCAACACGTGTTTCGTCGCACAAAGGAATTTTGTCCCGCGACTTTCTCAAGGCTTACAAGAGTCCAAAATGTTCCTTTATCAGTGGTGATAATTCCATCCCACTGGAAAATCGCACTCGAGAACACGGCGCTGATGTGGGGACCTACACGTCCTTCTTACGTGCTCTAGGTTTGGCTCATGACGAAGATCCACGGTTAAATGCGACGTGGACATCGGAACATAGATTTTAATTTTCCAGTGGGATGGAATTATCACCACTGATAAAGGAACATGTGTTGATGGGACACCTGCTTCATTGAGCAGGAGCGCTTGCACCTCCTCTTGCAGCAGAGTGAGTTGTTCAGGGCCAAGGGTGTGGGTGCAGGGTGGAATGTTAGGTGGGGTTAAAATGAGCTTTATGCAGTAGCCATGCCCTGGGATGGATAGGACTCACTGGTCTGTGGGGACCACTGAAGTCTCCCCCAAACAGATGTTGTGGGATCGGGAGAAGCAGGGTAAGTCATTTTTTGGAGGTGGAGGCTACCTTACAAGGGGTGCCTAGGCTCTTGGAGCTATTTCTTCTCAAAGGCACCCTGTATGAAGCCCCTGCTGCCCTTCTGGTAGCCCTGCTACTGCCTATGATAGTACTGATTGGGTTGTGGGGAAGTGGCTTTTGAGCCCCTTCTTGGCTGTTGCCTCCGAAAGGAGCCCCTGCCAGAAGTAGCCTGTAAGACACCCATCGCCTTAGCGGTGCCTGTGCCTTTCTTGATTTCTTCAAGCATGATGCCAATCTGCAGTCCAAAGAGGTGTTCCACATCAAATGGCAGGTTGACGAGATGCTGTTGCACCTCTGGCTTGAAGCGAGACACTCGGAGCCAGGAGTGGGGCCTCAGGATGACGGAGGTATAGACTCCTCTGGCTGCTGTAGCCGCAACATCTAAAGCCCACCTAATGGTTGCATTAAAAAGGGCTTTACCTTCCTCCACAAGCTCTTCCCCGTTTGCATTGCTGTTCTGGGAAGTGCTGCAGGAGCAACTCCGTCTCCTCCCCGTAGAGAGGAAGCCTACAGAACTGGTGATGTGCCAATGCATGGCAACGCCTATGGCCACTCTCTTCCCTACAGCATCCATCTGCTGTCTTACTTGTCAGGAGGCGGGGTATCCCTAGTGGCCTGAGCTGCTGCCCTCTTCTAGTAGTAGTGACTACTAAGGAGTCAGATGGAACATGATCCCTGCCCTAGACTGCTTCAGAGGCCGCCAGTTTGTAATTTTTCTCTATGCATAGCATGACCATGCGAGATTTAATCAGGTCCTTGAAAATGTCAGGGACAAACTTAATCATACCCTTGAGCATGGGGAGGTACTGGATGGAGTGCTCGGTCTTCGAGAGCATCGCCAGAAAAAAAAGTAATCCTCTTTGTGGGTGGCATACATCTCTACCTTATGGTAGGAGGCTGTGTGTCCTCAGCTGAGCAATAAGGGATAGGACTGCCAGTATCAGAGTACGGCTCTGATGACCCCTGAGTAGGCATAGGGATGGAAGGTGGCGGTGGAGGAATTGACGGAGGAGGTAGTGGTGGCAAAGGAGAAGGGGAGGAACCTTTTCCATAAACCTCTTGGGAGGCAGGATGGGCACAGCAATGCCCAGAGGCGAGACTTCCTCAAAGGCCATCCTGCATTTCTTGGGTAGAGTTTACTCTGAGGCCGTGCTCCTTCCTGAGTGTGGGGGATGTTGACCATCCTCTGCTGCTCCTTCAGGTCATGCTGTAGCCTCTCGAGGACAGGGCATTCCTCAACATCGACAGCAGAGGGTTTTGGAGCAGACGATGGTTTCAGCTACAACGGTGATGGTCTTGGCTTCGATTGTGGAGCAGACTGATGGCTAGGCGCTGACTGAGGTCCATTGGCTCCGGGTTGGTCAAGAATAAAAGCCCCTGGAATGTCTTTTTTTGTCTCCAAAGCCTTGGTTTGGTGTCGAACATCGGTTGGAGTCAGTGGAGCACCCAAGGGTGGCAGCGGCTTAGATACAGGGCTCAACAGTCATCCCTCAGAGGGGCAGTGATCGGCCGTTTGATGTTTTTGGAGGGGGGGGGGCATTGACTATACTTACATGAGGTGTGGTCTTCGAACGTGGACCAAAGTAGACCGAGGTGGATTCAACAACCTCAGGTGGATCTTCTTCCTCGAAGAGTTCTTCCTCGCCTGACTCCGAGATGTCAGAGACAACAAACACAGGACTGGCTTGGTGTGCCGGAAGGTTATGTGGCTCACTGAATGATTACTCTTCTTTTTCGGCACCGAGTGTATCAGCCTCATCGCAAATGTCCAGTGTTTCTGAAGAAGATTGCGCCATTCTGCCGGGGTCCCACCTTCACTCTCTGAGCTGGTGTAGAGTCTTCTTGCTGCAAAATGCTGAGCAACAGTCACAGTGTCTCTTGTCGTACTCTGGTGAAAGAAAAGATTGCAGATGGTATGTCGATCGGCCTTGGGGTATTTGAAGAGAGACTGGAGGCATCTTTTGAAAGACGTCCGTTTCACTACCTCAGACGGATCTTCCTTCTCCGAAGGAAAACCCGGAACGCGCGTTGGCCCAGACGCTCAACGGCGACAACTGGAGAAATGGAATCTGCACCATTAGTAGAGAACTTGTGGAAGAAGTCTCCTAGCGACAGGGTGGAAGGGAAGGGACTACAAGGCCACAATGAGAACCAACAAACTCGTTGAGATCGGAAGCGTGCTGACTCACGTCCAAACCCAATGACAGAAAAAACAAAATCTAACAATGGAGTCAATGCCCATGTGAATGCATGACAAGAGGAGTCACCAAGACCATGTGACTCGTATAACTTCTTCGTAGAAAAAAAAGTTGCAACTATCCAAGCCCAACATTAGATGGCAGGAGTGTACACTGTAGGAAGGTGGAATCTGACTGCATGGTCGCCCCCACTTTTTTCCTGGTGTTTTGCTGGTTTTCGACTTAGTTTGGCTGGGATCCTGCTATTCAGGACCCCAGCCTATCCGCTTTCCCCTTAAATTGATTGCATGTACTTTAGGTACACTCCAGATTGGATTCTGGGGTACCCTTGTGAGTCCCTAGTATATGGTATACTCTGTACCCAGGGCATAGGTACCCCAGAGGCCTACCAGGGGCTGCAGCATGTATTGTGCCACCCCTGGGAAGCCTTTTAAAATGACACAACAGGTCTGCTACAGCAGCCTGTGTAAGGTGGTGTCAAACACCTTGGAATCATACCTCCACCCCAGTACTGGGGTGGGAGGTATGATTCCTCCCTTCTAGAGGGAGCCACATGGCATCATCGGTACACCCGGTACCAGCTTAACAGAACCCTGGCATCACAAAATGGATGCTGCAGCCACAGACACGAGTCTGCCCTCCTGCTGCTGGACGAAACTCCGGCAGGGGAGGCCTGGACAATAGGTTTCCTGTCACAGGTAGGTGTGACCACCTCCCAGACAGGCTTTAGTGTATTCGGGCTGGGTGGGTGCACTCGGAGAGTGCTTTGAAGTCTGCACTGGGGGCATATTTGGTGTCCCTGTGCATAGTCCAGCTCAAACCGGTTGCAGGGGCACACAGCCCCTGCTCTGGCGCGAAACTGGACAAAGGAAATGGGTGTAGCCACCCCTCTTTCCTGACCCTCCCATAGGTGGGTCCCCAGAGTTTGTCCAACCCCTTCCTTGGGTATAAAGTAGGAACCCCTGACTACAGGACTTTAGATTACACCTGGACTAAACTCTGATACCAGAAACCAAGTACTTCGACGATCTGCACGACGCTGGATGACTGAAGAATCTCCCTTGGAGTAAAGGAGTTACTCCCCTGCAAGGCAGGCACCTTTAACGCAACTGACCGGTTGGCATCTCCGAAGCTCCTGCGGACTCCGAAGAATATTGCCACACAGGAGGTGGGTTCCCGAGGTCTCTGAGGTCGACCTGTGCCCACAGCAAGTCTGAGGCGCGTATCCCTCGTGGAGACCGTGCAACCCGAACCCCTGGACACCGCGACCATTTGCAGAAGCATCAGCTTTCCGGCGACCCCTGAGGCTGAGCTTTGGGTTACTTGTAGCCCTGACCCCGAGCATAATTGCACCGAAGATTGCAGGCCTACACTCGAGTGTTCCGTGGGCCGCCATTTTGTGATTCCTCTCGAGGTCGCTTCGCGATCCCTAGTCCGTTGACCTGTGGGTCCCCAAGAAGGCAACTCTAACTTTTATTGGGCTTCCCTGGTTGCTCCAGACGTGCCCTGACTTTCCATCGGTTGGGGAGTCCCCAGGACCTTGCTGGTCCGCACAGAAGCATCTTTTCTCTTCCTGCGTGGGTTGCTGTTGCCAAGGCTTGTTGTGGTCAATCCGATCACCGACACCCCAGCACTCGACATCCTTCGTGGGACAGCTCGAATCCGGCTCCTGGTCGTCGTCGACGTCTCCGGGACCCCGTGGCTGCAGAGTCAAGCTTCACCTCTTCGCACCTGAAGCACCCGACATCGGTGGGCATTCAATTGCTCCGCTCCTGGTCACTGGCTAGTGACCCAGACTCTGTCGCCTCTGCTTTCAGGTTCTTCACATCTTCGATCCAGGCTTGGATCGACCCAGACACTTTTCTTCTTCACGGCAGCAGCACTTTGCAGCAGATCGCCATTGAAAACGACGACGATTCCCGACACCCTTTAACACCTATGCACCCGGCTTCCCTGGGTGAGGTAACTCGAGTACTCCGGTGCTCACGTGGGTGTTGGCCCTAGAACCCCTTAAGTCTAAAGGGGTTTGCTGAAAGTCCTCTCCTAAGTGTCCTTTATCTTTAAAATTCCAACCACGACTTTCCGCATTGAATACTATGGCGCTCGCGGCTGTGTTCTCACACTGCACACGTCCCCCGTGGGTCTCCTGTGTCACTACCTTGGGTGGTTCCTTGGGGTCCCAGCGATTCTACGTGCTCTAGGCAGTGTCTAGTCAAGTCGTGGTTCTTATACCACTTTCTTAGTATATGGTTTGGTCTCCCCCTGGAGCCCACTGTGTATTGTGCTATTTACTGTCGTTTTAATACTGTGATACTGTGTATCTTGAACTCTAATCTCATAAAGGGATTAGTAGTTCGTGTTTAGAAATAAATACATATATTTTATATATATCTTGTGTGGTTGTCCTTTCATTTAGTTATTCAAGAGGTTATAATCTGGTAAACCAAGCTGCTTTACACTCCTTCAAGGCTTAGCCTGAAGGCTGCTCTCCATAGCTACCACTAGGATAGCTTTCAATAAAGGTTGTCTTTAAACCTATCATCAATTAGGGTCGTTTGGACTGGTGCAAGGTGCCCACTAGAACAAGTGGACAGCATATGCCAGGCCAACTTCTCACATTGGTGTGCAGCGGTTGGATTCAAGCTTGCTATTGCTTTACCAGATAATCTCTTTGAAGTGACTAACTGAAAACCACTATAGGTACATAGGTACATATAAATCAAGTTAGAATACAGTAAGTTCTACTGAACTTAGAGTTGTGTGTCAAGGGCTTAGCACACCCTTTCTACAACTCCAGAGAGTTTCAGTTCCCACTAGAGTAGGTAGGTGCATACACCACACCACACTAGAATGTCTTCAAGGCCTGAAGTCAGTGACTCCTTGCTCACTAGGTATGACAATCTCACATTCCAGGAATTGAGAAATATGTGTACCTCTAGGAGACTGAAAACAGGGAGACATGCAAGCACTCAACGCCTCATAGAGGCTTTGCTGTTAGATGACCTCAGAAAGACACCAGGGTCTGATGAGGCAGGCAGGTTGGGTGGGGCAGTAGAAGAGGAAAGGCCAGGTAGTGAAAACTACTATAACCCAGACTCTGATGCTGGCCAGGGGGGTCAAAATGATTCCCACCTGGAAAATCCCACTCTTCCTGAAGGTGAGGAAGGAGACCCCAGTGGGGTCCCCTTTACCCCACCTGGAAGGGTTAATAGTCTACCAAGAAGATCAAGATCTCCTTCTCAGGAATATAATCATTCTGGTACTTCTATAGGGTCCTCTGCTTCTCATAAAAGGGCATCCTCTTATGAGAAGAAGTGCCAACTGCTTGAGTTTGAGAGAGCTAAGCTCAGAATCAAGAGAGAGCAATTGGCCTTAGACAGGGAATCCCTGGAGCTTCAGAAAGCTTCTCAAAAGTTGGGGCTAGAGCCCCATGGTGGCAGCAACAGTGTCCCTAGGAGTAGAAAAGATACTCATCCCCATAGGAACCTGAACAAGATTGTCCCTCCCTACCAGAGTGGGGATGACACCCACAAATGGATAACTGCACTGGAGAGGGCCTGTAAAGTACAGAGGGTCCCTCAGGAGCAGTGGGCAGCAATCTTGTGGCTCTCCTTTGCAGACAAAGGTAGAGACAAGCTCCTCACTGTAAGAGAAGAGGATGCTGACAATTACAAAGTCGTGAAGAGTGCTCTGATTGAGGGGTTTGGCCTAACCACTGAACAATACAGGTTAAAGTTCAGAGACACCCAAAAGGCACAGACTCAGGACTGGGTTGACTTTGTAGATTGTGCTACTAAGGCTCTGGAAGGTTGGATACATGGCAGCAAGGTGCATGACTTTTTAGGATTGTACAATTTGATTATGAGGGGGCAGATCCTTAATAATTGTCAAAACCAGCTTTTACACCAGTACCTGGTGGACTCTGATCTGACCTCTCCCCAATAATTGGGAAAGAAGGCAGACAAATGGGTCAGAACCAGGGTAAGGCCTAAGAATCAGGGTGGTGACCAGAAGAAAGATTCTACCAAGTCCCAAGAGAAAGGTGGGGATAAATCCAAGGATAAATCCACTACAGGGCCCCAAAAGTCCTCTCCTGGGGGTGGGTCCCAAACTCCTTCCTCCCCTGAAAAGAAACCTTATTGCCATAACTGTAAGAAGCCTGGCCACTGGAAAAATGACCTCAGTTGCTCCAAGGCTGGCAATAAGGAGAATGTTCCTCCCAGCAATACTACCACTCCTCCTGGTACTACAAGTAGTAATCCCCCAGGTGGTAGTACTGCCCCCAAAAAGTTAGGTGGGTTGGTATGGGTGTAGGAAGGTGGAATCTGACTATATGGTTGCCCCCACTTTTTTTCCTGGTGTTTTGCTGGTTTATGACTTAGTTGGACTGGGACCCTGCTATTCAGGGCCCCAGTCTATCTGCTCTCTCTAAGCGACATGGAGTGCACTCTAGGTGCACTAGTGATTGGATACTGTGGTGCCTTATGAGTCCCTAGTATATGGTACCTTAGGTGCCAAGGGCATAGGTACTTCACAGGCCTACCAGGGGCTGCAGCATGTGTTATGCCACCCCTGGGAAGCAGTCTAAATCTGACACCACAGGCCTGCTACTGCAGCCTGGGTGAGGTGGTGCTAGCACCCCTCACTGAGATATAGGTTTCCTATATCTCTCCTGCACACACATATAAACCTATCAGTCACCCCTAAGGCAGGCCCTATCAATCCTGAGGGCAGGGTGCTTGGCTTCTATGTGAGGGGGTGCCTCTGCCTGAGCAGGGCCCCTCTGCAGCTCTCAGAGTCTATTCTCTGGTGCTGTTTGTGGATGCGGTTAAACCATATACTATTAAGTGCATTATATCCTCGTGGTAAATGCTAACTTTGGAATGGCTGCATCAAAACATGTCGTGTTTGGTGTCAAACATCTTGGAATACTACCCCCCCGCCAATGTTGGCGGCGGGAGTAGCATTCCACCCTTCTAGAGGGATAAGACATGTACCTGCTGTGGAAACGCGGTAGAATCCTAAAGAGCCCTGGCATCACAAAATGGATGCCACCAGTCACAGACACTGGGCTGCCCTCCTGCTGATGACCGAAACTCGCAGTGGAGGAAGCCCAACAATAGGCATCCTGTCACAGGGAGGTGTAACCACCTCCCAGACAGGGTTTAGTGTATTGGGGCTGGGTGGGTGCACTCTTAGAGTGCTTTGAAGTCCTGCACTGGGGGAGCAGAAGGCTCCTCTGTGCATATGCCAGTTCAAACCAGCTCAGGGGCTACCTGCCCCTGCTCGAAACTGGACAAAGGGAAGTGGGTGTAGCCACCCCCTCCCTTGACCCTCCCATAGGTGGGGTCATAGAGCTAGTCCATCCCCTCTTTTCAGTATAAGAGGGGAACCTTACCATTGCAAGGCAGATAACCCCTGGACGACGCTCTACAGAAGAATCCTGGCCCTTCGACGTTCCACTACCTTTGGAAGACAGAAGAATCTCCCTTGGAGTCAAGGAGTGACTCCCCTGCTTGGCAGGCACCAAAAACGACAACGACGGTCGCAAACTACGCCGCTCCCGCCGGAGTCCGAAGTCCCTGCAGCCCAAGAAGTGGATTTCCTGACTTCTCCAAGGCCATCGTGAGTCCCCAGCGAAGCTGAGGCAAGTGGACCCCACGAGTGACGAGGAACCGCGACCCCTGGGTACCGTGCACTATTGTCGAGTGCAACCCCTTCACAACGTTCCACGAACTTGTGCTTTGGACCACGTGTGGTCCCGACCTCCAGCAGGAATCCCTCCGAAGATCAGAGGCCTACACCGTCCCGAGTGACCGTGGGCCCCTGTTGAGTGATTCCGCCCGAGGTGTCTTCGCGATCCCTTGCCAGCCGGCTCGTGGGTCCCCAGAAGACTTCTTAAAGAAACCAAAGGGCTCCCCTAGTTGCTCCAGGCCTGCCCTGACTTACCCTCGCTGGGTGAGTCCCTCAGACCTTGCTGGTCTGTGCCATCGACTTTTCTTCATCTCCCCGAGACTTGCTGTTGCCAAGGCTTGTTGGCTCCGATCGAGTTACCGACACCGCAGTAAGCTGCAGACTTCGTGGGCCACCCAGAATCCAGCTCCTGGTCGTCGTCGACGCCTCCTGGACCTCGTGGCTGAAGAGTCAAGGCACCCGCAACCGACCTGAATCAACCGACGACGGTGGGCATCCATCTTCCTTGCCCCGAGTCACTGCCAAGTGACTTTGAACACTGTCCCCTCTGCTTTCAGGTCATCCTTCTTCAGAATCCAGGCTTGGATTCCACCGGACACTTCTTCAGCCCCCGCAAGCAGCAAGTCTTCTTTGTTCGCCATTGAAAACGACGCCGCGACCCGACACCAAAGGACACCTATGCACCCGGCTTCCCTGGGTGAGGTAACTCCAGCACTACGGTGCTCCTGTGGGTGTGGGCCCTAGAACTACTTACCCTGTAAGTGACTTGCTTGTAGGTTCTCCCGAAGTATCCTAGAACTCTTAATTTCCAACCGCGACTTGCCCCATTGAAGTCAACGGCGATCCGCGCCTGTGTATCCACACTGCACGCGTCCCCCGTGGGTCCTTTACTTACCTGCCTTGGGTGGTTTCGTGAGGCCCCAGCACTTCTGAAGGCCCTAGGCCTTGTCTCCCTGCAAGTCGTTGTTGCTAAGTCCCTTTTTAGTATATGGTCTGGTACGCCCCTAGGGCCCCAGCCATATTTTGTGCTTAACTTATTGAGAAACGTTGATTTGTGCATATGTTTGTCTTCTAATCTCATAAAGAGATTAGTAGAGAGTTATTTAGAAATAAATACATATATATTTGATATATATACCTGTGTGGTGTCTTTTCATTTGGTGATTCAAGAGATTATATGGTAAAACAAGCTGCTTTACATTCCTTCAAGACTTAGCCTGAAGGCTGCTCTCCACAGCTACCACTAGGATAGCTTTCTTTAAAAGCTTGTCTTAAACCTATCTACCATAAGAGTCGATTTGCCCTGGTGCAAGGTGTCCACTTTAATTAGTGAACAGCATATACCAGGCCAACTTCTCACAATGGGGAACTGAGGTGGACCCCAGCTTTTCAAGGTCCTCCTTAGTCTGTGATGGTGGCATGGGATTTGCCACTTTTACTATGAGTCCCAATACTTGGGGCAAGTACAGACAGGAGCCCTTGATAAATGGTCAGAAAGCTGTGGCCTTCAGGGACACAGGGGCTAGTGTCACCATGGTGACAGGGAAACTAGTCCCCCCCTCAACAGCTTTTACCTGAGTTCAAGTACCAGGTGGCCAACATTGATGGTATCAGAACAGATCATCCCATGGCCATAGTCAATCTCAGCTGGGGAGGGGTCACTGGCCCAAAGAGAGTGGCAGTGTCCCCAAACTTGCCTGTAGATTGCCTGTTGGGCAATGATCTGGAGGTTTCAGCCTGGGCTGAAGTTGAATACCAGGCCCATTTAAAAATGTTGGGCCTCTCTGAGAAGGTTGGTGGGGCTGTTAGGGCCTCAGCCCCATCCCAGGGAAATGTTGGAGAAGTGGAGCCTGAAAGAATGGCCCACTCTACTCCCCAAGAGAGCAGAAGGGTTGAAGAAAAGTCTTCTTCCCCCAGACTATAGGTAAGGGTCAGCTTCCTCAGGGAACTGATCCTACCCCTAGTGAAGGAACTGCCCCAGAGGTGGTCAGGCCTGGCAACACCCCTGATGGCAGGGGACCCTTCCAAGGTGGTACCCAGTCTGGAGCAGGTAACCTGCCCCTCTCTACCCTCCCTCTGTCAGCCCAGGGCTGCAGAGGTCAGGGAGGTCAGTGGACCCCTAAGGGCTCCCTGTCCAGAGGAACCCCCTCATCCACAGATTAGGGGCACCCAGTCTAGTAGCCCTAGCCAGGTGAAAATTCCTCAGCACACTGAGGGATCCCTCTTACCCATGTGTAGGGACCTCCCCCAGATGGACTCTGTTGGGCAAAGGCAAACCTGGGACCAAGTGGTTCCAAACCTACCATGTCCCTCCATTGTTCCAACCAAAGGGACCCAACCCCCAGCTGTAGGCTGCCAGAGGTTGACCCTTAGGGCCAGATACGACTCAGTCAAGGAAAGAAAGGCCTCCATGCTGACCAGTGATCTGAGGAAGCTGAGACCAACTTTATTAGGGCCTCACTTCTCTACTCAGACACCCCACCAGCCTTTTACTTTACCAAAACACACCACAGGTAGTAATTCCAAATGGTGGAGATCATCCCATACCCTTGGGGTTAGGAATTGCTTAGTGGACCATAAGACAGGGGATAACCATGCTAGTGCAGGTTCTTCCTTATATGGCCACTTAGTCAATAAAGGCTCAACTGGACAAGGTTAGCCTTATCTCCTTTCGTTTGGGGGGGGGGGGGTTATGTAGGAAGGTGGAATGTGACTGCATGGTTGCCCCCACTTTTTTCCTGGTGTTTTGCCGGTTTTCGACTTAGTTTGGCTGGGATCCTGCTATTCAGGACCCCAGCCTATCTGCTTTCCCCTTAAATTGATTGCATGTACTTTAGGTACACTCCAGATTGGATTCTGGGGTACCCTTGTGAGTCCCTAGTATATGGTATACTATGTACACAGGGCATAGGTACCCCAGAGGCCTACCAGGGGCTGCAGCATGTATTGTGCCACCCCTGGGAAGCCTTTTAAAATGACACAACAGGTCTGCTACAGTAGCCTGTGTAAGGTGGTATATGCACCCCTTACTGAGATATAGGTTCCCTATATCTCTCCATATAACTGCACATGTAAACCTATCAGTCACCCCTATGGCAGGCCTTAACAATCCTGAAGGCAGGGTGCTGGGTTTCATGTGAGAGGGTGCCCATGCATGAGCAGAGCCCCTCTGCAGCTTTTGGAATCTTTATTCCGGGGTTGTTTGTGATGCAGCCAGACCATATACTCTTAAGTGCATTATAACCCCGCGGTAAATGCTAACTTGAGAATGGCTGCATGGAAACATGTCGTGTTTGGTGTCAAACACCTTGGAATCATACCTCCACCCCAGTACTGGAGTGGGAGGTATGATTCCTCCGTTCTAGAGGGAGCCACATGGCATCACCGGTACACCCGCTACCAGCTTAACAGAACCCTGGCATCACAAAATGGATGCTGCAGCCACAGACACGAGTCTGCCCTCCTGCTGCTGGACGAAACTCCGGCAGGGGAGGCCTGGACAATAGGTTTCCTGTCACAGGGAGGTGTGACCACCTCCCAGACAGGCTTTAGTGTATTGGGGCTGGGTGCACTCTGAGAGTGCTTTGAAGTCTGCACTGGGGGCACATTTGGTGCCCCTGTGCATAGTCCAGCTCAAACCGGTTGCAGGGGCACACATCCCCTGCTCTGGCGCGAAACTGGACAAAGGAAATGGGTGTAGCCACCCCTCTTTCCTGACCCTCCCATAGGTGGGTCCCCAGAGTTTGTCCAACCCCTTCCTTGGGTATAAAGTAGGAACCCCTGACTACAGGACTTTAGATTACACCTGGACTAAACTCTGATACCAGAAACCAAGTACTTCGACGATCTGCACGACGCTGGATGACTGAAGAATCTCCCTTGGAGTAAAGGCGTTACTCCCCTGCAAGGCAGGCACCTTTAACGCAACTGACAGGTTGGCATCTCCGAAGCTCCTGCGGACTCCGAAGAATATTGCCACATAGGAGGTAGGTTCCCGAGGTCTCTGAGGTCGATCTGTGCCCACAGCAAGTCTGAGGCACGTATCCCTCGTGGAGACCGTGCAACCCGAACCCCTGGACACCGCGACCATTTTCAGAAGCATCAGCTTTCCGGCGACCCCTGAGGCTGAGCTTTGGGTTACTTGTAGCCCTGACCCCGAGCAGTAATTGCACTGAAGATTGCAGGCCTACACTCAACGAGTGTTCCGTGGGCCACCATTTTGTGATTCCTCTCGAGGTCCCTTCGCGATCCCTGGTCCGTTGACCTGTGGGTCCCCAAGAAGGCAACTCTAACTTTTATTGGGCTTCACTGGTTGCTCCAGACGTGCCCTGACTCTCCATCGCTTGGGGAGTCCCCAGGACCTTGCTGGTCCGCACAGAAGCATCTTTTCTCTTCCTGCGTGGGTTGCTGTTGCCAAGGCTTGTTGTGGTCAATCCGATCACCGACACCCCAGCACTTGACATCCTTCGTGGGACAGCTTGAATCCGGCTCCTGGTCGTCGTCGACGTCTCCGGGACCCCGTGGCTGCAGAGTCAAGCTTCACCTCTTCGCACCTGAAGCACCCGACATCGGTGGGCATTCGATTGCTCCGCTCCTGGTCACTGGCTAGTTACCCAGACTCTGTCCCCTCTGCTTTCAGGTTCTTCACATCTTCGATCCAGGCTTGGATCCACCCGGACACTTTTCTTCTTCACGGCAGCAGCACTTTGCAGCAGATCTCCATTGAAAACGATGCACCCGGCTTCCCTGGGTGAGGTAACTCGAGTACTCCGGTGCTCACGTGGGTGTTGGCCCTAGAACCCCTTAAGTCTAAAGGGGTTTGCTGAAAGTCCTCTCCTAAGTGTCCTTTATCTTTAAAATTCCAACCGCGACTTTCCGCATTGAATCCTACAGCGCTCGCGGCTGTGTTCTCACACTGCACACGTCCCCCGTGGGTCTCCTGTGTCACTACCTTGGGTGGTTCCTTTGGGTCCCAGCGATTCTGCGTGCTCTAGGCACTGTGTCTAGTCAAGTCGTGGTTCTTATACCACTTTCTTAGTACATGGTTTGGTCTCCCCCTGGAGCCCACTGTGTATTGTGCTATTTACTGTCGTTTTAATACTGTGATACTGTGTATCTTGAACTCTAAACTCATAAAGGAATTAGTAGTTAGTGTTTAGAAATAAATACATATATTTTATATATATACCTGGTGGGGTTCTCCTTTCATTTAGTTATTGTACAAGTTACTTACCTTCGGTAACGATGTATCTGGTAGAGACGATTCTAGCCGCAGATTCCTTAACGTAGAATTATCCCCAGGCGTGAGACTGGACCCGGAAAACTTTCTTTGCCCCAGCATCCCTGCGCGCCGGGGGGGGGGGGGCGGTACCACGCGACTCTGCCCGGACGTCGTACGTGGGCATGACGTCAGCGAGGTAACATAAGCCCCGCCCCAGCGCGCTGACATCAGTTTTCTTCGGAGAACTTTTCCGCGCCACAACGCGGAGCCATCACAAACAAAACTGTGGAGAGTATGGGAACAGTGTGTGAAAAATCAGTGAAAAGAAAAGAGAGAAACGAAAGGTGAGGAACAGCACCAATTGGAAAAGTGCCAAGCACTAAGGTACCAAAAAAGTCATAGCAGCGAAAGTCATAGCAGGGAAAGAGCAGAGCGCCGCCCCGAGGAGCAACCTTGCAAGCCAAGGCGACATTCCCCTTGGAGGCAGAACACATGTGAAAAACGCTATAGCAGAAGAGAGAGAGAATCTGCAATCACAATCCACAACACTGAAGGGGCAACAAGCCCGAAACAGAGGAGTAACAGCAATTCACCCCCAGACGACACCATCAAGGAGGGCCGCATCCCCTGAAAGGAGCGAAAGGGCCGAGGTACAAGCAAAAAAAAAAACAACGCAGAGAACTGCAAAGGGATCAGAAACCCCAAGCCAGTAAAAGGAGAAGAGTCAAGGAGGCGCCTACACTTGGAGAAAAAACCAAGTGGAGGGAGGCAGAAGCACCCATGAACCAACCGACCTCAGATCAGAAAGGAAGGGGTGGAACAATCAAGCAGAACGAAGCACCCTGTCCGGGAGGAGGCGAAGCATACCCCCACAGAAGACAAGCCACCCGGAGGGAGGCGAGTGCAGAAGACCAAACAGAAGATCGTCGCAGAACGGGGAGGAAGGGCGGGTCATGAAGTAATCTGCGGCTAGAATCGTCTCTACCAGATACATCGTTACCGAAGGTAAGTAACTTGTACATCTGATAGAGACTACTAGCGGCAGATTCCTTAACGTAGAATAGATACCCTAGCCATACCCAGAGGGGAGGAGGGTCTGCGAGAGGATCTCACCAGCTTGGAAGAACACAGGGCCCCAGCAGGGGATGTGTCACAGGGACAAGAAGGGCGACCCAGCCCTCTCCAAGCAGAAGTAAGCAAGAACGAGGCGAAGGGAAGGCCAGGAAAACCCAAGCCCATCCAAGGTACAACCGCCAGAAAACTCCGTAGGGGCAGACAGCGCTAGAGGAGCACCAAGGAAGAAAAGAACCACCCCAAACTCCAGGAAGAAGAGGTAGAACCAGAGGCAGAGCCTGCCGTAGGAAAACACAGACACAGCGATAGGGGGCAGCTGAACAGGCATCAGCCTCAAGGCAGCGGACAAGGCAGGAGCGGCTCTACAGCCAAAAGGCGCAGGCGAAGAAGAAAGGCACAGGTGCGCAAAGCCCCAGCAGAACAAGAGGCAGGGGCACAAGGGAACACACCAAGAGCCACGGTGGTGGACCATAACGAGCAGGCATGCGCGGCCGGCAGCCGGCAACATCATGGAGCAGTGCACCCAGAACAAGCCAGGCGCAAGCCGAGGACAGCGGCTAGGGAAATCCAGAACAATCCCCAAAGGGGGGCCGTGCCAGAGACACACACCGGCCCACGAAAGAAGTGGGACCAGGCAGAAGAAAAAGAGGAGAGACACGGAGGACGGACCAGCCGGCAACCAGAGCACAGGAAAGACAGAAGAAACGTAGCCCCCCCTGGAACACCAGACAGAGGACCAGGCCGAAACGCCGGAGAGGATGGCAGAAACGCCACAACACGATGCCGTAGACGGCATGCCAGGCTGGCCTAGCGATGTAGCGAACACTGAGAATGACAGACGTTGGAGCAGCGTAAGCTGCACCAAGACAAAGGCAAAAGAGACCACACCAGCGGCATACAGTGATGCCAGGAAAGGCAAGGAACCCGAAAAGGGCATCCACACCTCCCCAGCGTAGGATAGAGCTATTTAATAGCTACAAGTACCCCACGTAGGGCATGATACGTCCCAAGGAAAACATGGGAACACCTCTTAGGAAAAAATTCCACAGCAGAGGACAAGAACATAAAGGACCTGCGGGTAAAACCACAGACGGCTTGTCAATCGGCCAAAAAAGACACAGAAGCCAAAAGGGGGCTGTACCAGCAGCCAACAGTACAGAGGGGCCAACCTAAGGACCTCGAAGGCACGCCAAACCACACGGAACACACAACCGGGCCAAGCGAAGCACTAGACCCCCGAAAAAAGGTGGGATAACGCCTCCCATAAGGCACCAGAGGACCGACAAGCCAAGCTTACGGAGGGGGAGGAGGTCGGAGCCCCGCAAGAAGCCGCTGAATGGCGGAGTCCGCATGGGTGTTAAACAAAAGAACCCCATCAAAAGGCAGGTCAACCAGACGCTCCCTAATATTCTCTGGAAAAACGCTATCCCTCAACCAAGCATGGCGACGGAGAGCTACTGAAGTTGCCATGGGGCGGCCGAGAGCATCAGAAACATCTAAGGCCGAACGAAGAATAAACTCGGCCAACTCCCGGCCATCCAACACATGTGTCCGCAGATCAGCGCGGACACCTTCGGGGGAGGCACCAGACAGAAGGGACTCCACGGAATCCCAGACTGGAAGTAGCCCTGGCCAACACACAAAGGGTGTTGAGCGCTCGCAAAGCAGCACTAGAGGAAGCGAAGATGTGACGCCCCCACGAATCCAAGCACCGGGCCTCCCGTGACGGAGGAAACAACACCAAGGGCAGGGAAGGAAAAGCAGTCTGCAGAAGAGGGCCCTGTGTAGAAGCGTGGAAAGAAAGGCAGACTGGATCGTGCAGAGCAGGGCGATGGCGATGTAGGAGCGGCTGAGGCATGGGATCACCCGTGGCAGGACGCCCCCAGAAGAGAAGTATGGAGCGAAGCTTCGAATGGAAGAAGCAGCTCCCGTCCACCAGAGCCCTGATGGAGAACCTCTAACAAATGGTCCGTAGGGAATGGGGTGCCGGGGTCGCCCATGCGCAAAATGCCAGCGGCCGTGGAAATGGCCCGGACAAAAGCTGCACCCGCCTCCGTAGGGCACCGTGGGGGAGAGAGCAATTCCTCCGTGGGCGATGGCTGTAAACTAAGCCGGCCATCCCCGAATCCAGCTGGAGGAAAAAACGGCCAGCCCCTGAATGGAGGACCCACGGATGAGGGGGGGCCTGAGGCGCCTCCGGGGAAGGCCGAGATCGCGGGGACGGCGAAGAGCCCTCCCTGGAAGACGCCCGAGAAAAAGCAACGACGCGGCGGCCCGTCTCCGGGGAAGAGGAGACCAAACGGTGACAAACCTCCGGAGAGGAGGGGACCTCTGGAGACGAGTCGACTACCCGACGCCGGCATGGCGCCGTGGAGGGCGCCAGTGCGACGTCGACCGGCGCTGGTGCTGACACCGGGGACGCCGAGTCGACCCCCACCAGCACTTGCTCCCCAGGAGAATGGGGTGGGGCCGGAGCCAGGGTGGCTAAAGAACGGCGCCGAAAAGGCGCCGACCCGACCTCCGACGAGGCAGCCGCCTGCACGGAGGGCCGAGAGGGACCCGGGGGAAAACCCCGACCCCTAGCCAGCACCCGCGGCGCCGCCAGGGCCGACAGCCGTCTGAGCGGCGTTGGCTCGGCCTCCGGCAAGGCCGCCACCTGCCCAGAGGACCGAGGGGAACTCGGGGACGAACCGCGAGTCCCGGCGACCTCCTGCGACACCACAGGGACCCCCCGTGGGGGTTTGCGGCGAGGCAGAGGCGCCGTGGGCCGAAGAGGGGAACCCCGTAGGGCTGCACCCCAACGACACCACACCCCCAAAACCTGGAGCCGAACCCGTCGGCAACGGAGCCGCCGGCGACTCCGCGGAAGGCCCTGCACGTGGCAAAAGATCCGCGGACGTCTCAGGAAGAGGAGGAGGAGGGGCCAAGGAAGCCTGCAGAGCTGCAGCATAGGCCCCCATTTGGGCCCTCATCGCCCCAACGCCAGGAAACGGCGGGTAGGGTGGTGACGAACGAGGCTGCATGTCCCGAGGAGAACCCGCACCCTCCGCAGAACGGGGACCAGGCCTCGGAGACAAGCTATAAGACTTACCGGCGGGCGAGCGACGCCCCTGGGGCCTCAGTGAAGGACGATGTCGGAGGCGGAAGTGGCGGTTCCTGGGCCCTTCCGCGGGGGACGGACGCGGTGACGACACCGATCTGGACAAGCGGGCCGACAGGAGCTTCATCCGGCGCTCCTGCCGGGACTTCGGTTTCAGATGCTGGCAAGCGTCGCAGTCCGTAGAGTCATGGTGCTCGCCCAGACACCACATGCAAATAGGGTGAGGGTCCGTCGCCGACATCTGACGCGCTCAAGAAGTACACGACTTGAAGCCCGAAGGCATTCGCACACTGTTCCACAACGCAAAAGCGTAAAAGAAGGCCTGAAAACAGGCCAGGGACACGATTCCGGATCCGCGTTGCACGCGGAAAAGAAGGAAACTGATGTCAGCACGCCGGGGCGGGGCTTATGTGACCTCGCTGACGTCACACCCGCGGACGACATCAGGGCGGAGTCGCGTGGTACCGACCCCCCCCGGGGCGCAGGGATGCTGGGGCAAAGAAAGTTTTCCGGGTCCAGTCTCACGCCTGGGGATAATTCTACGTTAAGGAATCTGAGGCTAGTAGTCTCTATCAGATCAAGAGGTTATAATCTGGTAAACCAAGCTGCTTTACACTCCTTCAAGACTTAGCCTGAAGGCTGCTCTCCATAGCTACCACTAGGATAGCTTTCAATAAGGTTGTCTTTAACCTATCTCCAATAAGGGGTTGTTTGGACTGGTGCAAGGTGCCCACTATAACTAGTGGACAGCATATGCCAGGCCAACTTCTCACATACACCATGTGTATCTACAGCCACACATGCTCCAGTGTTACAGAAGGTAACTAACTTGTTCTTCTGGTGGATACTTCTACCTGCAGAATCTCACCTTTAAAATAGATACCAAAACAGTACTTCATATGGTGGTGGGTTTCTAGAATGGTTTTAGATTAAAAAAAAAAAGTCCTGTAGGAAAGAACTAGTGAAATGCCCTTCCCATTGGACCTGGCAGTTCAAGCAGAAGTGCTTCATGAAAGTGTGCACTGATGCCCAAGTCATGGCCTGACATATCCAGAATAGGCCTGCCAATGCAGTAGTGGCAGCCCAGGTGGAATGGGCCCTCAGCCCTTCCAGAGGCTGCTTCTTGGCCAATGCAGAACACATCTGTAAGGAAATGCCTCTTTTTTGCATGGTCACCCCCAAGTTTTGGACTGATGCTGCTGGTTTTTCAACCCAGAGAGTGCATGGAGACCTGCTAACCAGACCTCCATGCCTGCCGCCTTACCTATAATCAAGTATGTTGAATTGGATCATGCCCAATTGGCTGAGCTAACTCACCTGTAAGTCACCAGTATATGGCACCCAGAGTATGTAGGTTAGAGGGTCCCCCCAGGGATTGCAGCACTGGTTGTGCCACCTTGGGTGTGACCTGAGTAAAACAAGACTCTGAGCCCACCATTTGCAGGTTGTAAGAGCATGTTTAAACTCCTGGCCCAACTTCCCCCGGCATATGTGTAAGTCACCCCTTTGGCAGGCCTAACGAGTTCAAAGGCAGGGTGCAACATATCTCATGGGCAGAATATGTATTTTACATGTTCTTATAGTAAAAATGTGAAACTGTCATTTTTATTGTTGAAATGCTTGGCCGTCCAATTGGTGAGTACAGAGTTACACACTTACCCCTCAGCTGTGCTATCTCTAGAATGATGCGGCCAAAGTAAGTCATCCAAGGAATCAAACAACTTGTTACATTAAGCCCGACTTGATTCTCAAGTTTAAATTAATGTAACAAGTTGCAGTGTGCAACCTGAACAAAGTACCCACTTTGTTGTCTTTAGTGCCCCTGTGCCCATACTTGTTGCACACAGCTTTCTGCCCTCCTGGGGAGATGTGCTGACATCTCCCAGGAAAGGATACAATGGGGGCCTGCTCTGGAAAGAGGTGTCACTTCCTTCCTGCAGGTAGCCACACGGGTGTTGGCCCAAAAGACCAGCTTCAAAGGAGAAGCCACCGTTGAAGGGCAAATGGGTAACTCTTGGGAAAGGGGCTGCTTCATTGTTCAGGCAGACAGGCTGTCACTTGGGACACGAGAGAGGAAACCAGTTGCCAAAAATGGTTTTCCAGGGGTGGGCAGCCCCCTTGTTAGCCACACCTCTGGGTTGGGCTAGGGAGCTCCACACCAAGAGAGGGGTTCAGCCATATTGGAAGTGGGCAGAATGGCTCATCCAGGGATGCCTAGATGCCACACTTCACAGGAAGTGGTCATCAAGTGGGTGGGAACCTGGTAGCCCATTAGCTACAAATTGCATCCTGCCCTGAGGGCATTTTGTGAGCATAAGTAGGACACCCCAAACTCCGATCTCGACTTGAAGAAGGATCCAGGAAGGACTGCCTTGCTGCACCATGGAACCGGAAAAGAGAGGCTGCACCAACGTGGACTGTACCTGGTAGCTAGCAAAGGAGAAGGACTGTGCCTGTTGTGTCCTGCTCAAGAAGTAGTCTCCAGAGCCAGGCCAAGCCAATGCCAAGAGACTTCAATGGTCAGCTGACTGGCCTCCTGTTCGCAGCACAGGGACACCACAGCTGATGAAGCCTGCTAGATTAAGTTGGTAGCCCAAAGTCTTCAACCCGCTGCTAACACCCGCCGTACAGCACCAGAGGCCAGGACCCGATGCACAGACTTCTACCAGAGTTCGCTGAACCTCTGAGTGCCGTCGAAGGGCAGCTAGGACCCCAGAGGACGACTTATCGATCCAGGACGGATTGACCTGTGACTGCAACATTAGGGTGGCTGGTAGTCCAGTGGCGACTGGACTTCTGTCAGCACCAGGAGGACTTCCAGGGACGTCGGCCCTGTGATGGGAAACAATTTACCCTTTTCGTGGACCAATGAGTGCTCACAATAAAACCCCCATCGACCACATCGCATCCACAGCATCTTCGAGCATCCTTCATCCCTTGAAAGCCATGCAAGGGACAGAAGTGCTGAGAACTGACTGAAGAGTGCTCCCCCTCACAATCGGTTTCATAGCAATGCACAGCATGGAGACCATCAGACTGTCACCAGATACAGGCACACCAGTCATGTTGGTATTACTGGACCTATCTGCGGCCTTCGACACGGTGTTCCATCCCATCCTAATCCACACACTGCATGTCGCAGGAACATATGGCAGAGGGCTACACTGGTTGGTGGACTTTCTGAATATCCGCACGCAAACCATCTCTTCAGACTCCTTCAAGTCACCAACTCTGGTAGTCAACAAAGGAGTTCCGCAAGGTTCCTCCCGGAGCCCAACATTATTAAATATCTATGATGCCCCCCGGTGCAAATTATAAGATCATGCAGATTTGAGATTATATCATATGCTGACAACACCAAACTTCTCATTTCCTTTGGGCACGACCCAGAAATATTTCCGTCTCGGCTTGCAAGCTGTATGAGAGCAGCTGCTGACTGGATGACGAAAAACTGCCTCCAGTTGAATTGCGAGAAAACGGAGATATCACTGTTTGGTAAAGCTCAGGAGCTCTGGTCAGCGGACAGGTTGACAGCAGAATTTGGTCCAGGCACAAGTCCAAAACAGATGGTAAAGCACTTTGGTATCATGGTCGACCAAACTCTTTACATGGCCAGGTTAACACAACCTGTGGCACCTGTTTTGGCACCATGCATCTCCTAAAAAGAGTTTCCCCCCGGCTTCCTTCCACTTCAAGAAAGACCCTGGTTCAGGCTCCAATGACCAGTAGCCTCGACTACGAAATTGCACTGCTTGTGGCAGCTAATGACACCCTGCTGTCCAAACTGCAAGTTGTGCAGAATACGGCAGCTCGGCTGGTCTACAACCTACCCTCGCGCTCCTCCTCCACACCCATTTTAAAAGCCTTGCATTGGTTGCCCGTTAGAAAACGCATATTCTTCAAGCTATGATGCATGACTCACTACTAACCCTCCAGACTGCTAAAGCACCATTAAGGATTGCCCTCATTCGCACTGCCAGAATCGGAGGCACATCCTTCTTCAATCTTGCTCCATTTCACTGGAACAAACTTTCTCTGCACATTCAAACTTGTCCAGATCTTCCCAAGTAAAAAAAAAACTCTGAAAAACCTGGATGTTTTAATGTCAGTGTTCCGCTCCTGAGTACCAAGCGCAGAGATACTCCTTCGGGAGTGAGTTGCTGCGCTGTATTACGAGCCCATAACAATAACATACCTGCTTCACCTGCTGAGGTAACTGTCTCTGAGAACCCTTGTAGGAAGCTGGCACTTTATATAGAGCACTTAAACGAAGTACGCTGTGTAGAGTCCAGTGAGACCCAGGTTGGTACACAGAGGCAAAAGTAGATAGTACTAACGCTCTATTTGTGGTAGTGTGGGCGAGCAGTTAGGCTTATCAGAGGGCAGTGCTAAGCATTTCTTGAGCACACACAGGCAATAAATGATACACACACTCAAAAATAAATCCGAGACCAATTTGCAAAAATAACATCGATTTTTATATAATTGTTCAGATCAAGAACTTCGTTCTAAGGTATGCACTTTTTAAAATATGAATTTTCAAAGTTCACAAAATAATACACTTGTACGCAATTACGCACCATAGAATTCTAAGGGAGAAAATAGGAAAATGCATATAAAACTATAAAGTTGGATTTCAAGGTTCACCTTCTGGATTTAGGTAAGTAGCAAGGCTAGGTCCAATGTTACACCAGAAGATCGTCAGGAGCGTCCCAGATTCGGCCAGGAGCAGGGTGCTGAGGTCGTTGGTAGCAGATGCACTACAAAGAAGGGGGCCACCTGAAAACACACTGCACAAGGGGGCTTAAAGGTAAGTCTGAGGGGTCCCACTCGAGGGAACAGGTCACAAGGGACTTAGGAGCACAGATGGTTTGTCGGTACCCAGGCCAGGCGGGCTGGGTACAGAGCAGAGAGGTCAGCCGGGCGGCATGCGTCAAGATGCCCTCGCAGTCAGGTTGCAGGGACGATTCCGGGACAGCTGGGCCACTCACAAAGTGGGTCGCAGGGGTCTCAACGTCCCTCAATGGGTGCTTGCTTCCTAGGCAGTTGGGGTCCAGACTGGACCCTTCGACTCGGTGTAGGTTGCAGGGGGTCTGGTACCCCCGGTATTGGGCAGCACAGCTCCAGTAGGTCCTGGTGTCTTCACACTCGGTGAGGAAAAAGATCTGACACTCCGGAGCTGATGTACCTCTTCTTGCTTGGATGCCATGTCGGAGTCGCCGGGGAGCAATAAGTCGGTAAACCAGACACTGTGAGTACAGTGCCTGCAGACGAGTAGTTCCTCAACCCAAGGGAGTTCTCGGCGATTGGTGAACAGCTGGGGGTGCTCTGGGGTTCTTGGAGTTCTCACAGCAGCACGTCAAGACAGCACACCACAATTGTCAAGTTCAGAGAGCAGCAGGCACGGCTTTGCTTCAAAATTCTGCAGCAGGTCTTCTGTTCTCAGGTCATCAGCTCTTCTTTGTATCCATCGAATCTAAAGTTCAGGGTCCAGGGATGCCACCTAAATATTAAATTTAGGGGCGTTAAAGGGAGTGACATGTAGTAGCCACTGGGCTACCTACCTTTAGGGTGTCTACACCCGCTAAGTGACCACTTACTGTGGGAAGGGGCACTGATCAAGCCCTGAAAGGTTAATTCCTGTCATTTCAAGATGGAGGAATTGGAAACGTAGTGTCCACATCACCTGCCCCACCTTAGGAGGGGGTGCTGGCTGAATGTGGGCACAGCTCCTAATCTAACTAATTTTCCCGCCTGTCCTCCTGCCAAACATGCCACTATCTGGAGATGCCTGGGTTGCATTTCAAAGGCGGCATAGTCTTTGAAGCTCCCAGGCCTGGAGGAGGTGTGAAGCACCGCAGCCCAGAGCAGGCTTTGTTTCTGGCCTCTGAGAGCACTGCTTCTCACCCCCATGAGGTCAGAAACCTGGCTGGTGGTGGCAGGCTGACTAAGACCAGTCAGAAACCACACCAGTGCTTGGTATGGTAGGTTTTCTGGGGACACTCTAAGGTGTCCCCTGTGTGCATTGATTAATGAATCCAAAACTGGCATCAGTGAGGATTTATTAAGACAAGGTGTTTGCTACCAAACATTTTAGGGTACAGTGAAGCCATCATTGAGCTAGGAAACTCGTAATGACAAGTATCCAGACCATGTACCCTCTATAACTTTCCTGGGCACTTACAATATCAAAGAATGGACTTGGATATTGTAGGGTCATACCTGCTTATGCAGGTATGTCCACACATGTGATATAGTGCACCCTGCTTTAGGGTTATAGGGCCTGTAGAAGGGGTGACTTACTTATACCTCATGCAGTGTCTGTGGGCATGGCACACGTTGACTCTTCGGTTTTCTCTGCACCAAGACACGCTGCCTGCAATGGAAGTTTGCATAGTGTTGGTGAGGGGTTCCTAAGGTGGCACAATTTGTGCTGCAGCCCTAGAGGACCCTCTTCAGTCCCAATGCCCTTGGTACCAGGGGTACCATTTACTAGGGACTTATATAGGGGTTGCTGAAGTTGTGCCAATTGTGGTAGTTTAGGGAAAGAACACTGCTACTGGGAACCGGGTTAGCAGGGACCCCGTACACCTCAATGTTGCATCAAAAACCAGGCAAAAGGTGGGTGGGGAAAACTGCAACAAGAACCTAGTTACCCATACCTTGCGGGTCCCCCAGATTAGCTCCCTACTGGAGTTGGTTGCCTAAAGTGGCTCCAAGTGACCGCATTACAAGTAGTCAAAACCTTTTGGTGAAAAAGTGTCAAATTTGCTGAATGTGCCAAGGCTTTTTCGCTGTTGAGTGAAATGTTTTTATTTACAATACCTTGTGAATTCTATATTTCCAGAACCCTCTGGTGGATCTTTTTCGTTGTGGTGTCTAAAAATACAGCATATTTCTTTGGTATCTTGTCAATATCTTCAATTGTTTTGGTAATGATTTACACTTGTTCCTTTGTGTATGCCTTGCTGCTCAAAGCCACAGCTACCCAGGGTTGAGCTGAAGGTTTGACACACAAAACCTAAGGGTGCTACACCAAATTTCCCACATAATCTTAATGCAGAGAACTATCCACGTTGACAGGGCACTTTTCTGCACTGCCTTGCTTGCCTTTCTTTTCCCCAAGGTACTCCAAGAAAAGCTGATCATCCACCCAATTGTCTATGGTACGATCGATGTAAAAGCTCAGCGATTTTTTGGGGTCCAGCCTATGAAGTCTATCCACCTCTTTCGGGGGGATGGAGGTGGGGGTGAAGCAGAGCAAAGAACATTGGGAGACTGAAGGATTGCCCAATGTGAAAAGGAGTTACAACCGTGGGCAAAAAGGCCACCCTGGTCCTCAACACCACTTTAACTGGGAATAAAAGGTGGTGTAAGGTAGCTGCACATAGAGAGCTTGCAGTGAAGCAGGCAGAAGTTAGTGCGACCAGGAAAAGAGTCTTTAACGTCCAGAGATGCAGAGGTCATCTCCGCCTCAGCTTAAAAGGAGTGCTCAAGGAAAATTGAGGACCAAACGGAGGTCCCACTGTGGCAGCACAAAGCAAATGCAAAAAGGCTGACAACCCTTAATGGTGCCCACTGCAAGTGCTTGCTGAGCCATGGATAAACCAAACAAGATATCCAACAGTTTGACCTGTATACATATTGCATCTATATTACAGGTGTCACACTAGGCTACAAATGTGTCCCAGCATAGACAGACTTTGTAGAGGGACACCCGACAGAAAGAGGGACATCCACAACTTGGAGAGGAAGGTCAAACTCAGTCAACTGCAGCCACACATCACAACGCATGCTGGTGCAGATTGAGCAAGGACAGCTGCAGGACCCTCCCTTAGCTACGGCAACTGGAGATCCTCCCAAAGCAGCAGCCTTATGGGAGGAGATGCTCATGGCCAGAATTTCCAGATGCCACTATCTTTGCCCAATTGGGCGTCATTAGGATGACTCGTCCCAGTTGTTCCTGGTCTTCAGAACTCTGGGCAGGAGAGGTAGCAGTGGAAAGATGCACTGGAATCCGTGGTCTAATCTACCCATAATGCAGCTGCGAGAGCGCACCTTCTTGGAAACTCCGGAGCACAAAAGTTCTTGACTATGGCGAAGTGGGAAAGCCAGTGTTCTCCCATTGCTGAAGATACCTGTGCCACGTCGGAACGTAATCCCCACTCGTGATCTTACAGGCACTGACAGATGAGTTTGTCTGCCCTGGAGTTCAAAGATTCTGTCGTGATGCTCCACCCAAACTCCAGAGGCAACGAGCTTCCTGGCACAGGACTTTACCCTTCTGTGCTTGTTGAAGTACCAAATGGCAGTGGTGGTGTCCATGAGAACTTGATCCAGGCTACCCCTGAGGGACATGTAGGAAGGTTTCAGTGCCAGGTGAATGGCCCATAACTCAACAAGGTGATGTGGAATCGGTTCTCCTACAGAGACCAGAACGCTCTGAACTCCACTACTCCCAGATGACCTCCCCAACCCAACAGCAACGCATCTGTCACCATGGTCAGATCTGGGTGGAGTAGGGAGACAGGTCTATTGCTGTCAAACTGCGTCGAGCAGACACCACTGCAGATATTTCATAGTCTCCTCTGACGCCTGGATGGAGTCAGACAGGTTTCCCTGCTGCTGAGCCCACAGAGGCATCAGGTTTCCCTGTAGAGGCCCCAAATGCCACCTGGATTAGTCAATTAGCAGGATGCAGTAGGCCACAAATTCTCAATAGGCACTCTCACGGAGACCCAGGATGGAGGCTAAAACATCAGGATCATAGCCCGAACATCCTGCACTTGTTGTGACAGCCCGTGAAAGCACTGTATCCAGAATGGCCCAGATGAAAGAGAGCTTTTGCGAAGGAGTCAGGTGCGCCTTCATCACGTTGATAATGAATCTCAACATAGTTAGGAGGTTCAGAGTCGGCTAGAGGTGGTCTATTATTGACTGTGGCAAGCCCACCAACAACAGCCAGTCGCCAAGGTTAAGGAAAAATGGAATCCGCAACCTCCGAAGATGTAGAATAATCACGGTCATCACTTTTCTGAACACAGAGGGCCAATGGTAAGGCCATCTAAAGGGTGGAGAGTACTTTCTGCTGGAGTGGCAGGGTGCTGAAAGAAAGTAGGCAACGTAATGGACTGGTTAATATTAAAATCCAAGACAACTTTGGTCAAGAATTTCGGATGAGTCTTCAGAACTAACTTACTACTATGGAATACTGTATATAGTTTGTGAGAACATAAAGCTTGATTCTCACTAACCCTACGTGCTGACATGATTGCTACTAGGAAAGCAGCCTTCCAAGAAAGGTGTTGTAAGGAGGCTTTATGGATGGGCTCAAAAGGAGATGCCATGAGAGTAGTGTGTTTAATTCCCAAGGAGACGAGGGACAGCATTTTGGAGGGAAACGTTCTTTATACCCTCCAGGAAGTCTTTAATAACTGTGAATTTGGAAAAAAAATAAAAGGTTTTTGGAGGACATTTTCTACAGGCAGGAATAGCTGCCAAATGGACTTGAATTGACGAGAGTTGCAAGATGGATTTAGCCTCTTGGCACATATTTCGATCAAAGCTCTATTCAGAACACCAGATACAGAATCTCTTCCATTTACAAGAGTAAGCTGAATGCGTTTATGAACGTTTAGCCTCTTTGAGAATGTTCATACATTTCTGTGGTAAATTTAAATGTCCATATTGTACGAGCTCAGGAGCCATGCTGCCAAACTCAGAGGAGACATCGGGATGAACCATCTGAACTCCGAATTTCGTGAGATGGTCCAGTCTGTACAGCAGCTTCATGTGTGGACACCCTGACATGTGGAGAAGGTGCGTGAAAAACCATTGTCAGGGCCACTCCGGAGCTATTAAAATCATTCTGGACTTCAAGTAAGACAGCTTGATGATTACTAATGGAATTAGGGTAATCAGAGGAAAAGCTAAGAGAAATTTGCCAGACCACTCGATCCATTGGCCATTCCCCAATGCCCCTGGTTGGTAGCACATCGAGGCAAAGTTTCAGCATTTTTTGTTTTCTGTGGTTGCAAATAAATCTATGTGAGGAAAACCCCACATACAGAAGATGTTTTTAACGGTGTAGTCTTGTAGAATCCACTCGTGATTTTCTTGTAGAATCTTTCTTGAACATTCTGCGACCCCAGAAGATGGGTTGAAGTGATTCTCAGATCTCTGGCAAGCAACCAATTCCATATTGTCTGGGCTTCCAGTGACAAGCCTCTGGACCTTGTCCCTCCTTGCTTGTTCAGGTAGTACATCATTATTGTGTTGTCTGTCTCAACAAGAAGGGATTTCATCTTTAAGGATAGCAAGAAAGACATTAACGCCAAATGAACAGTTCCTAGTTCCAGGAGGGTGATATGATAAGACTTTTTCTTCGTGAGCCATGTTCTCTAAATTTGAAGGTGATCCATGTATCCTCTCCATCCTAACAGAGAGGCATCTGTCACTATTGTCTGAGAGGGAACAAGTTGATGAAAAGGCACCCCATGAAGGAGATTTTTCAGCTTGCACCACCATCTGAGGGATCCCCTCGCTTTGAGGGAAAGTATGATCTTATCTTCCCTGTTGCCAAAGTACTGACTTCACTGGTCTTTCAGACACTCTTGTAGTGGCCTTGTGTGGAGACAAGCATTGGGAGTTAGAAATATACAAGAGGCCATTGATCCTAGAAGAGTCTTTCATGAGATATTGACACTTCAGACATATGGATAACAGTCTCTCCTCCAAATGATAAACATTTGCTTTTATGGTGTCGACAGTAGCTCCTGAAGAACAAGTTACTTACCTTCGGTAACGATATATCTGTAAGAAACATAGGTTAGTTATAGATTCCTTACCTTAAAATTACCCCCAGGCGTCAGACTGGATCCGGAGAAGTTTTTCGTCAGCAGTACCCCTGCGCGTCAGAAGGTGGCGTCGGTCAACTCCACGTTCGCCGTCGGCGTCGTGGTGGTGGTGGTGGTGGTCGCCAGGATGACGTTGCGGTAGCTACATAGACGCCGCCCTCGCGCGCTGTCAGTTCTGTACACGACTTTCCACGCCAGAAGCGCAGAGCCCTGCAAGACACTGACCACTGGTGCACAAAACTAGGGCCCTGAAAGGAAGTCCTTAACCCTAGAAGTCAGTTCGCAGAACGGGGAGGATGGTGGGGCGGTAAGGAATCTATAACTAACCTATGTTTCTTACAGATATATCGTTACCAAAGGTAAGTAACTTGTTCATCTGAAAGAAACAGTTAGTTATAGATTCCTTACCTTAGAATAGATACCCCAGCAATACCAACCCCGGAGGTGGGTCTGAGAACTAAGTTCACACCAGAAAGTCCTGGAGAACAGAACGGCCAAAGAAGCCGTCTCTCCGGACTTGGCTGTCCAGGCAGTAGTGTTTGGTGAATGTCTGCAGCGATGCCCACGTAGCTGCCTGACAGATGTCATTAAGGGGGACTCCCCGTCCCAAAGCAGTGGTGGCTGCCGTCGAACTGGTGGAATGGGCGCGCAGTTCCACTGGAGGCTCCTTCTTTGCCAAATAGCAAGGTTTGATGCACAGAACGACCCACCTGGACATGGTCCGTTTGTGCACGGTCCGACCTTTCTTAGCGCCCACATAACCAACAAAGAGCTGGTCGTCCACCCGGAATTGTTTTGTGCGATCCAAGTAGAAGGAAAGCGCACGTTTTGGATCCAGACAGTGGAGCCTCTCTTCCTCTTTTGAAGGAGGCGGAAAGAAGGTGGGCAAAGTGATGGTGTGGCCAATGTGGAAAGAAGTAACCACCTTGGGAAGAAAGGAAGGTCTAGTTCTAAGGACGACCTTGACCGGATGGACAGCCAGAAAGGGAGGCTTGGAAGAAAGAGCTTGTAGCTCACTCACCCTGCGTGCAGATGTGATGGCCACCAGAAAGGCAGTTTTCAAAGTGAGAAGCCTGAGAGGACAGTTATGTAGCGGCTCAAAGGGAGCGCACATAAGATATGTAAGAACCAAGTTCAAGTCCCACTGGGGCATTACGAAGGGAACAGGAGGAAAAAGATGAGTAATGCCCTTAAGGAATCTATTTGCAACAGGGGACTTGAAAAGAGAAGGCTGATCAGGAAGCCTAAGGAAGGCTGAAATGGCCAAGAGGTAGCCTTTTAGAGTGCCCAGAGCAGAGCCCTGCTGGGCCAAAGAAAGGAGGAACAAGAGAACCTCAGAAAGGGGGGCGGAAAGGGGATCCACAGCCTTTGCTGTGCACCATGCCACAAATTAGTTCCATCTGCAGGCGTATACCGTCTTAGTGGAGGGACGCCTGGCTGCCAAATTAACATCGCAGACTTCGGGAGGCAGGTCAAACAACGTCAACTGCTGCCGCTCAATCTCCAAGCAAGGAGGTGGAGGCTGGACAGGTTCGGGTGGAGGACCGTTCCCTGCTGCTGCGACAGAAGATCCTCCCGAAGAGGCAGTCGGATCGGAGGATTGATGGCCATATTGAGCAGCTCGGGATACCAGACTCTTCGTGCCCAATCCGGAGCCACAAGAATGACTTGGGCCTGGTCGCGCTCGATCTTCTTCAGCACTCTGGGCAGAAGTGGTATGGCGGAAAGGCGAATAGAAGACCTCAACTCCACTTGCGACGAAAAGCGTCGCCTAGCGAGTGCCGCCTTGGAAATTCCAACGCGCAGAACTGCTGACATTGCGCGTTCTCTTCAGTGGCGAATAGATCTAACCAAGGCTCTCCCCACTGCTGAAAGAGACCTTGCACCACCTCCGAGTGAAGACGCCATGCGTGATCCATCATGCACCTGCGGCTGAGTTCGTCCACCCTGGCGTTCAGGGAACCTGCCAGGTGTTGAACCACCAGGGATATGCCCTGATGTTCCAGCCATGTCCAGAGGCGGAGGGCCTCCTGACATAGGGTCCACGACCCCATCCCGCCTTGTTTGTTGCAGTAGCACATGGCGGTGGTGTTGTCAGTGAACACCTGCACTACTCTTCCCCGGACAGAGGGAAGAAATGCTTTGAGTGCAAGACGAATCGCCCGAAGCTCCAGAAGGTTGATGTGGAGTCCGGACTCTGCCTGAGACCAGAGGCCTCTGATCTCTGCCTCCCCCATGTGGCCGCCCCAACCCAGAAGTGATGCATCGGTCATCACTGTGAACTCTGGTTGAGGAGGGGAGCGGGATCTGCCGCTGACCCAATCCTGGTTCGTTAACCACCACTGCAATTGGTGTGCAGTGCCCTCCGAGATCTGGACGCAAACGGACAGATTCCACTGATGTTGTGCTCACTGGAACTTCAGGTCCCACTGCAGAGCCCGCATATGCCATCTGGCATGGTCCACCAGCAGGATGCAGGAGGCCATCAGACTCAGCAGCCTGAGAGTCATCGTGACTGAAACCCGGGATGGAGGCTGAAAGATCGGAATCATAGCCCAAATATCCCGGACTCGCTGTTCGGGAGGATAGACCCGAAACTGCGTCATGTCCAGAACCGCTCCGATGAAGAGTAGCTTCTGAGAGGGGGTCAGATGTGACTTCGGCACGTTGATGGAGAACCCCAGCGAATGCAAGAGGTCGGCCGTAGTCTGTAGGTGGGAGACGACAGCCTGGGACGAGCCCGCCTTCAACAGCCAGTCGTCGAGATAAGGGAAGACTGGAACCCCTGATCTGCGCAGATGAGCTGCGACCACCGCCATTTGTGGTCTTTGTCCTTCTTGGGCACCAGAAAGTAGTGGGAATAGCAACCACGACCTACTTCTGGGACAGGAACGCGCTCGATGGCTCCCTTGGCCAAGAGTGCCAAAACTTCCTGTTGGAGAAGGGCCAGATGATCCTCCGACATGCGATGGTACTGAGGTGGCATGGATGGAGGGGTAGTCTCGAAGGGGAGGGAGTAGCCCCTTCGGACTATCTGCAAAACCCACCTGTCCGACGTGATGGTGCGCCAGTGGGGGAGGTGATGGCGAATCCTGCCGCCCACTGGCGTTTGGTGGCCCTGAAAGGTCGGACTAGGAGGGTTTGGAGGCTGCTGCAGAGGGGGCTGTGGTGGATGGGCCCGCCCGCTGGCCACCAGAACCACGGCGCTGTTTGCCACGTCCCCAGCCGCACAGAGGCTGAACAGCTTGCGCCGGCCTGTGGCTCTGGGAGGGATGTGGCAGGGCACCCCTTCCGTAGCCACGAAAGGGGCGAAAGGCAGACTGCGCAGGGCAGGTGGTAGAGAGGCCCAAGGACCTGGCCGTAGCCCGAGAGTCCTTAAAGCCCTCCAGCGCGTTGTCTGCTTTGTCGCCGAAAAGGCGACGGCCATCAAAGGGCATGTCCATAAGAGTGGATTGGACATCCCCTGAAAAACCAGTCAACCTCAACCAGGCGTAACGTCGAAGGGCTACTGACGAGGAAATCGTCCTGCGTAGTGAGTCGGCGGTATCCAGCCCACAGCGGATGGTAAACTTCGCTGCGTCTCTCCCTTCGGCAACCGCCCGAGAGAGTACAGCCCGGGCCTCCTCCGGGCACTGAGGCAGCACTTGCGCAAGCGTGTCCCAACAGACATGCGGTGTTTACCGACCGCAGTACCAAGCTGGAGGAAGAAAACATCTTCTTCTCAAGATGATCCAGCTTTTTGGATTCCCTGTTCGGTGGAGCGGTAGGGAATGTGCCCTTGGAGGAGGAGGCTTGGACCACCAAGCTCTCAGGGGTGGGGTGTTGGGAGAGGAAAGTGGGGTCGCCCGGTGGCGTCGAGCAATCATCCTGTCCACAGGAGCCCCTGTGTTGGGCCTGGACTAGGTGCCCAAAAGGATGTCTGTCAGGGCTTCATTAAACGGCAGCAGGGGCTCCGAAGAGCTCGCCGCCGGTTGAAGCACCTCTGTCAGGTTAGTCCTGACTGCCACCGTAGGTAGCTCGAGGTGGAGAGCCTCGGCCGCCCTACGCCACACCACTGCGTACGATGCTCCCTCCTCCGTAGCCACGGTAGGAGGAGACAACATGCCATGGTCTGGTGAGGTATCCAGACCACTGGCTTCCCCCAGTTCCTCTCTCCAGTCCGGTTCATAACCTAACTGGTCAGTTAAAGGGTCCCCAGACCCCTCCCAGTCCTCCTCACCCTCCTCTGGCTGCCAATCTGGTTTCAAAGAGCCAGGGTAGAACAGGGGCACAAAAGTACCCGTCGACGCCGTGTCTACCTCGAGGTGGAGACCGGGGTCGACGTCGGCTGGGGACAGAGCCTACGCAGGCTGCGGACGTGGTGCTGTTGGAATCGGCACCGGGGGAGGTGTAACAAGGTCGACCAGTGCCGATCCGGATCCAGGCCTGGATCCAAGGGGACCCTGCGGTGTCGAGGCCGAAGCCACCGGCGTCGAAGGCCCAGGGCCCCCAGCCGAGTCCGCGGGGCCCAAAGGCGTGCCGGCGGAGTCGGGCTGTTCAAAGATGGCGTGCATCGCACGCTGAACCGCGGGAGGGGCACCACCCACATCCCTCGTCGAGTCGGCCGACGGACGGGGAGAAGTCGAAAAGCGACAATGCTTTTTCGACTTCTTCTTGTGTTTCGACTTACCTGACCCCGAGTGCGAAGACTTGGACGAAGAATAGTGGTGGCTCCGCGACCGGTCCCTCGACCTCGAGCAGTGCGGAGCCGACTGCCGGGCCTCGAGAAGCTTTCGGGACCGCTCCCGTAAAGACTTTGGATTCATAGTCCGGCAGTAGGAGTACGACTTGGGGTCATGGTCGCGTTCCAGGCAGAAGAGGCACATGCGGTGCGGACCCGTCACCGACATCAGTCGGCTACAGGAACCACAAGCCTTGAAGCCAGACATCCCTCATGCACCAGGAGACGTACTCAAAAAACGATGTCGACAAAAGTCGAGAAAAAAGTCAGTCAAAAAGTGACTGGGGGTACCGCTCTCTCCGGATCTGCGCTTGCTGTCGGCGTCTATGTAGCTACCGCGACGTCATCCCAGCGACCACGATGCCGACGACGAACGGGGAGTCGACAGACGCCACCTTCTGACGCGCAGGGGTACTGCTGACGAAAAACTTTACGGATCCAGTCTGACGCCTAGGAGTAATTCTAAGGTAAGGAATCTGTAACTAACTGTTTTTTTCAGATTAATGAAGCAACTGAACTGGTGTGGAGGTCGATTTCTGATGACTGACATGAAGACCTAGCTGATTGAGAAAAGAGACAGTTATTTGATAATGAAGCTGTGCTTGTTGTGTCGACACCTTGATAAGCCAGTTGTCTAGGTATGGATAGACAAATACTCTGAGCTTCCTGAAATGCACAGCAACCACAGCCATGTACTTAAAAAAAAGTCCTGGGGACTGATTTGAGGCCAAAAGGAAGAACTTTGTACTGGTAGTGACCGTGTCCTACTACAAATCTCAGGAATTTGCAGTGTTTCTTGGCTATTGGAATGTGAAAGTACGCAACAGATTGAGGCCTTTAGAGAGGCCATGTTGCGAACAGAACCAATCTCCTTGATAGATTTGAGGATAAATTTGATGTAATGCTAGCATTCTGAATTTTTCTCTCTTCCACTTCATTGAAACTTTCAGGTCTAGCATGGGTCTCAATTAGTTTTTGAGACCTTTCTATTTCACCAGGAAATGATAAATAAATCCCCGATGGATGGGAGTAACGAGCTCCACCGCATGCTTCTACAGGAGGATGTTCACTTCTGATCTCAGCATATGCAGATGTTGGATGATTTTGGTGGTATATTTGGTGGAGGACTGGTGAATCAGACAATAACCATTGAGTACAATATTCAAAACCCAGGTATAGTTTGTGAAATACTTCCCCTACCGGAGTGGGTAACATTTGAAGGGGAAGCAGAGGCTCATTGTTTGGAGCCTGTAGGAGACTTTCCTATTTGGGTAGGTTGGTGGGCAGGTCTTTGCTGCTGCTTTTAGTGGTGTATGTGCAACCATTGAGGGGTTTGGACCCTCTGTGGATGGAAACGTCTTTCATAAGGTTTGTAAGGGTGCTTTCTTTGCTCCTTGCGTTTCTCCAGACCAACCACCTTCAAGGTCTCCATTTGAGCCATTTCGTTATATGTACGACTCCCAAAGGGTTACCAGAGAAGGAAGATTAAGTATTCTCTGCTGAGATTCTTGCTTGAGAGCTGGAAGACTAAGCCAAGAATGTGGTCTGAGGGCCAAACTGTGATAGTAACCGGGGGCTGCCATCAAAGATGAATCAGCAACAGCGCTAATCATTTGGTTCGAGACCAGCATGCCTTCATTTATGATTTCGAGGAAGGTTTCTCTGTGGTCTGTTGGGAGGTCTTCGAACAACGTGCTGCATGTAGCCCCCATAGGGATCGGTCATACCTGCCTATCAAGGCAGATGCACTTAAAGCTTTTATGGCTGTGGCAGCTGTGCCCCATACATTACATCCCATTCAATCTTATTTTCTACTTTTTTTGTCTGTAGGGACTGTGGATGAAGGAGTAGAATGCACTTTACTTATAGACAAAATAACCACTAAATCAGGAGGCGGATCTGACGGCAGAAATAAATTGTCCTGCTCCGGAGGCTTATACTTTTCCTGCAGCCTAGATGGAGCAGCTTTGGCTGCAGTTGGCGTAAGGAAAAGTTCCATGGCTGGGTCTAATAAACCTGGAACTTGAGGTAGAAGGGGTCTTGATGATGCACGTTGGTGAAGAGTGTAAAAAACCGCAGATGTAGACGCTGATGGAGCAGGTAATGTTCAGTTTTGTAGCCCCTCGTACAAGCTCCTCTTGAACAGTGTTGTCATCAACTGGAGAGACCCTTGGCTGGGGAGAATCAATCAGTGTCGGCGAGTATCCTTCAGTACTGGAGGAAGAGGTGGAATAAAATGACCTCCTTGATAGTGACCTAGATCTGGACCTATGACGATATCTGCGAGTGTGCCGAGAGGAGTGTCTTGATGGAGTGCAGAGACTGGTGACATCTCGAAGGCACTTGTGTTCGCGTCCTATGGCAAGATCTGGACTGAGGAGACCTTGATGTCCAAGGAAAGGCCTAGCCGAAGAATGCGCGCCCAAAGGTGTGTCTGTCTGAGGAAGAGGTGGAAGCACATTATGCTGAATAGGAGCTGGCGGAGTGTCCGGAATAAGGACGTGCGACAATGGTAAGTAGGCCCTGGAATATTCAGAAGTTGATGGTAATCTTCTTTGTCTCAATCTCCTGACCCTTTCTGCAGGTCTGGAATGCCTAAATGTCGACAGGCTTCTCGATGTCAATTTCTCGCTATGTCTCAAAGTTGACCGACTTTGACATTGAGCGTCTCCTGTGTCAACGTCATGGAATCCTTAGACGTTGACCTATTGTATCTCAACGTCAACCCAGCTCTAGACAGCGAGCATGTAGGCACGGCACCTTGTCTCGATGTCGACCTGGAACAACGTTTCTGAGGATTTCCCCTTTTTGGATCTCCCTCTCCTGGCGTCCTCAGAGGATGGTGGAAAAGCCCTGGTAGAGGACTGACCCTCTCCTCGCTCACGCAACGTCCCACTTTCAGATGGCACCTCCTGCTGTCTGCATCACTTTTCTGCTCCATGAAAGCGAGTCTTCCATCTGTCCCTCAGGGTACACCTGGAAAAAGTCCTGCAGTGTTGACATCTGTCAGTGATGTAGCTGCCAGAAAGGCAGATGATCCATCATGAGGGTCTGATTTGGCCTTCTTTCTACCACAGGCAGGGCATTTGTCAAAGATGGCATTTTGTTTTTACTAGAAGGAAAATGTTACTTACCCAGTAAGCATCTGTTCTTGGCATGTAGAACTGTAGATTCACATGCTTTGCATACTCCTGCCATCTAGTCTTGGGTCCGGATGTTTGAAAGTTGTTTTTCTTCGAAGAACTTTTTCCAGTCACGAGGTAAGGTGACTCCTCCTTTCAGTGATAGTGCGCATGGGCATCAACTCCATTGTTAGATTGTTTTCCGGCAGAGGGTGAGAATGGAGTTAGTGAGTGTAGAATAGAGATGTCCATGCGTATGAATGTAAATTGAGAACTACAACCATTACAGGAGACCGGGGAGGAGGGTTGCCGCATGTGAATCTACAGCTCTACATGCAAAGAACAGATGCTTACTGGGTAAGTAACATTTTCCGTTCTAGGCATGAGAGCTGTAGATCACATGCTTTGCATAGATATTGCAGTATACTCCCAAAGCGGTGGCTAACCTGTAGTGGTTGTAGTTGTTTGAAACAGTGTTTTAAGTACTGCTTGGCCTACATTACCTTGTTGTCTCGCAAACACATCTACACAATAGTGTTTGGTGAATGTGTGCGGTGTAGAACATGTTGCTGCCTTACAGATTTTGGCTAGGAGAATATTCCCTAAGAAGGCCATAGTAGCTCCTATTTTGCGAGTGGAATGTGCTCTAGGGGGCATTTTCAAAGTTTTTTGCTTTGGCATACCATGTTTGGATACATTTTACAATCCATCTTGCAATACCTGACTTCGCTATGGGTTTGCTTTTGTGTGGTGGCGAAAAAGCAACAAATTGTTTTTCGAATTTTTTAGTTCTTTCTACATAATCTAGTATAGCTCGTCTAACATCAAGTGTGTGTAGAGCTCGTTCTGCTACAGAATCAGGTTGAGGAAAGACCACAGGTACCTCAACTGATTGATTGGTATGAAAGGCAGAAACTACTTTAGGTAGAAATTTAGGATTGGTTCGAAGAACCACCCTATCTTTGTGAAGTTGAAAGAAAGGCTCTTGTATAGCTAATGCCTGAAGTTCACCAACTCTCCTTAGTGAGGTTATTGCTATGAGGAAAGCAAGCTTCCATGAGAGGAATTGTAACTGACATTTATGCATTGGTTCAAAGGGTGGACCCATTAGCCTTGTAAGGACTATGTTTAGGTTCCACTCTGGTGCAGGGGGAACTCTTGGTGGTATCACCCTTTTTAATCCTTCCATGAAGACTTTGATCACTGGTACTCTGAATAGAGATACGTGTTGTCTATTTTGCAAGTATGCACAAGTATGCAGCTACCGCTGCTAGGTGTAAACGGATGGATGTGTAAGCCAATTTAGATTGCTGTAAATGCAACAGGTAACAAGTGATGTTTTGTACAGATGCATCAAGTGGATTGAAGATGTTATTACAATAGATAACAAACCGTTTCCATTTTGCTGCATATCATGCTCTACTAGTAGGTTAGTAGGCACTCTGAAAAGGGACAAATGTTGTCTGTTTTGCAGATATGCAGCAATTGCAGCAAGATGTAGTCTTATGGATGTGTAAGCTAGATTTGAGCGATGATAGTGCAACAAATAGCAGATTATATTTTGTACTGAAGCATTTAACGGGTTGATATTGTTGGTATTGCAGTAAATGACAAACCGTTTCCATTTGGCTGCATAGCAAGCCCTTGTAGTAGGCCTTCTGGCCTCTTTAATGATATGCATACAGTCTGGTGGAAGGTTCAGATAACCAAACTCTACGACCTCAGGAGCCAAATCGCAAGGTTCAGCTCCTTTGGATCTGGATGCCTTATGTCTCCATGGCTCTGAGTGAGGAGACTGGGTGTGAGGCGTAGTTTGTGATGCGGAACTACTGAAAGTTCTAACAGGGTTGTGAACCATGGTTGACGGGCCCATGTGGGAGCAACTAGGATTAGTGTTAGGGATGTTTGTTTGAGCTTACGAACCAGTAATGGAATTAGTGGGAGAGGTGGAAAAGCGTAGGCAAATATTCCTGACCAATTCATCCATAGAGCATTGCCCTTGGATAGACAATGTGGGAACCTGGATGTGAAGTTTGGGCATTTTGCGTTGTGGACTGGAGCAAACAGATCTATTTGTGGAAATCCCTATTGTTGAAAGTAAGGAAGAAGAACTTGGGGATGAAGTTCCCACTTGTGAACTTGCGATCTGTGTCTGCTGAGCAGGGCGGCAATTTGATTGTCCACCCCTGGAAGGTGTTCTGCTAGGAGATAAATTCTGTGATGAACTGCCCAATTCCAAATGCTTTGTGCCTACAGGACAGCTGGAGAGAGTGTGTCCCTCCCTGTTTCGGCAGATAATACATCGCTGTCATGTTGTCTGTGCGGACTAAGACAGTTTTGCGTAAAAGGTGAGTGTGGAAAGCTTTGAGTGCTAGAAACATCGCTAGAAGTTCCAGGTAGTTGATGTGGAGACGTTTGTGATTGTCTGACCACAGCCCTTGTACTGTGTGATGTTGGAGATGAGCACCCCAACCGGTTAAAGATGCGTCTGTTGTTAGTACAGTCTGTGGAATCGGGTCTAAGAAGGGCCGCCCTTTTGATAAGTTTTGAGGGTTCCACCACTGCAGAGAGCAATGGGTGCGGCCGTCTCCCAACACTATATCGGTTAATTGACTCTGACTGATTCCACTGACGCGCTAGACATTCCTGCAGAGGACGCATGTGTAGCCTTGCGCGAGGTACGATTGCAATGCAGGATGCCATAATTCCCAGCAGCTGCATAAAAACTCTGGCTGGTAATGTTTGATTGGGTTTAAATTGTAGTATTGTGGCCTGAATATTGTGAATCCTGGCTACACTGGGAGAGGCTAGAGCTTTGAGAGAAGCTCCTAGATAAGCTTGCACTTGCACAGGGCACAGATGAGATTTTTGAGCATTGATTGTGAAACCTAACTGATGAAGTAGGTGTACTGTTGCCTGAGTGTGTAGTATGCAGTTCTGGTAAGTGCCAGCTTTGATAAGTCAGTCATCTAGGTAAGGAAAGACATGGATACACTGTCTTCTGAGATGAGCAGCTACTACTGCGAGACATTTGGTGAACACTCTGGAGGCCGTGGTGACGCCAAATGGAAGTACCTTGAACTGGTAATGTTTGCCTGCTATCACAAATCTGAGGTATTTGCAATGAGCTGGATGATTTGGAATGTGAAAGTAGACAAAGTCGCCTTGTTGTCAAAGTACCTGTTGCAGAGTCACCATGTGAAAGTGCTCTAACAGTATGTATTTGTTTAACTCTCTGAGATCTAGAATAGGTCTTAAGGAGCTGTCGTATTTGGGAATTAGAAAGTAAAGGGAACAAACCCCTGACCCTTTGTACTGAAGTGAGACTGGTTCTATAGCCCTTTTGAGTAATTGAGATTGCACTTCTTGTTGAAGCAAGTGCTGGTGGTCTGTTGACAATTTGTGATATCGAGGTGGAATGTTTGGAGGGTTGTTGGTAAGCTCCAGGCAATAACCATGTTGGATAATTCCAATCACCCATTTGTCGGTTGTTATTGATTCCCAAATGAGGAGAAAGTCTTGAAGTCTTCCTCCGACAGGTGTGGAACAGTCGGAGGGAAGTGTGGGGATGGCACTGCTTATTGGGTGAAGGGGAATTGCGGGGTGTGGGGTTTTTACCTCTGTCCCTTGGACTGTTTCCCCTGTAGCCTCCTCTGGGAAAAACCCTTTGTTAAGGCTGATTGAGAAGTGTTTTTGTAAGCAATACGCCAATGGTTAGCTGCTTGCGCAGCTACACGTTTGCCAGAAGCATCAATTAGTTTCGACGCCTTATCTGGGGGATGAGCATTCCCAGATGCTTGAGAATTAGCTCGCGTTCGAGCATTGCACCACAGAGTCCCGTGGCAACCTACCCTTAATATAAATAGGGTCTGTTGGGGAAGGTTTGTATTTTTTATCCACTCTAGGAGTGAGGATCCAAGCACGTACAGGATCTTTAAAGATCTAGTCTGTGTGCCTTAACATACCTATAGGCAGTATCTGATTGAATTTATGTGTTGCTAGTTTCAAAGAGGAAATCCTCCTTTAAGGACTGTTTATGGAGCTCTACCCCATGGTAGTATGCAGTTCTAGCAATGAGCTTCTGATGTGATTGATTGTCATCTGGTGGAGATGGTCTGGCAGGGTAAAGATCCGGGTATGTATCCTGTGGAAGATCAATGGTATAATCTGTCCAAGGATCTATTGGTGATTGTGTATCATCATCAATGTCATCTGCATCAGGGTGAGGTAGAGGATATTGCCTAGGTGTAATGTATCAAATTGTGGCGGAGAGGGAGAAAGGTAGTGTGTGGAAAGGACTAGTCCCCACATTTTTCTTCTTCAATGGAATTTTAGAGCCGTCGTCAACCGGAAGCTTGTGTTCGGATAGTGTTTTAGCGTGAATATGTCCAGTATCCAGATTATTATAGAGTTTTTTCTGTTTCGGATGCAATTTGGGTGGTACAATGTGCATGCTTGGATCAGATGGTGGTACTGGCAGCTGTGTAATTTTCGGCACCGAAGCTTTCAGTGCCGAGCTGGAATGTCCTTTCGATGCCGAAGATTTCTGCTCCGAGGAATGTTTCCTTGGTTTCAGAGTCAAAGGTTTCGGCTCCGAGCCAATTTTATGTTTAGAGCCCGAAGGATTCGGCTTGGAAGTGGGTTTTGGCTGACTCAGCTCCGAGCCGGAAGGCTTGTCAGAGTGTTTCGGTGCCGAGCCGGAAGTTGAAACGTTAGAAAGCTCTGGTCGGTGCCGACCTTCGCCAGAAGGCAGAGGTGGTGCCGAAGCCTTAGTTTTGTAGCGATGGTGGAAGGGGGGTGGAGGGGGGGGGGAAAGAGTCCTCAGTACTCACGTCCCCTTGTCCCTGCGGCACATCGTCATCTTCGAGGACACTCCGCATCTCTGCTTCGGAGTCTGATGCCGCTGAAGCGTGTTCTTCGGCCGCTGAGACTTCCTCTTGATTGGAGTCTTCACGGAAGAGAGCCAGTGAGTCGTGCAACTGCTGCATCTCTCGACGCCGAGCCAGACGATCACGGAGAGTTTTCTTCTAATTGAAGGATCGACACGCGTCACAGTCTTGTTCTTTGTGCTCGGGGGACAAGCACAAGTTACACACCTGATGTAGGTCCGTATGCGGATACTTCGCGTGGCACAGGGGGCAGAATTTGAACGGAGTCCATTCCATCGACCAGGTGGCAGACCGACACGGATAGACCAGAATGCCGCCTGCGAAAACCGCAATCGAAATTGGAGATTTCTTGATGGCGAGTCGAACCGTGAAGAAAAGGGAACGCGTTCGAAAACAATACCGTAAAGGTAGAGTGGATTGCGCACCGAGGGCAACCCGAAGATCGATTCCAAAACGGAGCGCAGCAATACACGACCAAACCCGATGGCGTAAAAAAACCATCTAACAATGGAGTTGATGCCCATGCACACTATCTCCGAAAGGAGAAGTCACCTTACCTCGTGACGGGAAAGACTTCTTTGAAGAAAAACAACTTGCAAACATCCAGACCCAACACTAGATGGCAGGAGTATGCAAAGCATGTGATCTACAGCTCACATGCCTCGAACAAATAATTTTCCTGTCAAGAAATGACAGATAAAACACTGGTAATTTTGAAATCCGTGGAGTGAAGGTGTTGACAAACATTTGAGAGAAATCTTTGAAGGAAAAAGCCAAGAAAAGCTTGAGTTTAATGCTCCAAGAACCGGTCAACAGGAGCTGGAGAAATAGAGGTAACTGCCACCTACTGGGCATGATGGGATACTGGTGGGCTGTGAGCTCCTAAAGGAAGTCTCTTTCATATGTGCAAAGCTGCAGCCTACAAGTCTACACTGTCATTTTCCTTAATAAAAAGTTTTTAAAAAAGGTTTGTGAATGAGATTTATAAAGACAAATAACAGATCCTGCTAATTTTTCCTGGTCTTTCAATGCTATAGTAACCCTTTTTAAAATGCAAATTAAAGCTATTGGTCAATAGACTCATTTATTTTGGCTGTTTACCTTGGCTTACAACTAGTGGCTCCCTTGTCTGTTTAGTCTCTGCTCGGACCTTCAGCGCCAAGAAACCTGCTGGTGAACGTGCGCTTAAACAAATACCAAAGTAACATAACATATAGGCTCCAAAACATTTTAATAAATTAAGTGCTATCCTGGCCTTACCGAAGCAAGGTAAACATCTACACTTGAAAATATATATTGTAAAGAAGTGCTCCAGGATCCCTGCACATGGGCGGGACTATTTAGTGCTTATGATTTCAATGTAGATCCCCTGAGAGTGAAGAACAAGTTACTTACCTTCAGTAATGCCGTATTTGGTAGAGACAGGATCTAGACGTAAATTCCTTATCTCAGTATCCTCCCAGGAACCAGACTAGATCCGGAAATACTTTCAGCAGTACCTCAGCGCGTCGGTAGAGGGCATCGAGCGACTCCACAGCGACATCATCTCCTGAATGTGACGTCAACGGAGTCCATATAAGCCCTCCCCTGACGCACTGACATCAGTTTCTTCTGTGACTATTTTTGGCCAAACAACACGGACAAACTTAAAGGAACAGTCGCTGGAAACAGTGTACCAAAAAGGGAAAGATATTGTATCAACAAGTACAGATTGGAAGAACTGTAGCAGTATGCAAAGAGGGGATCTTGGAGACAACAGGGCCCTCAGTTCACAGAATGAGGAGGATGGGTGGGTCGATAAGAAATCTACAGCTAGATCCGGTCTCCACCAGATAAGGCATTACCAAAGGTAAGTAACTTGTTCATCTGCCAGAGACATCTAGCCACAGATTCCTTATCTTAGAATCAGATACCCAAGCAATACCATCCCCAAAGGAAGGGCTGTGAACTGACCTCAAAAGAGAGCCCCAATAGAAGTAGGTCCAAAAGAAAGAAGGAACCAGATTATCCAAAAAACGATAGGTGAAGCAAGATGCTCACCGAAGGATTGACCTCCAGGAAAGACTATGGGAAGCCTGCAGAGAGTAGAAAGCAATGAAACACGGTATAGAATTAGTAAAAGACAACCTCAAAATTGATACAACCTAAGATCACGGAATGCAAAGGACCAAGGACGATAGTCCGTAAAGTCTAGGCTCAAAACAAAATGGAAGGAGCATACATAGCGTGCTCAGCCGCAACGACCACACAGAACAAAAAAGCACCCACAGATCATTAAGTAACCGAGTAAAAAAATGGGAACCTCCAATCATAAAATGATGGGGGAAGAAGAGCGAGCAATGAAAGCTGAATAACATGGCTAGAAAAACAAGAACTGTAAGAAACAGCTCTTATAGTGAGAGCCTTGATAGATATACAAGTCATCCTCCGGAATACGTAACGGAGACGCTTATTGAAGGGAAGGAAGGAAACAGACAAGTACAACCAAGAAGGTTGAACCAGGTCACCAAGAAGGATGCAGGTAAAATGCAGCGACGCACACCGTATAGAAGGCCAGGCGTCCCTATGTGCAAAACACACGAATATATACCTGAAGTAAAAAACATCTACAAGAGAGTCATTGGAGAGATGGGTATATACATGCAGAGATACATACATCCAAGATAATTGTATATAAGGATAAGTATGCCTATAAAAACAGATATTCCTGTAGACATCCAAGTTATAAAGGGTACAGCAAAAGTATATCCACTCCTCCAAAGGTAACCCACGTCCTCCACTAGTGAGTGGGAGGTCAAGAAGTGGAGGAATGAAGGACACTGAGAACAGGGGTAACCAAGGAAGGACAGAGATGATACAACCTACCATTGTAAAAGAAGTTATGACAGTAACTGTGGTGGAGACAAAGACAAGCTGGAAAACAGCAACACAATGCCACACAAGAGTAGGAAGTGGAAGGCATCGCCCACTACAGGAAACAAGGGCAACCGTCCAAGAACCAACACCACTGACTGAGGAAGGATGCCAGAGGGAGGTAACAGGTTAAGTAAAGAATAAACAGCATGTGGAAAGCCCACCATGAAGGAGAAGACCGCCAGGGTGAAACTGAGGGCTGGCAGAAACTAAGAGCAACAGATGGTTGTTACGACAATCTCACATTGTCCAACCCATGAAAGCATGAGAAACATGTAAGAAACCTGACCGACACTCCATGGAATCTTGAGAGAAGTTAGGATATGCCCAAAGACAAAGTAATGAAATACCCCCACCAAAAAGGGGGCTAACGGAACCTCTCCCATACAAAAACAAGCATTTGCAGTGCAATAGGTCTTGCATTTGTTAAAATTAGAGCTGTTGGCGTTGAAAATAATGTTTACTTTTGTTTTTTTATTTGCAGTGGAGTTCATTATATTTGCATAGCACTATTGCCAATGGTATTATAAAAAAAAAAAAAAAAAGTAAAAAACATTGTCATTTTCAACGCCAACAGCTCTAACTTTAACAAATGCGAGACCGATTGCATTGGGAATCTGTCTCGCATTTGTTGGAGTTATTGGCATTATAAATGCCAATGTTTTTTACCTAGTTTGATGCGTTACCCAACAAGGGAGTATCATCCTCACTATACACTCCATAATAATGTTTAGTTTACACCCTTATACGGATGACCATGAATGTTTTTCAGAATAGTAATCAATAGATGTCATCAGTGTAATAAGTTCTTTTTTCATTTATTAATATTGAAATGGTCGAATTTATAGTGTTAATCCATTACACTATAACATATGTTCTTAAATGCTCAGGTATCCCAATGCCTTTCGGGACTGGTCCTTCTTCAGGAAAGCATCTCCTAAAATATAATGAATATAAGGTAATCAACTACTATGGAACCACCTGACAGCGTATAGTAACTATGTTCTCAATAAATCGTCAGTATTAACAAGCCTTTAGAGTGGATCCCCCAGTGATACATGATATGTACATAAATTTGTAAAACTGCAACAGTGTTTCTGAATAGAAAACAGAACAGAAGATAACAATTAAACCCACTGCCAGTGATTCGGTGAATAAAAGTGAGGCATGCAACCTCTAGAAATTAGAAGTGGTGTCCGAATATTAGAAAAAAAGGCTCAAGGAAAATGATAAACATCCATGAACAAACGAAAAAACTGTGAAACGAAAAGAACCTTGTGAAAGTGAGATAAAGGTAGCGTAACAAGATGTGAAACAATCCGCAGTGTCCCGGTCATGAAAAAGTAAGAACAAACCACTCCGCATGAGCGGAACATGGAAAGGTAAACGCTGTAGTTCGTGGTGTACGGTATAAAGATACAAGTGTCCTGGTCAAGAAAAGTAAATTAATGCCTCCATATGTTGAAACGAACCGCTCCGCATTGGTAGACCATGCAAAAGTGAATGCCGTGATTCGCGGTACGTGGTTAAATACAAGAGATAGAGGACAAGCTCATAAAAACTGTGAGCACCATCTTGGAACGTGAGTCAAAAGAAAAGCCTGAGTTACTTAAAAAGAAGAGGTAAAAAGGTGAGTGATAAAACAACCATATCTCTGATAGTAAAGTCTGAAATTAATAAGCAGACCACCATAACTGGTCCTTATTAACTACATGGCTTATTGCGCACAGATGAAAGCTAATACAAAAAGTGCTCGAATTAAAAAGAGTACATAGAATGGAAAGAGGACAGGCTAAAACCCTGTGAGTGCCATCTTATACGAATTTGCCTACAAAAGTAAGGCATGATACGGTGAATAACGAAGAAACTGTTCAATAAACAAGAATCATAATGAACAGATAAAAAAATGAATAGTGAAAGGTAGAAAAAAAGAAGGTAAAATAGAGACATTCAACAAAGTTTTCAAAAACATGAATACAAAGCACCGTTTTGAAGAATGCGAGCACAGTCAAATATTTGACTATGAGTAACAGCTCAAATCAAACCGCTCATTTAAGCCTTTGGGCCTAACTGATTCCAATTTTTTCATCCAATATACTTCTCGTTGGAGCAAGTATTTCTATTGTCTCTGCCTTCTTTGATAGGTACAACTTCCAGTATAAGAAACCTCAATTGGCAAACATTGTTTATGTATGCAAAAATGCGCAGCAATGGTAATATTGCATTTTATCTCTGAATATCTACAGGAGTGCGACAGTTTTCTATTTTAGTACAGTATAATGTTTTTTACCGAGCCATGTTGCAGGGTGCAGTACCATATGTGGCCAAAAGAGGTCCCATGGAACCTCTTTTGGCCACATATAGTACTGCACCCTGCAGAAGATATGGTAAATCCACCCTACCCATAATGCATTGCATGCAAGACAAGTACATTCAAATAGCTATGTCCATATATACAATTAGTAGCTCTGAAATGTCACAAAAGAATTATTATATTACCTCTGAATTAGGTTGTACTCTGTGTGGAGCTGATGAAGGGAAGTGTATCAAAGGTCTCATTTAAATGTGATATATGCTAGTGAGTAAAGAAACCACTGCCAGCCTTGCTTAAGACCAAGCGTGTCCTGCCTGAAGCCTTTAAGAAAATAGTGCTCTGAGGCTGTAATTAAAACCTAGGGAGGAACAACATATGTAACAGGGAATGTCCTCATGGGAGGTTACAAGAAGAGACAAGGCGGTACTAAGAAGAGACTACTAAGCCTATTGACCATTGAATAGCCACCATTTACAAAGGACAGGGACAGGGGCCAATTAAAAAGCTGGGATGAAAGTGGGCGGAGCTTTATGCCCATATCCTGAATACAGCATGTCTCGAAGAGACAGCGCAAGTGCTGCCAAGCCTCGGCGACACCTAATGACCCCACGAAGGCAGTAGTTGAAGGAGGAAAGAGACCGGAAAGAAAAAATCTAGCCTCCTTTGAAATAAGGATACCAGACAGAGATCCAAACAATCAAGGGGACTGGTGACCCAGGGGAACAGAACAAGTTACTTACCTTCGGTAACGCATTATCTGGTAGAGACTATCTAGCTGCAGATTCCTTACCTTTGAATTTCCCAGGCGTCAGGCTGGATCCGGAAACTTTTGCTGAGCAATACCCCTTGCGCGCGACGTCGGGTGGCTCCATTCAGCTCCGTGTGTCGATGACGTCGGTTATAACGTCGCGGAGCCTACATAGGCGCCACCCAGGTGCGCGGACGTCAGTACTTTTCGTTTTTCCACGCCAGAATCGCAGAGCCACGAAGTGACTGACGTAAACATGTGCAAAACTAGGGCCCTGAAAGGGGAGAAACCCTAGACCTACAACATCAGTCCGCAAAGCGGGGAGGCAGGGGTGGGGCTGTAAGGAATCTGCAGCAAGATAGAGTCTCTACCAGATAATGCGTTACCGAAGGTAAGTAACTTGTTCATCTGATAGAGACTTCTAGCTGCAGATTCCTTACCTTTGAATCAGATACCCAAGCTATACCATCCCGGCGGTGGGTTGCGGACTCATGGACTAAACTAAAAAGTCTTGCAGGACTGAGCGGGCAAAGTGCCCGTCCCTGCGCACTTGACCATCAATGATGCCCATGTCGCTGCCCGACAGATGTCTTGGACTGGGACACCCCGAGCCAAGGCTGTAATCGCAGCCTTTCCCCTGGTGGAATGGGCCCTTAATCCCTCAGGGGGCTGCTTCTTCGCCAAGGCATAACAAATTTTAATCCAGAGAACAACCCAGCGAGAGATGGTTCTTTTCTGCACTGCCTTTCCCTTCTTTGCTCCCACATACCCCACAAAGAGTTGGTCATCCACCCGGAACTCTCTTGTGCGGTCAAGGTAGAAAGACAAAGCTCTTTTTGGGTCCAGTCGGTGGATACGCTCCTCTTCCTTAGAGGGATGTGGGGGAGCAAAGAAGGTGGGCAAAGTGATGGACTGACCCAGGTGGAAAGGGGTCACAACCTTTGGTAAAAAAGATGCCCTGGTGCGAAGCACCACCTTGTCCTGAAAAGACATGAAATAAGGAGGCGAGCAGGATAACGCCTGTAACTCACTCACCCTCCAGGCTGATGTAATCGGCACCAAGACGGCTGTTTTGATGGTCAACAGCCGGAGGGGACAATTGTGCAAAGGCTCAAAAGGAGCGCACATCAAATAAGTGAGGACCAAATTAAGGTCCCATTGTAGCATAATAAAGGGCGTGGGTGGAAACCAGTGAACCAGCCCTTTTAGAAATCTATTTACAATAGGAGATTTAAAGAGAGAAGGTTGGTCTGGCAGCCGCAAAAAAGCAGACAGAGCAGAAAGGTAACCCTTGAGAGTTCCCAAAGCAGAGCCCTGTTGGGCAAGGGTCAGAATGAATAAAAGTACAGTAGAAAGAGGAGCAGAAAGAGGGTCAATAGACCTTTCTGTACAGTATAATACAAATTTCTGCCAACGGCAGGCGTATACCGACTTAGTGGAGGGCTGCCTGAATAACATTACAGACCTCGGGAGGAAGGTCAAAAGCCATCAACTGCCGCCGCTCAATCTCCATGCATGGAGGCGCAGAGTTGACAGGTTCAGGTGGAGAACCCTCCCCTGCTGCTGCGCAGAAGATCCTCCCGAAGGGGCAGCCTGATCGGAGGATCGACACTCATGCTCAGAAGCTCTGGATACCAGACTCTCCTTGCCCAGTCCGGCACCACAAGGAGGACTTGGGCCCGGTCGCTCCTGATCTTCAAAACCCTGGGCAGGAGTGGTATGGTCGGAAAGGCGTACAACAGGCCTGAGCTCGACTCGCGACGAAACGCGTCGCCGAGCGATAGCCGCCTTGGAAACTCCAGCGCACAGTACTGCTGACATTGCGCGTCCTCTTCGGAGGCGAACAAATCTAACCAAGGCTCTCCCCACTGCTGAAAGAGACCTTGCCCCACCTCCGACAGGAGACGCCATTCGTGATCCGCTAGGCATCGACGACTGAGATAGTCTGCCCTGGCGTTCAGAGAACCTGCCAGGTGTTGAACCACCAGGGTCATGCCCTGATGTTCCAGCCACGTCCAGAGACACAGGGCCTCTCGACAAAGGGTCCATGACCCCACCCTGCTTGTTGCAGTGCCACATGGCGGTGGTGTTGTTGTCCGTGAACACCTGCACCAACTTCCCCTTGACAGAGGGAAGAAATGCTTTCAATGCCAAGAGAATCGCTCGGAGCACCAACACATTTATGTGGAGCCCCGTCTCCGCCGGAGACCAGTGACCCCTGATGTCCATCTCTCCCAAGTGGCCACCCCATCCCAGAAGTGACGCATCCGTCACGATTGTGAGATCCTGTTGGGGAAGGGAAGAGAGGTCTGCCTTTGACCCAATCTCTGTTCGTTAACCACCACTGCAGATCCTTTGCAGTTCCTTCCGAGATCTGAACCATGTCGGTGAGGTTCCCCATATGCTGCGCCCATTGGAACTTCAAGTCCCACTGCAGAGCCCGCATACGCCATCTCGCGTGTCTTACCAACAGGATGCAGGAGGTCATGAGGCCCAACAGCCTCAGAGTCAACCTCACCGAAATCCAGGATAGAGGCTGAAATATCGGAATCATAACCTGAATATCCTTGACTCGCTGCTCGGGAGGATCAGCCCGAAACTGCACTGTGTCCAGAACAGCTCCGATGAAAGGGAGCATCTGAGAAAGAGTAAGGTGTGACTTCGGCACGTTTATAGAGAACCCCAGCAAATGCAGGAGGTCCGCCGTAGTCTGAAGGTGGGAGACGACTGCCTGGGGCGAGGAAGCCTTCAACAGCCAGTCGTCGAGGTAGGGGAAGACTGAAACCCCTAACCTGCGCAGATGAGCTGCAACCACCGCCATCACCCTGGTGAACACCCGAGGGGCACTGGTAAGGTCGAAGGGGAGCACGGTAAACTGAAAGTGCTCGTGGCCTACCTTGAACCGCCGGTAACGCCTGTGTCCCGGCAGGATGGGAATGTGAAAATAGGCATCCTGCAGGTCCAGCACTACCATCCAGTCTCCTTGGTCAAAGGCAGACAAGACCTGAGCCAATGTGAGCATTTTGAATTTCTCCTTTTTGAGGAAGAGATTGACGGTCCGAAGATCCAAAATGGGCCGAAGCCCCTTCTTCGGAATCAGAAAGTAGCTGGAATAACAGCCACTGCCTACTTCTGAAACTGGAACCCTTTCTATAGCTCCTTTGGCCAAAAGAGCCGTAACTTCCTCTTGGAGCAGCTTTAAGTGATCCTGCGCCAGCGGTTCCTGAGTCAGCAGAATAGTAGGAGGAAAAGAAAGGAAAGGAAGAGAATAGCCCTCTTGGACGATCTGCAAGACCCACTTGTCTGTTGTTCTAGATCTCCAGCGGGGAAGATGACGAATTCTCCCACCCACTGGAGTAGTGTGGTCCTGCAGAATCAGCCTAGGAGTGCTTGGAGGCTGCTGGGGGCAGTGTGGCGTACGACTTCTGACCTCCATTCAGAGGACTGAATGTACCGCGTCCATGTGCACGCACGGCTTGGGTAGTCTGTGCAGGACGGTGGCTCGGATAGGGCTGACGCGGCAGGAAACCCCTTCCATTGCCACGAAAGGGGCGAAAGGAAGACCTGGCCACGAGGAGTGGACGAGAGGCCCAAAGATCTGGCCGTAGCTCGAGAGTCCTTGAACCTGACCAGGGCCGAGTCAGCCTTTTCCCCAAAAAGGCAGGTTCCATCAAAGGGCATGTCCATCAAATTGGCTTGGACATCCCCCGAGAAGCCAGAAGTACGAAGCCAGGCGTGGCGCCTCAAGGCCACTGTTGTTAAACTAGAACTGCCCAGCGAATCGGTCGTATCCAAACCACACCGAATGGTGAATTTTGCAGCATCTCTCCCGTCCTGGACAGCCTGGGAGAGCACAGCCCGGGCCTCCTCCGGGACTTGTGGCAGCACTTGCGCAACCGTCTCCCAAAGAGAGTGGGAGAAACGGCCCAATAAGCATGCAGTATTCACCGACCGCAATGCCAGACTGGAGGAAGAAAACATCTTCTTCCCCAAAGAATCCAGTCTCTTGGATTCCCTATCCAGAGGGGCGGAAGGGAATGCGCCCTGGGAAGTAGAGGCCTGCACCACCAAACTTTCTGGGGTGGGGTGTTGGCTGAGGAACTTTGGGTCGCCCAGTGCTGGGCGATGGTGTCGTGCAATCGTCCTATTCACAGGAGCCCCTGTGCTAGGCTTGGACCATGCTCCCAGTAGGACGTCCGTAAGTGCCTCATTAAAGGGCAAAAGGGGCTCAGAGGTGGAAGACCCAGGTTGAAGCACTTCAGTCAGGAGATTAGTCCTGACCTGCACGGAGGGCAGTTCCAGTCCAAGGACCTCAGCTGCCCACTTACCCACCATAGCATAGGATGCCCCCTCCTCCGTAGCCACTGTAGGTGGAGAGAGCATGCCAGTGTCTGGGGAAGTATCCAAACCACTGGCTTCCCCAAGTTCCCCATACCAGTCCATTGTCTCCTCAGATACATCCTGGTTCTCTAAAGGGTCTCCAGACTCCTCCCATTCCTCTCCTGAGCCTAGCACGTCCACAAAGTGCTCAGGTGACAACATAGAACCCCTGGGTTCTGCAGACGTCTGAATCGGCGTGGAACGACGCTGTTCCGGCTCAGTGTCGTCGGGGATGAGGATGGGGCTTCCGCCACCGATAGCCGCTGGCACAGACTTCAGGTTCGACGCCGGGGAAGGTCGCGTTGGTACGACCGGCATCGAACCGGTTCAGAGTTCGGACCCCTGAGGCCCCACCGGCACCGTGGCCGAAGCAGATGTCAAAGCCGATGGGGCCCCATCCGACCCCGCGGGGTCCGAGGGCTCACCAACGGGGTCGTTCCGCTCAAATACGCAGCGCATGGCCTCGTAAAACTCCTTAATTTGAGCGGGAGTCGCTCCGGCTCCTGGAAAAGGAGGGAGGCGGGAAGTCGACATTGGCTCCGGCTCCGCAGAACCGTGCCTAGAGCGTCGGTGCTCCTTACCTCTCGACGACGGACGCCAGTTGAGGTGAAGGCGAAGTCCGCTTGGACTTCTTCTTGTGCCTCTTCCCCGAGTGTCCAGATGACCTCGAATGGGAGGAAGAGGACTTAGGGCTCTGAGAGCGATCCCGCAACCTCCTCTTCTTCGAACGGGATCGTGACCTCCTCGGAGTCTCGCTGAACGGTGTCGACTGCCGGGCCGCGAGCAACTTCAATGCCCGCTCCCTCAAGGTCTTTGGAGCCATCGCCCGGCAGTCTGAACACGACTTCGAATCGTGGTCACGTTCAAGACACCACAGACATACACGGTGGGGATCGGTAATCAACATTGTGCAGAAACAAGTCCCGCACGGTTTAAAACCGGTCTTCCTACCCGACATCCCTCGCACACGAAGTCGTGAAACATTTCGACAAAAGTCGAGAAAAAAGCCTGCCAAAAAGCGGCAGAGGGGCAGCTTTTCCCAGATCGGCGCTTAACCGGAAAGAAAAGAACTGACGTCCGCGCACCTGGTTGGTGCCTATGTAGGCACCGTGACGTCATAACCGATGCCACCGACAACACGCAGAGCCGAATGGAGCCACCAGACGTCGCGCGCAAGGGATATTGCTTAGCCAAAGTTTCCGGATCCAGCCTGACGCCTGGGAAATTCAAAGGTAAGGAATCTGCAGCTACAAGTCTCTATCAGATACAGCACACACAACAGCTACCCCACAGGTGCGATGGCAGATATGTATTAAAAACCCCACAGGAAGCAACACCAGTGGTCGTAACGCAATTAGGTAGGTAAGAACATCTAAAGGGTAAAAACAGAAACAAGAATATCAGACTGCTGAAGCTAAACAGCATCACCAGCACGATAAAGGAGAAACAAGCATTGGCATAGCCAATAGGTCTCGCCTTTGGGACCTTATGTGTTTAGCCAGAGCTATTGGCTTTGCCAATGTCTTTAAGCTATGTTGTAGAGCAGTGTGGCTGCCCAGACGTGGGTCCCTTGCTCACTTTGCCACTGGATTCAAGCTAGCCTGGCTGAATAGCCAGAAACCGGTCCCAGGATGCTTGTTTCCGGTCCAGGGAAGACATGGCTTGGCAGTTCCCATGAGGCACAAGGTCAGACTGATTTGCATATGGCCATGTCTGAACTGGGGTGGTGGAGTGAGCTAAAGAATGATGATGGATTAAACCCAGATCAGTTGACTGGGGGTGAGTGTTTGATTAGCTCAAGCGCTCCGTCCATCATCCCCTTTGGTATTGCTGTGCAGTATGTTCAAAAGTTATAATAAAGTGTTATAAGCATTTTTGTTATTTATATATAACCAAGTAGACATAATGTACAACTGAACTACCCTATTAAAAAAAAGAATTAACATATACAATGTGTTCTAGTTTGTCTGTCCTTGCAATGCTTGCAACTTCTTCCTGCCTGATCTAATGCTGGATATATATATATATATATATATATATATATATATTTTGTTATGGGGGAGGATATAAACAACGGGAGGGTGGAGGTTGGGAAATAGTACCTGAAATACAACATGAGCCGTGGAACGATACTAGGGTAGAATCAACAGGTACCAATTTCTGAGGGCAGCTTGAGGTGATGCGGAGGTGGTGGTGTACTGGTGCGAAGGTGATACTGAGGGGCTGCTGAGTGATGCGGAGGTTGTGCTGAGCAATGCTAAGGTGGTGGTGCTGGTGCTCAGAAGGTGCTGAGGTGGTGCTGCGCCGATGGTGAGGCGGTGCTGCGCTGATGCTGAAGTGGTGCTGTATTGCAGAGATGGGGCTGCGCTGGTGGTGGTGCACTGATGTGGAGGTGGTTCTGTGCCGATGCTGCCGTGCTGTTGTTGAGGTGGTGGTGCACTGGTGCGGAGGTAGTGCTTCACTGATGTGGAGTTGGTGCTGCACTGATGAGGTGGTGCTGTGCTGAGATGGTGCTCTGCGGTTGCTCAGGTGACGCTGAGTTATACTGACAGAGGTGGTGGTGTGCTTGTGCGGAGGTGGTGCTGAGTGATGTTTTGGAGGTGCTCCGGAGATGCTGTGTTGGTGCTGAGTTTTTGCTGTGCTGAGGTGATGCTGCACTGGTGTGGAGGTGGTGCTGCGCTAATGCTGAAATGGTGGGGCTGTGCTGGTGCTGAGTTGGTTCTTCGGTGGTGGTGCCGAGTTGGTGCTTCAGTGGTGGTGCTGTGCTGATACGGAGGTGGTGCTGTCGAGTGATGCTCAGGAGATTCTGCAGTGGTGCCGAGTGATGCTGTGGTGGCATTGAGTGATGCTGCGCTGATGCTGAGGTGGTGGTGCTGCACTGATGCGGAGGCTGTGCTAGTAGTGGGGTGGTGCTGCACTGGTGCGGAGGTGGTGCTGCGCTAATGCTGAAGTGGGGCTGCATTGGTGTTGAGGTGGTGCTGCGCTGGTGCTGAGTTGGTGCTACGCTGGTGGTGCTGTGCTGATTTATTTAAGAGTTTTATTTAGCGCTAGCCAGACCCGCAGGTATCAGAGCGCTTTACAACATATATCGTGATGCAATCAGTTATACTGTATTACAATAAACAGCATTGACTTGTGTCGAATCTTTTTCAGGCGTTCTTGGGAGCGAGTCAGAAAGCAGGCGATGTAAAGCCTTCTTATTGAAGTGTCTATGTTCTGCGCTGTGCAGGATTTCTTTTGTGGTGTAGCTTTGACACATTGTGAGGCATCTCTCTATTCAGAAGAGGACGGTTGAGGAGAAGGTCTTTGAGCTGGCTTTTGAAGTTTACGAAGGAGGGATTAGTCCTGATGTGGACTGGTATGGAGTTCCAAATTTTGGGCGCATTTCCCGAGAAGGAGCGGGACTGGGTTTTTTGTTTGCGAGTTTTCAGTGGAATGAGAAGAGTGTTGGTGCTCCTGAGGTTTCTCGTTTGTCCTGCCTTTTTGAGTTTGGAAGCCAGGTAGGCCGGTTTACCGGTGTGAAGAGCTTTATGTGCGAGACAAGCCATCCTGAAGTTGGCACGCAATTCGACTGGGAGCCATTCAAGCTCTCTTAGAGAGGGAGAAATGTGGTCGTATTTCTTTACTCCAGTGATCATCCCGGCAGCTGCGTTTAGAGTTGTTCGGAGGGGAGCTAAGTGAGAATTTGCCGTGCCCGTGAGTGTTGCGTTCCCATAGACCAATCTGGACAGAACCAAGGATTGTGTAGCCAATTTAAGGTCTTTGGGAGGGGGTGGGGGGTGGGGATGAAGGGTTTTATTTTGTTGAGTAATTTTAGGTTAAAAAATGCGCTCTTTGCTGAGTTCTTGATGTGTTTGTCCATGTTTAGGCTTGGGTCAAGAGTGATTCCCAGGGATTTTACAGGGTCTGCCAGGGTAAGATTGCAATTAAGAGTGTCAATGGATTTTAGCCATTCTGTGATTAGAGGGGTCTGCTCCTTGTTGGATATGAAGAGGATTTCCGTTTTGTCTTGGTTGAGCTTTAGGTGGTTGTGGGATAGCCAGTGTTGGACTTCTTGCAGTGTTATTTAGTTTCTGAATGTCTCCAATTGAGGAAGTTTCTAGGTAGATCTGGGTATCGTCTGCATAGACGTGGAAGGAGATGTTGGCTTTTTTGAGTATGGAGGTGAGGGGGCTCCATGTAGATGTTAAACAGTGATGGGAAGAGAACTGATCCTTGTGGGACTCCCCTGGTTATGGGGAGTAGATCAGACGTGAAGTTGTTAATTTTTATTCTTTGTGAGCGGTTCTGAAGGAAGGAGGTAAACCATTGTAAGACCACCTCATCTGCACCAATTCTCTCTCGGAGTGCATTTATGAGCAGATTGTGATCAACTGTATCAAAGGCTGCCGATAGGTCAAGGAGTATGAGTAGGCAGCCATGGTCTGCATGGAGTGAATTGTAGACATCATCTAGGACGTTCAGGATCGCTGTCTGTGCTGAAACCTTTTCTGAAGCCTGATTGGTGAGTATCTAGAAGGTTGTTGCCGTCAATGTGTTGGTTGAGAACACATCTTTCCAGGATTTTGGATAGGAGAGGGAGATTAGAGACCGGTCTGAAGCTGTTGGGGTTGTTTGGGTCCGCGCCTGTTTTTTTTAATAATGGCGTGACTTGTCAGATTTTTAGACAGTCTGGCATGATTCCAGTACTCAAGGAGCCATTTATAATCTTGGCCCAAAGTGGGACTAGGGTGAGGTTGAGCTTTTTAGCCAGTTGGGCGGGAATAGGGTCAGCTATGTGTGAAGAAGGTTTGGACCCGATAATCATTTCCGTGATGACTGCTTCGGAGATGGGGTTGAATGACTTCCAGCTGCACGGAGGGTGCCGAGGGGAGTGGTTTCCCTCGTTGCTATGAGGCGGGTTATCGTTGGATGACCTGAGGTGGTCATCAAGGGAGCGTTCAATCTTGGTGATTTTGTCGTGAAAGAACTTGGCAAAGGTGTCACATAGTTCTTTGGAAGCCTGCATGGTTGATGCTGGAGGTTTAGTTGTTTGATGATGTTAAAGAGTTCTTTGGGACGATTTTTGGCATTGTCTAGAGCACTACGGAAGAAGGTAGACTTTTCGTTCTTGATATGCATTTTATATTTCCCACGTTCTGATTTGAGTTGGTCAAGGTGGGTTGAGGCCGGGTTGTTCCGCCAGAGTCTTTCTGCAGCTCTGAGATGTCTTCTTTCAGAGTTTAGGTCTGTATTGAACCAGGCTCTCGATGGGTTGTTCCCGACTCTTTTTTGCTTCAGGGGGGCTACTTGGTCTAGTATGGTTGTCATTGTTGCATTGTAGTGTGTAGCGAGCTCAGTTGTAGATAGGTCATTCGCGTTGAGGGGGAAGTAGTGTTCTTACCCTTTCTTCCAGGTCATCAAGGGGAATCGGTTTTAGATTTCTCACCCAGTGAAGGGCATCCTGTGGACGGGGAAGGCAGTGAGACAGATAGTTGATGTGAAATAGGATGGTGTGGTGGTCTGACCAGTCGACAGGAAGGATGTGGTCGATAGTGACTATCTTCCTGAGCTATAATGGCATCTAGGATTGCGCCTCTATTATGCGTTTGTTCTGTGCAGTGTTGGATAAGGTTATTGTTGAGAAGAAGTTCGTTTAGGGATTGGATCAGGGTGTTATTTTCATCATTCCAATGTAGGCTGATACTGTGGTGGCATCAAGTGATGCTCACGAGATTCTGCGGTAGTAATGCCATGGTGGCGTGGAGTGATGCTGCGCTGATGCGGAGGTGCTGCGCTGATGCGGAGTTAGAGCTGTGCTAGTAGTGGGGTGGTGCTGCACTGGTGCTGAGGTCATGCTGAGTTATACTAACATAGTGCTAAGGTGGTGGTGTTCAGTGATGCTGAGTGATGCTCTGGTGATGCTGTGCTGGTGCCGAGTGATGCAGAGGTGGTGCTGTGGTGTTGAGTGATACTGAGAAGGTGTTGCTGAGTGATGCTGTTCTGGTGCTGCGCTGAGGTGGCAGTGCTGCGCTGGTATTGAGGTGGTGCTGTGGCTAAGGTGGTGCTGTGCTGGGGCTGAGTAATGTTGACGTGGTGCTGGTTTGGTGTTGTGGTAGTGAGGAGGTGCTGCTGAAGTGACGCTGACTGATGCTGATGTGGTGCTGTGCTGAGGTGGTCCTGCACTCATGCTGTGGTGGAGCTCAGGTGGTGCTGTGCCGAGTGATGAGGTGGTGCTGCACTGGGGCCGAGTGATGCTGAGGTGGTACAGTTGTGGAGTTGTAGTGGTGCTCAGGTGCTGCTGAGTGAAGCTCAGGTGATGCTGTGGTGGTGGTGATGAGTGACGCTGACTGATGCTGAAGTGGTGCTGTGCTCAGTGACGCTGACCGATGCTGAAGTTGTGTTGCGCTGATACAGTGCTGAGGCAGTGTTTGTGCAGATGCTGCAGTGGTGCTCAGGTAGTGCTAAAGTCGTGCTGAGTGATGCGGAGGTGGTGCTGTGCAGGTTTTGCGGTGGTGCTCAGGTGCTGCAGAGTGATGCTCAGGTGGTGCTGATGCTGTAGAGGTGATGAGTGAGGCTGACTGGTGATGCGCTGATGCTTAAGTGATGCTGAGGTGGTGGTGCTGAGCTGGTGCTCAGTGGGTGGTGAATGATCCTGAGGTGATGTTGGGTTGCTACGGAGGTGGTGCTGTGCTGATGCAGAGATGGTGCACAGTTCTCAGGCGATTTACTGCACTATTTGCATTTTATAATCTAGGACCTTTCTGCTCTGAAATTCCATCTGCTTACCCTCTAAAGAGGATAAAGTGCAACACGTTGACAGTCAAAACAACTATATAAACATCCATATAAATCAGTTTAAACACAACAGCACCAGTAAATACAATTTTATAGCTTAAAATAACTACGGTGGAGGGGAGCGAAGAGAAAGAGCGGCAACAAAAACAAGGCTTCAGAACACTAGGACGAAAAAACAAGTGCCTCGTTTAAAGTCAACAGCACTGTAAAATTCTGTGTGCAACTGCAATTGTATTAAACAACAGCCTATGAAACAAATACAAATTTGTACTGTTGAGATCTGGTTCCAACTCTGTTGCTGCTCTACGCACCCACCGTTCTGCCCTCCATAGACCCCAATTCTAACCGCCATCTTTCCCTCCAGTTTTCCTTCCACCCGCGCCCCCATTCTCACTGGCTGCATGCTGTTTCCCCTGCAGGTCTGCTTGGGAGACCCCGTCAGTGTCTGGTGGGCTGGGAGGGGGGGGGGGTGATGGTGAGGGGGGGTTATACATTTTCTCCCCCCCAACCTCGCTTCTGCTTGCATCCAGTAACATGCTACTTGCCTCATTCATTGCTAGCTCCCACGGCTCCGAAGAACAGTAAGGTGGCAGAGCAACTATATTTGTAAAGCTGTTATTACAGAAGATGCGTCTCCCTGTAGAAAATAAAATACCAGCCTTTTGCGCTTTTAGAACAACGCCAGGACCAGGGCAGGAGTCTCCGGAGCGTCTGGGCGGTGTCCTGGCAGCACATAGCTGCATTATCCCTTTGGCGGTGGCGCCGCCGTGCAGATCCGATAGCCGCGCTGCTGTACCCGCCCGGTACGGGCACTGAGGGGTGTCGGGTGACTGCGGGCTTGCAGTACAACCGGCGGAGGCGGCGACCTGTGTGGGCCCGAGTAACTGGGGCGGATCGGACCCCCGACGAGAGCGACTGACCCCCGGCGACGTTGGGAGGTGAGTGAGGGGTTGCCCGCTGTGGTGGAGGTGTTGGTGGGCCCCCCTTGCCACCGCGAGATCGCCCTGGTGCAGCCCGGGTATTACGGTACATCGCGGCAGTCAGCGGGAGCGCTCTTGAAGGTTGGAAGCCCCCGCGCTGCCGAGAGAACTTTAATGCTCTGGGTGATAAATTCATGTATACCCTCCCTATACAAAATGGCGACTCCCACAGCGCTGCCCACCGTGGTGGGTGATGTGCCCCAGCGCCCTTTCGGGGTCTGCGTGCGCCTCGAGAGCCTAGGGACACCGGGGGTGAGTCCGACCCTTCCCTTTCCACAAAGGGGTTTGGAAAAGGGGCCCAGGATGCCGGACCCCAACATGGCCGACACTGGTGACTCCTTCCCCCATGCTGAACTTTTACCTACTCATCCCTCCCTGGACTATGCCGGACATCAAGAGGACCTCCAGCTCTCGTTTTGCCGAACTTCAGACATTTCTCTTTTGCCGAACTGCCTTATCTCTTTCTCGCCCTCAGGTCCCCCTCTCGCCAATCTCAGCCTCCGACTCTTCTCCCCCTCCCACCCCTCTCTACCTCCTTTGATGTCTCATTTCTCCGTTCAATGTGTTAATATGTAATTTTGAGGTGCCCAAGCCTAATCGCTGGTAAAATGTAATCATGAGTGAAGTCACTACTTGTGTATATATGCTTAGATATTACTCTAACCACTAGTATATGTAGTGGACCTTTGTACTTACTACCATTCCTAGGAGTTTAGCGTTTATCCGTTTGTATCTCTTCCTTGAGTGACTTTGCAACTTGTACATTTGCAATTTTTGTCTGTGTGCATCTCTTCCTTGTGGGACTCTACAATTTGTACATTTACATTTTTTTTTTTTTTTTTAAGTCCTTATGTAACGCTACCGGTTCTTTTGTAAAGCCCTCTGACGCAGGGGGGAGGGTGCCGAACTTCTGACATTTCTCTTTGCTGGACTGCCTTATCTCTTTCTCCCCTCAGGTCCCCCTCTCGCCAATCTCAGCCTCCGACTCTTCTCCCCCTCCCACCCCCACCGCTCTCTACCCCCTTTGATGTTTCATTTCTCCGTTCAATCTGGTAATATGTAATTTTGAGGTGCCCAAGCCTAATCGCTGGTAAAATGTAATCATGAGTAAAGTCACTACTTGTGTATATATGCTTAGATATTACTCTAACCACTAGTATATGTAGTAGACCTTTGTACTTACTACCATTCCTAGGAGTTTAGCGTTTATCCGTTTGTATCTCTTGAGTGACTTTGCAACTTGTACATTTGCAATTTTTTTCTGCTTGTATTTCTTTTGTAACGCATGTAATCCAAAGTCCTTATGTAACGCTACTGGTTCTTTTGTAAAGCGCTCTGACACCTTTGGGTAATGTTCGCATTTCTTTTGTAACTCATGTAATACAAAGTCCTTATGTTACGCAACTGGTTCTTTTGTAAAGCGCTCTGACACCTTTGGGTAATGTTCGCGCTATATAAAATCGCATTAAATAAAAAATAAATAAATAAAAATGAAGTGTAAGCAGAAGACGGAGCTGGCTGGAGAGGTTAGTCTGCCTCCGCTCTCCCGTTCTGTTTATCTCCCAGAATGCTGATTTATGAGGAGGGTAATAAACCGGAAGTAACTTAGGCCGCTCGTGGGAGCTGGGCAGCAGTTGTGCGTGGAGGAGGGGACACACATCTGACACAAACCTGAGGCGGCTTCAGATATCCGATCCCTGCCATGTATCACCCCATAGATTAAAATCTATCACGGACCTGGTGCGGATGGAGGGAGGCTAACATTAATAGTAGGAAGAGGGCAGCAACATGAGGAACAGCAGGGTACAGACATCAGACTTAAGAGGGTCAAAAATATAAGACAACAGGAGGAGGGCGGGAGAGCGCATCAAGATGAACCTTTTAAATATTATTTAGTCTGAAAATGTGAAGTCTGTTCACAACCAAATAGAACTGAAAAATGTCAGGCTATTTCGTATTTAAATTCTGCTTCCTTACTCCACTGTTTGTTGTAACAGTCCAGTGCCAAGAATACCAGGAACGGTATATCCAGACACGCAGTGTCTGGTGTGTTTTTTTAAATATTGCAATTGTTCGCCTACCATATCAATTCCTATCTATGGGGAGAAACAGACATGTTGCTGCTGGATTGAAAAACACGTATGGTGATAAAAACACTCACAACAAGGAAAGAGGGGCGTCCACATGGGTACGACAGTGTTCTGCAATAAATTACATGCAGTCTAAAACAACCTAGAGACCGTCCGTGTGTAACCCTTACCAGGATATGGGGCTGAAGGATAAGTTACTTACCTGTAATCCTAGTACTCTTCCAGGGGTATACTCATCAGTCATAAGCACAGAATAGTCCGACCCATGTGCGGAGACCCCGGAGCATTAACAAAAAAATATATATATATAATATACACACATGTATATAAATATGCAGCCCCAAAATTAGGCTCAAATATGCCAATATTGCATTGTATTTTTCATTTGAAATAAATCATAAAATAACATTTCCATGATATAAAGAAATGTACTCCCAATTTGTTTGAACGCCGCCTTTATTTTCAAAGAAAAAGGCAAGGTGATAGCAGGCAGATTAGCCCAGAGGCTGCATATAGAACGCTTGCCCAAACTGAGCATCCGCCTGAGTATCAGAATCTAAGCAGTAATGGCGGGCAAAGGTGTGGACTGAGTGCCATGTAGCTGCTTTGCATATCTCTTGAATAGGTACATTTCTAATCAGAGCCGTAGTAGCGGCTTTACCCCTCGTAGAGTGAGCCCTTGGCTTGCCAGGGAGGTGCTTGTGCGCTAGCTGATAGTATCTTGTATCACATTATCATATCCATCAAGCGATGGACCTTCTAGGAGAGGGAAAAACCAGTATGCAGTGGACCATAGTTAACAGAGACGGTCCGACTTTCTTATATCCTTCGTTCTGTCCAGACAGAATTTTAGCACCCTTTTTAGACCAAGTGAATCTAGCGCCCTCTCAGGAGGCGTGGTAGGATTTGAAAAAAATGTGGGGAGGGTGATTGAGTGATTAATATGAAAGTCTGAGATCACCTTAGCTAGGAAGCTCGGGTAAGTTCTCAGAACCACTCGATTCACATGGAAAACGAGATAAGGCTCTACAGAACATAAGGCCTGAATCTCGCTTACCCTGCAAGCAGAGGTAATTGCCACTAGAAAAGAGGCCTTCCAAGAGAGGTGCTGCAGAGAAGCTTTGTGAATAGGTTCAAAGGGGGACCCATTAATTTAGAGAGGACAAAATTAAGTTCCCAGGCAGAGGAAGGTCATCAAATTGGTGGGTAGACCTTTCTTAGCCCTTCCAGGAAGTCTTTAACAACTGGCATTTGAAAGAAAGAGACCCGAGTGGGAGACTTTCTATAAGCTGTAATTGCTGCCAGATGTACTCTAATAAAAGAACTGTAAACCTGCTTTAGCCAAGTACAAAAGATATGGTAAAATAACCTGTTCTTGGCCCAGGATAGGGTCATGCTCGGTAGCTGTGCACAACAGATAAAAACGCTTCCATTTGAAAGCGTAGGACTTTCTCGTCAAAGGCCTTCTCGCTTCCTTTAAGGTCTGCATACAGTCCTGCGAGAGTCCTAAGTGACCATATTGGAGGAACTCAGGAGCCATGCTGTCAACCTCAGGGATGGGAGGTTGGGATGAAAAACTTTCCCTCCTGACTTGATTAACAGATCTAGATGGCATGGCAGCCTCCTGTGCGGCGTCTTGGACAGGTGTAGCAGGTCCGTGTACCACCACTGGCGAGGCCACTCTTGCGCAATCAGGATCATCTCCGTCCTGCATTTGCATAGTTTGTTGATCACCAGTGGTATGAGAGAGACTGGTGGAAAAGCGTAGAGTAATTTCTCTGACCAGTCGATCAAAAGTGTCTTTCCTCTGGGGCCTGGCTGAGGGTACCTGGATGCGAAGGCGCGGCATTTTGTGTTTGTGGCGTGTGCAAATAAGTCTGTCTGGAAGTTGCGGCTTAGGTCGTCCGCTTGTGCATTGAGGGCGCCTGGAAGGTGAACTGCTGATATAGACATGTTCATCGCCAGTTGGCATTTCCAAATCGCTTGAGCCTCCAGAGACAGGGGTTTGTATCTGGTCCCTCCCGGTTTGTTCAGGTAGTACATCGTTGTGGTATTGTCCTTCTGAACCAACAGGGAACATGATTATGCAGGGGAAAAAACGCTTTGAGAGCCAGATGTACCGCTCAGTTCTAGCATGTGGATGTGGTAAGTTTTCTCCTTTTCTGACCACACCCCCTGTACCTGAAGAGATCCCATGTGAGCCCCACAACCCCGAAGGGACGCATCCGTGACAAGAGTTTGTTTGGAGAGTTCCTGGTGGAAAGGAACTCCTTTAAGCAGATGAGAACGTTGCATTCACCATCTTATTGAGATTTTGACTGCGTGAGGAAGTTATGGTGTCCTCCCAGCAGTTGGAAACTTGAGACCATTGGTCCTCTAGAGCTTGTTGTAACAGTCTCATCTGCAACCTAGCATTTGGCACAATGAATATGCATGACACCATCGAACCCAGCAGCGAGGATACCTGCCTGGCTGTGGGATGAGGCGTTCAGGAGAGTATGACCTTTGTGGAGTATTAATCATAGTCTCTCCTCCGAAGGACACGCTCTTGCGTTTGCAGCGTCTAGAGTAGCGCCCAAGTAGTGTATCCTCTGAGTTGGGTTGCGGATAGATTTCTTGAAGTTTACACACAGGCCCAAGTGGTTTAAGATTTGAATGCAGTATCTCAGATGTTACTGCAAGAGACTGGGAGAGGCACTCTTGAGTAACCAATCGTCTAGGTAAGGATAGAAGATCTTTTGCTTTCGCAGGAAGGCAGCCACCATCGCCATGCATTTTGAAAAAGTGCGAGGAGCAGACTTGAGTCCGAAAGGCAAGACTTTGAACTGGAAGTGGTACGACTATCCTGAATCGTAGAAACGTCTGGTGCTTTTGAGAAATTGGGATGTGAAAGTAAGCATCCTGAAGGTCTATGGAGCACATCCAGTCCCCTTGATGAATATGTGGAATGATCTGGTGTAATGCCAACATCCTGAATCTTTGAGGAAAAATTTGTTTAAGAGTCTCAGATCTAGTATGGGCCTGAACTCCTTGTTTAGACCTTTCTTTGGAACCAAGAAGTAGCGGGAATAGATCCCCTGCTGATGTTGCCAGGGAACCGTTTCAATGGCATATTTTTGTAACAGGATGGAGACCTCCTTTCGCACCAGATCTAGCCGATTGACTAGGGTTCTCCGAGGAGGTACAGAGGGTGGAGGAGACTTGAATTCTGATTGAGTACCCATTCCACACAATATTGAGTACCCAGTTGTCCTGCGTTATTTTGATCCACTCGTCCAAGTGAAAACTTATATTCTCCGCCACCCCCCCGCCAGAGTGGGTAACAGAGTTGGGGAAAGCAAGAACCCACTGCTTAGGCTGTTTTGCCGCAGGGGTTGTTTGCCCCCTTTTTCTCTACCGGGCCGTCGCTGGTGGTAATGCAATTTCGCATGGTGATGCTGCAATGACCAATGAGGGGTTTGAACCCTCTGCTGGTATTGACGGCGATCATAAGGTTGGTAACGATGTCAGAAGTCATTCCTTTTCTCCAAACCAACAGCCTTCAAGGTGTCCAATTCGGATTTCATCCTGGACATCTCATCTACATGAGAGCCAAAGAGAGAGGTACCGTTGAAGGGGAGGTTGAGAATTGTGTTGGGCCTCTGGTTTCAAGCCCGTGAGTCTCAGCCAGGAGGATCGCCTAGTGCAGATACCATGGGAATAACCATGGAAAGGTCTGAGGCATTTGCTGCAGCACTGATGACCTGATTGGCGACGAGCCCTCTTTCATGCAGGATCTCCTGAAAATCCTGCCGATCTTCTTTCGGTAACTTCTCTGTAAATCTTGCGAGAGAGACCCATAGCGAACGGTCATATCGACCCAGCAGTGCAGAAGCGCTGGCCACTTTCATGTAAGAGGCAGGTGTTGCACATTATCTTACCAATGGAGTCCATGGTTTTGCTGGCTTTGTCGGGAGGAACAGGGCGATACTCTTATTGGTGGAGTAGATGACAAAGAAGGGGAATAATCGGCCTTTGAAAATCTGGAGTCAGAGGACCATGAAGGAGACCTGCGTCTTCGCTCTCTAGGCGAACGGTGCAGAGATCTAGAGCTACTAATAGGAGACCTTGATCTATGTCTCCTCGAGGCTGTGGACTTACGAGGTGTGGCAGGTAGTACCAGCCTATCCGGAGAATGAGACGGCGAATATATTTGAGAATATTCTGAGCCAGGAGTCATTATCTCATCTTCCAGTCCCTTAAGCTCTTCAGCCATCTCGGAGAAAGGTTAGTTGGAGGTGAATGGTGTTCTGGAGCCGGGGAACCTTACGGCGTGATCTGCACAATTTGTAGGTCCGGGGAGGACAAAGCACTCCGACGTCATACCCTCCGATGTTAGATCCTGAATTTCCCTCGATGTCGACACTGGTGATCGATCTATTCTTTGCCTCTTATCAGGTGGAGACATGCTGGCGGATGTAGGCCTCGCAGTCGACCGCCTCGACGTTGAAGCTGTCCTTCTCGATGTCGAAGGAGACCTTCTCTCCTGAGCCGTTTGACGGTAACCTTCCCGACGGCGATCTTAACGCACAAGTTACTAACTTGTGTAACGATATATCTGTAAGAGACAGTAGTTAGCGACAGATTCCTTACCTTAGAATATCCCCAGGCGGCAGGCTGGATCCGGAAAGTTTTTGCGTAGCAGTACCCTTGCGTGTCGGTAGGCGGCGTCATGCGGCTCCGCGTCCGTCGTCGGGACCGCCGGGATGACGTCGCGGGCAGCACTTAGACGCCGCCCCTGCGCGCTGTCAGTTCTGTACACGACTTTCCGCGCCAGGAACGCAGAGCCATGCAAGAAGCTGACATAGGTGTCTGAAAAATACTAGGGCCCTGAAAGGGATGTCCTTAACCCTAGAAATCAGTTTGCAGAACGGGGAGGATGGGTGGGGCGGTGAGGAATCTGTCACTAACTACTGTCTCTTACAGATATATCGTTACACAAGTTAGTAACTTGTGCATCTGAAAGAGACACGTTAGTGACAGATTCCTTACCTTAGAATAGATACCCCAGCAATACCAACCCCGGTGGTGGGTCTGCGAACAGATTCAGATAAGGAAGTCCCAGAGGACAGAACGGCCAAAGAAGCCGTCCCTCCGGACCTGACTGTCAAGGCAGTAATGTTTGGTAAACGTGTGCAGCGAGGCCCACGTAGCTGCCTGACATATATCCTGTAACGGAACACCGCGGCCTAAAGCCGTGGTAGCAGCCGTAGCCCTGGTGGAATGGGCACGCAACCCAACAGGAGGCTCCTTCTTAGCCAAAGAATAGCAGGCTTTGATACACAAGGTGACCCAGCGGGAGATGGTCCTTTTGTGTACCGCCCGACCTTTTTTGGCGCCCACGTAGCCAACAAAGAGCTGGTCATCCACCCGGAACTGTTGTGTGCGGTTGATGTAAAAGGAAAGCGCACGTTTTGGGTCCAGACGGTGGAGCCGCTCTTCCTCTCTGGAAGGATGCGGAGGCGGAAAGAAGGTGGGCAAAGTGATGGTCTGCCCAATATGGAAGGCAGTAACCACCTTTGGCAAGAAGGACGGACGCGTCCTAAGAACAACCTTGTCTGGATGAACAGACAGAAAGGGAGGTTTGCATGAAAGAGCCTGGAGCTCACTCACCCGCCGAGCGGAGGTGATGGCCACCAGAAATGCTGTCTTCAGAGTAAGAAGACGAAGAGGACAGTTATGTAGAGGCTCAAAGGGAGCGCACATTAAGAAGGTAAGAACCAAGTTCAAGTCCCACTGAGGCATTACAAATGGAACAGGAGGAAAGAGGTGTGTAATGCCTTTAAGAAACCTGTTAACCACAGGGGACTTGAAAAGGGAGGGCTGATCAGGAAGGCTGAGGAAGGCCGATATCGCACAAAGATAGCCCTTGATGGTACCCAGGGCAGAACCCTGTTGGGCCAGAGAAAGAAGGAACAGAAGAACCTCAGAAAGAGGGGCAGAAAGGGGATTCACAGCCTTTGCTGTGCACCATGCCACAAACTTGTTCCTCCTGCAGGCGTATACCACCTTAGTGGAGGGACGCCTGGCTGCCAGAATCACATTACAAACTTCGGGAGGCAGGTCGAAAGGAATCAACTGCCGCCGCTCAATCTCCACGCAAGCAGGTGGAGGCTGGACCGGTTCGGGTGGAGGACCGTCCCCTGCTGCTGCGACAGAAGATCCTCCCGAAGAGACAGACTGATCAGGGGAAATCGACGCTCATACTGAGTAGCTCGGGATACCAAACTCTTCGAGCCCAGTCCGGAGCCACCAGAATGACTTGAGCCCGGTCGCGCCGAATCTTCTTCAACACTCTGGGTAGAAGTGGTATAGGCGGAAAGGCGTACAACAGACCGCAACTCCACTCGCGACAAAAAGCGTCACCGAGCGAGTGCCGCCTTGGAAATTCAAACGCGCAGAACTGCTGACATTGCACGTTCTCTTCGGTGGCGAACAGATCTAACCAAGGCTCTCCCCACTGCTGAAAGAGACCTTGCGCCACCTCCGAGTGAAGACGCCATTCGTGATCCATCATGCACGTGCGGCTGAGTTCGTCCGCCCTGGCGTTCAGGGAACCTGCCAGGTGTTGAACCATCAGGAATATGCCCTGATGTTCCAGCCATGTCCAGAGGCGCAGAGCCTCCTGACATAGGGTCCACGACCCCACCCCGCCCTGTTTGTTGCAATACCACATGGCGGTGGTGTTGTCTGTGAACACCTGCACTACCTTCCCTTTGACAGAGGGAAGGAATGCCTTGAGTGCAAGTCGGATCGCCCGGATCTCCAGAAGGTTGATATGGAGCCGGGACTCCGCCGGAGACCAGAGGCCTCTGATCTCCGCCTCTCCCATGTGACCGCCCCATCCCAGAAGGGACGCGTCCGTCACAACTGTGTGCTCTGGCTGGGGAAGGGAGAGGGATCTGCCCATGACCCATTGCCGGTTCGAGAGCCACCACTGCAACTGTTTTGCAGTCCCCTCCGAGATCTGGACGTGATCGGACAGGTTGCCCTGGTGCTGCGCCCACTGGAACTTCAGGTCCCACTGCAGAGCCCACATATGCCATCTGGCATGATCGACCAGAAGGATGCAGGAGGCCATGAGGCCCAGCAGCCTCAGGGTCATCCGTACCGAAACCCAGGATAAAGGCCGAAAGATCGGAATCAGCCTGAATATCCCGGACTCGTCGTTCGGGAGGATAAACCCGAAACTGTGTCGTTTCCAGAACTGCTCCGATGAAAAGGAGCTGTGGAGAAGGAATCAGGTGCGACTTCGGCACGTTGATGGAGAACCCCAGCGAGTGCAGGAGTTCGGCCGTTGTCTGGAGGTGGGAGACGACTGCCTGGGACGAGCCCGCTTTCAGCAGCCAGTCGTCGAGGTAGGGGAAGACTGGAACCCCTGCCCGGTGCAGATGGGCTGCGACCACCGCCATCACTTTCGTGAACACCCGAGGGGCGCTGGTAAGGCCAAAAGGGAGCACGGTGAACTGAAAATGCTCGAGGCAGGTAACGCCGGCAGGACGGGGATGTGGAAATATGCATCCTGCAAGTCCAACGCTACCATCCAGTCCCCAGGGTCGAGAGCAGTCAAGACCTGAGCTAGGGTGAGCATCTTGAAGAAAACGAGTTACTTACCTGTAGCTTTAGTTATCCAGTATTGGTATCTTTCATAGATTCACATGCTTAGAATCATCCCCGCCGACGAGGTGGGAGTCTCTCGGTACAATAAAATATATATATCATAGTCATAAAACATATATATATACGCTATGTACAGTAAAGTCACTACATTAGCCTATCCTAGTCCTTTTGTAAAAAAGAACCAAACTTGGAACACAGCCAATCAGGCTGCAGCACCTTCTTAGAACCTTCCCCGCAGAGAGGCACACCCTCAGATTTTCGTAGCACAAGTGACAGTAATATACCAGTAATAAGGTAAGCCTCTCCGGGAGGAGGAGGTGGGTCGCATGTGAATCTATAAAGATACCAATACTGGATAACTAAAGTTACAGGTAAGTAACTCGTTTTCTTATCCAGTATTGGGGTATCTTTCATAGATTCACATGCTTAGAATCAGAATAGTTAGCAGTAAAACATCCTTAGTCGCATAGTGGATGGTGGGTATCATAAGAAAAAACCATAGATACCTCGTAATACCAATACAGCCATGTAATATATCATTCTATCCCCAATAAGGGAGAAACATTACAAAATATGCATAAGTATAAATATATATATAAAATTACACAGAATAATAATAATACTCATGTATATATTAACATGCAATAACGTAATCACCTCCAAACAGAGGCTTACCTTATTTAAAAAGGTTCTGCAACACTGCTTGACCCACGGCTGATTCTGCCTCTGTCGCCAGATCCAGACAGTAATGCCGGGTAAAAGTGTGCACAGTTTTCCAGGTTGCAGCACGGCAAATCTTGTCTATAGGTACTCCGGAAAATAGAGCAGTAGAAGAGGACACTGCCCTTGTAGAATGAGCCTTAGGTCTTGAAGATAAAGCATGTCCAGCCTTATTATGGCAAAATTGGATAGTAGATGCAATCCACCTTGCAATAGTGGATTTCGTAACCGCTGTTCCAGGCTTTTGACCACCATAAGAAATGAATAGTTGATCCGATTTCCTGATGGATACAGTTTGTGAAATATAAAATTTCAGACACCTTTTAACGTCCAAGGTATGCAAAGTCTTTTCAGCAGAGGAAGACGGGTTGGCAAAGAAAGAACGCAGTATCACAGGCTCATTAAGTTGGAATGTAGAGGGAACTTTCGGAATAAATGTAGGATTAGTTCTGAGGAGAACATAATCATTGGTAAATTTCAAAAAAGGTTGTTTGATAGTGAAAGCCTGAATTTCGCTGACTCTCCGAGCAGAGGTGAGTGCCACTAAAATCGCCGTTTTCCAAGAAAGGTATTTGAGGTCAGCCTTGTGAACAGGCTCGAATGGGTGTTTCATAAGTTGTTGTAATACCAGATTAAGCCTCCATTCTGGAGGAGGAGCTTTGACAGGTGGAAAAGTTCTGAATAGTCCTTTTAAAAATTGTTTGATCAGGCGATTAGAGCAAAGGGATGCAGCTCCTGCAGAACGTCTGTAGGTTGAAATAGCCGCTAAATGCAACTTGACAGAAGCAAACATAAGACCAGACTTAGATAATGACAGGAGATAAGGCAGAACTTTATCTGGAAAACATCGAACAGGATGTATATCCTTGTCAGCACACCAGGCACAGAATCGTTTCCATTTCAACGCATAGGTCTTTAGGGTAGAAGGAGCTCTTGCCCTAGCAAGAATATCTCTGCAGTCCTGGGGTAGGCCTATCTCCTTGAATTCTGTGAATCCAGAAACCATGCATGAAGATGCAATTGGACTGGACGAGGATGAAGAATCTGGCCCTTGCTCATCGACAACAGGGTCGGAACTGCAGGAAGGCGGTATGGCCTGCGTTTGGATAGCAAGAGAAGCTCCGTGAACCAATGCTGACACGGCCACCGCGGACCAATTAGAATCATGCAGCAAGGCTCCATCTTGAGTTTGCGTAGGAGTCTTGGGACCAACGGAAAGGGGGGAAATGCATAAGCAAAGATCCCTGTTCACCTCATTATGAAGGCGTTCCCCCACAAGCCCTCTTCCGGTTCCCAACTGGCAAAGAACGGGCACTTTCGATTGGTTTTGGAGGCAAAGCGATCCAGATGTGGTTTCCCCCACATATGAAATATGTGATCCACTACTGACTGATCCAATTCCCATTCGTGACAGGACTTAGACGTCCTGCTCAGGGTGTCCGCTAGAGTGTTGTGAATTCCTGGCAAATGTTCCACTTTGATTGTGATGTTGTGATACAGCAGCCATTCCCAAATGCTCTGAGCTTCTTGAGACAGAATGTGTGAACGGGTACCTCCCTGCTTGTTTAAGTAATGCATGCAGGTGGTGTTGTCGGTTCTGATGAGAACTGTTGACCCTTGAAGCCTTGGGAGAAAAGATTGCAACGCCAGGAAAATGGCTCGAAGCTCCAGGAAGTTGATATGCATTTTTGCCATCGCCGAGGACCACCTTCCTCTTATGCATAGATCTTGAAGGTGCGCGCCCCATCCTTCTAGGGAGGCGTCTGTGGTCAGGATGAACTCCGGCACAGAAGGAAGAAAAGGAAGCCCGATAAAGACATTCTTGGAGCGCATCCACCAAAGAAGAGCTTTCCGCATAGTTGGAGTTATTATAACTATGTCGTCGAACGACCCCGAGATCTGCAGCCATTGACTGTCCAGCTCCTCTTGGATCGGCCTCATCCTTAGACGGGTGTGAGGTACTAGTAGTATTGCTGAGGAAAGTATTCCCAGGAATGACTTGATGGTTCTCACAGAAGCGAACCGTTTTCTTTTGAGGTCTGATGCCAGAGAAATCAGACGTTCTTGCCTTTCTTTGGACAAGAATGCCTTGTCCTGAATAGTATCTAGTATCGCTCCCAGAAATTGAATCCTTTGTGAAGGGACGAGGACTGATTTTTGGATGTTGAGGGCCAGACCCAGAGACTGAAATAGTTGAAGGCATGTGGACGTTGCTCGAGATGCCTGCCGACAAGTAGGTGCCTTTATCAACCAATCGTCCAGATAAGGGAACAATTGTATGCCTTGAAGTCTGAGATAAGCCGCCACCGGGCCATGAACTTGGTAAAGACTCTCGGGGCTGAACGCAGGCCGAAAGGGAGGACTTTGAACTGAAAATGAGCACCTGCTACAGTAAAACGAAGGAATTTCCGATGTTTGGGATGAATGGGGACATGGAAATATGCGTCCTGGAGATCCAATGTTGTCATGAAATCTGCATGGTCCAGAAGCTGAAGGATTTCTTGAAGCGTGACCATGCGAAAGGATTTCTTTTGAAGATATTTGTTCAGCTTCCTTAGATCCAGGATAGGTCTCCATTCTCCAGACTTTTTCTTTATCAGGAAAAAGCGGGAGTAAAATCCCTTCCCCACTTGAGAGCGAGGCACTCTTTCTCTCGCTCCCTTTGAAAGCATAATCTTTGCTTCCTTCCTGAGAAGAACAAGATGTGAAGGTTGTTTGTTTAAAGGTGGATGAGGAGGGTGGGTACTGATAAATTCCAGTGTATGCCCGAATTTGAGGATATCCAAGACCCACTTGTCTGTGGTTAACCTTTTCCAATTGTTGACATATTGGGATCTTGAAAAGAGGATGCAGCAGATCCGTTGCAGGTGCTAAGAAGTCGTCACTGCCTTCTAGCAGAGTCTCTGCCTTGAGATTGACGTCTTCTATTCTGCTGTCTGTAAGCGGCAGCTGGCGGATTTCTATAGGACTGCTGCTGTTGTTGCTGTTGGTAATTATATCTTCCTTGGTTACCTTGGCTTTGGTATCTCTGATAGCCACCACGAAAGGAATACGATCCTCTGCCTCTGGATCCTCGAAAAGGAGTCTTTCGATACTGTAAAGTGCCAAGGGCTCTAGCTGTGTCAGTATCTTTTTTGATGTTCTGTAAAGCCTTATCAATATGCTTTCCGAAAAGCATATCACCATCAAATGGCATGTCCAAGATTTTAGTTTGGACTTCAGGGCGGAAGGTGGTAGATTTTAACCATCCCTGACGTCTAAGGACTGCTGCTCCTGCAAGTTGGCGAAAGCCCAAGGAGGCTATGTCCATAGAAATATCTATAATTTCTGATGCAGCCCTTTCTCCTTCAAGAAGAATTTTCTTCGCCTCTTGTTTTTTATCGTCAGGTAAGTAATCGAGGTATGGGGAGATATCAGACCATAGCTGGCGGTCATACCTCGCTAGAATCGCCAAATAATTTGTTGCACGAACTGAGGCACCCGCCATGGTGGTGAAACGCTTACCGATGTTATCAAGACATCTTCCATCCTTATCTGGCGGTGAAGTCACAGGAATGGATGGATTCCGAGACTTCCGTTGAGCCGCTTGTGCAATAACGGAATCTGGTGTAGGATGTCCGGAGAGGCAAGCAGGAGTATTATCCGGTGCTTTGTATTTCTTATCGATTCTAGGGAGAATCGCAGGAACTGAAAACGGATGTTTCATTATCTTAGCTCCCTCTTCCCAGATTGTGATCTATTATGGGAATGGAACGCACTGACTTCCTACCCTGGTCCTTAAAATCGTAAAGAAAACAATCCGTTTCCTTCGCAGTTACGGTAAGATGAAACCGGGTTGCTGCCCTCTCCATAATTGCGTGAAATCCTCCAATATCCTCCGGAGGGGAATCTATTGCCTGAGGAACTGGTGAAGATGGCGTAGGAATTAAATATTCATCCCATTCATCCACAGTTGTGGGTGAGTTTGGTAGTTCTCCCTCTTCAGCCACAGTATCCCCATCATCATGGGATAGATGCTGCGCAGGTAGGACTTCCTGCGGTTGAATAATAGGTGTTGAAGTACTTGCAATCTGCAAACCTGTAGGTGCAGTAGGTTGTGCTTGTATAGGTGCCGCTGGTGGGAAACGTGTATGGTAATCTCTCAGCATAGCAGTTAGATCCTGCATTAAGGCAACAGGCATTTGCACCATAGGTTCATGCTGAAATGAAGGCTCTTGAGGACCTTGCAGAGACTCGCAATACTCTTCCTCATCCTCCTCATCCTGATATTTAATCCGGAGTGGAGAAGGGTTACGTGCTGGGCTAAAAAGTCCATCATCATCAGACTCCTCTAAATAGTGACTAGGAGGCAAGGGAGAAATATGTGAAACGTCCTGGTAATAATTTTTTGAAGATTGGAATGATGATGTTAATCTTGACAACACTGGCGTAATTTGTAAAGATGCAGGTCTTTTACGCTTCAGCGCCGTCGAAATATACATTGACGGTGAACTAGCCTCAGAAATAGCCATAATGGAAGTTGTCGTCGACGTTGTAACCATTGACGTCGTCGACGGAAATCCCATCGTCGACGAAGTTGTTGTCGTCAAAGTTGCTGTCGTCGTCGACGGCGAACTCGTCGACGGAAGGTGTTTCACCGTCGACGGCGGCCCCGTCGACGGTGGGCTCGTTGACGGAATTTGGATCGTCGTCGACGGCGGCTTCGTCGACGGGAGCTGTATTATCGTCGACGGTGGAGCCGTAGACGGGAGACTCGTCGTCGACGTCGAGAGTGTCGACGGCATGGGCCCTGTCGACGACGATGCAGGCGTCGATGTTATGGGCATCGTCGACGGCGATGATACAATCGTCGACGGGAATTTCTTCGTCGACGAGGAATCACTCACCGTCTGAGGAGATTTCATCGTCGACGGTGCTTTTTTCGACGGGTTCCTGACCGACTCAGAGTTTTTTGCTGTTTTGGAGCAATTTTAACAGGAATCTTCATTTTTTCCACAGTTTTCACCTCTGAAGAGAATGAAAGCTTCTCTTTTTTAGAAAAAGAGTGACCCGTCTCGGAATGAGACTTCTTCAAGATCTTGCTCTGTCGCTCAGGGGATCATCAGATCTATCTCTCTTTTTGGCAAGAGGGGTGGACGCCTGAGGACTATCACTGCCATCATCTCCTGAAACAACGTCAGAAGTAGCCTTCAACTTCTCCAGCCAAACCAGCAATCTTCCTTCTCTGTCTTTTAAAGTCTTGGCAGGAAAGGTTCTACAAATCCTGCAGTCCTTGACTTTATGAGCTGGATAAAGACAATAGATGCATTCTTTGTGGGGATCCTCAAAATGCAGTCTCTTCTTCCCACATGAAGGACAGGGCAAAAACAAGCTTTTCTTTGAAGAATCAGACATAATTACTTACAAAGTTCAGCCAAAGGTGAAGAAAAAACTGAGCAGAGCTCAGGGAGACTCCCTGTCACACGACGTGCAGTAGAAAATCTGAGGGTCTGCCTCTCTGGGGGGGAAGGTTCTAAGAGGGTGCTGCAGCCTGATTGGCTGTGTTCCAAGTTTGGTTCTTTTTACAAAAGGACTAGGATAGGCTAATGTAGTGACTTTACTGTACATAGTAGCATATATATATATATATATATATATATATGTTTTATGACTGATATATATATATATATATATATATATATATATATATATATTTTATTGTACCGAGAGACTCCCACCTCGTCGGAGGGGTTGATTCTAAGCATGTGAATCTATGAAAGATACCCCAATACTGGATAACTTCTCCTTCCGGAGGAAGCGATTGACGTTCCTGAGGTCCAAGATAGGACGAATGTCCTCCTGGTCCTTTTTGGGCACCAGAAAGTAGTGGGAGTAGCAACCACGTCCTACTTCTGGGGTCGGAACACGCTCGGTGGCCCTCTTGGCCAAGAGGGCCGCAACTTCCTTTTGAAGAAGCACCAAGTGATCCCCTGACATGCGGTGGAATTGAGGTGGCATGGCTGGGGGATGGTCACGAAGGGGAGGGAGTAGCCCCTTCGGACAATGTCCAAGACCCACCTGTCCGAGGTGATGGCACGCCAGTGGTGAAGGTGATGGCGGACCCTGCCCCCTACTGGCGTGCCGTGCACCTGAAAGGAAGGACTAGGAGGGCTTGGAGGCCGCGTACGGGGCGGGGTTGGTGGCCTGACCCGCACGCTGGTTGCCTGACCTGCCACGGCGGGAGCCACGTCCTCGGCCACGCGAAGACGCTTGCTGGGCGGGCCAGTAGCTGGGCAGCGGACGTGACTGGGCGCCCCTTCCGTGGCCACGAAAGGGGCGAAAAGCAGACTGTTGCTGAGGGCGCACAGCAGAAAGGCCCAGGGACTTGGCTGTAGCCCGCGAGTCCTTAAAGCGCTCCAGCGCATGGTCTGCCTTTGTCCCAAAAGACCGACTCCATCAAAGGGCATGTCCATAAGAGAGTTTTGGACATCACCCGAGAAACCAGTGGTCCTCAGCCAGGCGTGACGGCGCAGCGCCACTGTCGTCGCAAGCGATCTGCCTAGCGAGTCGGCGGTATCAAGGCCACATCTGATGGTGTACTTTGCCGCATCTCTTCCCTCCGCAATGGTGCGGGAAAGCAGTGTCTGGACCTCCTCAGGACACTGGGGCAGAACTTGCGCCACCGAGTCCCACAAGGAGTGGGAATATCGGCCCAAGAGGCAAGTGGTGTTGACTAACCGCAAGCCAGCACTGGCGGAAGAAAAGACCTTCTTCCCAAATTGATCCAGGCGTTTGGATTCCCTATCCGGGGAGCGGTAGGGAAGGCGCTTTGGGAAGCAGAGGCTTGGACCACCAAGCTCTCAGGGGTGGGATGTAGAGAGAGGAACAGGGGGGGGGTCGCCCGGAGCAGGGCGATGGCGTCGGGCCACGTTCCTATCCACAGGAGCCCCTGTGGTGGGCTTGGACCAGGTGCCCAAAAGAACGTCTGAAAGCGCCTCGTTGAACGGCAGCAGTGGCTCCGAGGAGGTAGCCGCTGGCTGAAGCACTTCCATCAGGATGTTAGTCCTGACAGCCACTGTAGGCAACTGGAGGTTTAAGGCCCCAGCTGCTCTACGCAACACCGTTGCAAAGTTTGCTCCCTCCTCCGTTGCCACGGATGGAGGAGACAGCATGCCAGAGTCAGGGGAGGTGTCCAGCCCACTGGCATCCCCAAGTTCCTCAGTCCAGTCCTGATCAAACTCACACTGTTGTGTGAGAGGGTCATCAGACCCCTCCCAGTTATCTCCGTCCTCCAATTCAGGTTCAAAATAAGGAGGAGGAGGGACATGCGGGACAGAAAGTCCCAGCGGCGGAGCCGGCGTCGTGCGACGCCGGTCCGGCGCCATGTCCGGATCCGGAGAGAACCGGGGAACAACGCCGCCCGGAGCCCCGGGCGGCGTTGGGAACGGCACCGGAGACATCGGCGCCGGCGTAGTTAGGTCAACCGGCGTCGATGGGGGTTGCGGCAGCACCGGAGCCGGGATTGAGGCCAGGACCGAGGCTGGTGTTACAGGCGGCGCCGGGGAAACCCCATGAGGGCCCGAAGGCGCATCGGGGGGACCTTGAGGCCCGAAGAGGCGGGCCATGGCCGACAGGAATCCCTGTATCTCGGCCGGAGTCGCCCCCGAACCCGAGAAGGACGGGTAATGCGGGGGCGGCTCCACAGGCACTCCCGGAGCCGCGGGGACGGTGCCGATAGGAGCCTCAGCCGAGTCGCGAGACCGGCGAGGCGAAGCCGCCGAGCGATGACGCTTCTTAGACTTTATGCTTCGACTTACCGGAGGAGTGCGAAGACTTGGACCTCGACGACCGATGAGGACTCCGCGACCGGCCCCTCGACCTCTCACGTGACCGGGGCTTGGTGCGGCGCGGAGCCGACTGCCGGACCTCGAGGAGCTTTCGAGACCGCTCTCGCAAAGCCTTCGGGTGCAAGGCCCGGCAGTCGGGGCACGACTTCGTGTCGTGGCCGAGGCAGTAGAGATACTAAGTGCGGGTCTGTGATCGACATCATGCGACCACAGACGTCGCAGGGCTTGAAGCCGGGCATCCCTACCGACACCTTCGGAGTCGAGAGACTCGTGGTGAAAAATCACCAAAAAGCTAGTCAAAAAAGATGACTAGGGCACTGCTCTTCCCGGATCTGCGCTTACTGGCGCGGAAAAAGAAGAACGGATGTCAGCGCGCAGGGGCGGCGTCTAAGTACTGCCCGCGACGTCATCCCGGCGGTCCCGACACGGAGCCGCACGACGCCGCATACCGACGCGCAAGGGTACTGCTACGCAAAAACTTTCCGGATCCAGCCTGACGCCTGGGGATATTCTAAGGTAAGGAATCTGTCACTAACGTGTCTCTTTCAGATGGGGATGATAGAGCTCGCCCTGCCATCGGCGATGAAACAATCGATTGACTTAACAAGGCCTACCGACGTCTGAGTTTTCGGCGTCGTCTGAGGTGCCCTCGACATCAGTGGTGTCCTCGACGTCGGCACCAAGGTCTTAGACGGTGACTGCCCATGTCGGCAATGAGCCTTCGACGTCGAACGTCTGCCCTCACCCCTCGTCAGCAAGCCTGACTTGGACGTCAAGAGGGGGGGGGGGGGGGGTCGACGTCAGCCGATGGGAGGCTGACATGTGTCTAGATTTAGACTTTGCCGTACCTGGAGCCGTCCGTTTCGATGGCGATAGGGTCTTAGACGCCGACTGCAACATCAGAGACTTAGAGGCTGAAGAAGAGCACAGTGATATTACCGACGTTGATCTTTACCTCAATGGCGAATTTGACCGATGCTTTTTTTCTTCCCATTTCTTGTGCTCGGACCTTCGAGAGGAGGGCTCTTTAGATGGATGTCCTTCCAGGCCACTTACAGACTCCTTTCCTCTCTCCTGCATGGCATGCAGCTTGATCTTCTCCTTTTCATGAAGGGTTCTTCTGGAAAACTGCTGGCAGTAGTAGCACTTGTCAGGTCTGTGTGAAGATGGTAGGCACACAATACAGACCGAGTGCGGATCTGACTTAGCCATCTTCTTCCCACAGGAAGGGCACTTATTAAATAAAGCTGGCATTTCTGACAGGAAAAATAGCTGAAAAGTCAGAAAAAATGATGGAAATAGTACTACAAGTACTAAAAACGTAGAGTGAAGACAAAAAAAATCTCACTTGAAAAGACCAATTAGTGATAATAAAACCACTGAGCAGCTCAATGCTCCAGGATCTTCACAGAAGGAACCGGAAAAAAGAACTGACCTGTCACCTGTGGGGCATGATGGGAGCTTGGAGGTCTTACAGGCATGGCTCCAGTTTTCTCTAGAGTGTTCTATATGCAGCCTTCAAGGCTAATCTGCCTGCTATCACCTTGCCTTTTTCTTTAAAACTAAAGGCGTTCAAACAAGTTGGGAGTATATTTCTCTACATCATGGAAATGTTATTTTATATGATTTATTTCAAATAAAAAATACAATGTAATATTGGCATATTTGAGCTTAATTTTGGGGCTGCATATTTATATACATGTGTGTGTATATTATATATATGCATATTATATATATTAATGTATGTTTACATAGGAAATATATATATGCATATACATTTTGTTAATGCCCTGGGGTCCCCGCGCATGGGCTGGACTATTGATGAGTATCCCCTGGAAGAGAATAAACATTAGACAAATAGCAGATTGATTGGTTGTGCCCAACGAGTGTGAAAGAACACGTCTCATACTCATACTTTAACCAGGTTACCAATTACTGTGTATCACTAAAAACGCAGTACTTTTGTCCCTTTATTCTATAGCAATTCATGCTGGTACTTGTAGTCTTGCTTCTCATCAACGGATTGCAGTAGTCAATTACACAAAAGACACCAGAATTCACGTTATCCTTAATTACGTATTTGAATTTGGCAGGTGAAGATTATAGTCTACAACAAACTGGCTTATTGTTACGATCTACAAAAAATGTATTTATATCCATGTTCATAACCCGATTAATTCAGCTCAGTGAATGCAGACCCAGACTAGTCTGCCTTTTAATTTTGCAGTAACAACTATTTTTGGCTCGCGCAATCGGATGAGATCTTTAGTACATTGTCAAGGTCCTTTGCATTAACTGTGTAATACGCAAAGTTACAAAGACATGGCGAAGTTTGCCGCTCCCTTTCGTCCCACTCCCTAAGCTACAGCAGCTACTTCAAACATTGCCTCTGTTCAGAATATAAAAGCATTTAAGAGTGATGATATGGCGGAGTACATGCTCTATTTACAGGATGTGTGTTCCATGCCAGGGAGGGCGATCACTAAGAATTCCTGGATACCAGAGGTTTCAGTCTGTGCGAGAGACGCTGCAACACACCATCGGTGTCCTGGCCCCTGCCCCACATAGCTAAACTGAAGTTTTTTCCCCATGAACACCAAGTACTAATCTGAAGTGTAAAGAGATGTGCTTTTCAAGCCTTGGTGAATTAGTGACCTCATGCGTGAATCGTAACGGGCTCTCATTAGGTTATGTTGACTTTATCCCTAACTAGTCAGGCAGCGGGTGGCCATGGGCCGCTTCATTTCAACACAGAGGTACATTTTGTCTTCATAAAGGTTTATTTTTTTTTATTTTTTTTATCTGTTGCCTAAAGCCTGTTAATGTTCATATTTTTCTGACCGCAGACTCCTTGGTCTGCTTATTGCTTACTACGAATGCTACCCTTTACAGGGACAAGGACAAAAGAAATGCGTGCGGCCACAATACTTAGAGGAGGCGGACGTTGCACTGATTATAATTAATATGTTACCTGTGGGCGCGTGGCCTCCTGAAGCGGCCACCATGTTTAAAGTTGAATTGAGTTGCAGCGCACAAACGTGCACAAAGAGCTGTTCAAAATAAGAAAACATAAAAAGTGCAACGACGTGATGAAATAAAACAGAAGGGCAATACTACACGTAAAAGGGCCAGTCGACGGGGAACCACCCCCCGAAAGGCAGGCCTATCAAAATTAGCCAATGATAGGAAGGGAATTTCTAAAAGCACACAAAGGAACCAATGGGAAGCCAGGGGTGGTATCATTTCCCCTAGAGGAGATACAGCATGTCTCGCAGAGCATGCACGCTGACTCTAGGCTCGAACTAAAAAGGGCCTACACAAAAAAGCGCAATTGGAACTAATAAGTCAAAAAGATGCAGAGGCCACAAGGGGCTTAAGGAAAATGAATACGCCATAAGGTGGACGTAGATTCGTGGACCCCATGCCCAAACCAATAGGAACACAAAGATGAGTAGGAGAATATCTGTGTGTCTAAGAGTAAAACAGAACAAAGAGAAGGTCCACACCAAAGAGGGTCGTAGACCATAACGAAAGTTACACAGGCCAAAGAGTCTGCCTGCCTGTGGTACCATTATCGCCCAGAAGGACATAAGGAGAAGAGAAAAGATTAAGTTGAAGTCCCTATAAGGAATACTAAGAGCATAGGTACTCTTGTAGGAAAAATCAAGCCGCAAAAAAGAAGCTGGAAGGAGAGGCTCCCACAAGATTGCAAAGACAGACACGTTCCAGATGGCTGGAAACTAAACTGGTCACAGAGTATCAATTAGAAGAAAAGTACACGCAGAAACACCACACCAGGTGTAACCCTGGAAGCGAGAGTAATACTTCACCCTATGAAGACTGACATGGGCCTAAACAAGGCGAAACAAATTCTCCAGACAAACCTAGTACAACAGATTTAAGACTCCGTACCACCATGACTATCTCTGAACCGGCGTAAAGCAGTCAGCATGTGCGCCAATAAGGGAGGCACCATTAAAAGACATGTCAAAGTAACTGGCACAGCTCCCGAAAACGTGGAAATGTGCAACCATGCACGAAGATGTGGAGCTACGGAAGAGGCCATAGCCCGACCAACAGAATCATTTGTATCCATACCACAGTAGGTGCCAAGTGTGGCAGCTTGCTGCCCATCTCGTACCAATTGAGCAAGAGAGTTCCAGGCTTCCTCCAGAAGGGAGGGCAAGAGGCGTTCCACTGAGTCCCACATGGTGTGGAGAAGCGGGCAAGGACAGTGTACAGAGATTGCAAGGCAGAGCAAGAAGAGAAAATACGCCTACCACACGCGTCAAATTTCCTGGCCTCTCTCCAGTCTGCGCTCGCCCATGCCAGGACCGCGCCCAGCGCCACAAACAATGGCCATCCCACCCACCCTCCGAAGATATACCATCACGAGCTCTACATCCTCAACCCTGGATGCCGCAACAAACACTGCCACCGCGCCAACCCACGCTCCACAGTAGGACCAGTCACCTGCACCCACACCAGCCCACCAATCAGCCCTAACTCGAATACACAGACACCACCGGAACAAAAAACCCAACTCATGCGCCCCTCTCAACACTCCCTATGCAAGCATTCCACTGCATTATGGGACCACATTGCCACCCTCGCGCCAAACAGTCTTCCCCACTGAGACCTGGCTCAAACCCACATCCATTCCAGACATTTCCACAGCGAGCCCTGACGGATATAAAATCACTCACCAGGACCGCACCAACAAGCCGGGAGGAGAAACAGCCATCATCCACAAACGGACCATACAGTGTACAATCACTACAGACAATAGCACTACCCCCATGGAACATCTCAACTTCAAGCTCCTAATAGATCACAAAACAACCATGAGAGGCACCCTCACATACCAACCCCCAGGCCCGCGCTCCAGCTTCTGCAACACCATCCCAGACTTAATTGCGCCCCTAGCCTTAGACTCCAAGGACTACATCTTCCTCGGTGACCTAAATTTTCACATCGACGACACAAGGACAAAAACACCACACACCGCTGACAGTATGAGCCGCCTCGGATTGACCTAGATCGTCCACAACCCTACACACACCGCAGGACACATGCTGGACCCAATTTTCACCTCCAGCAACAACGTCAAATACACCGATATCACAGAACTCACATGGACCGATCACTCCATCATCCAGTTCAGCATCTCCAGCCCCCGCACTGCCACCCCCAAGATGACCAACCCTGAGGTCAACAAAGACAGCCCTTGCCGCACGCATCAAAACCAGCAACACCACCACCAAGAAATTTTCAACATAGTTAAGGAATTCTCCAACCCGGCTGCCAGCGAAATCACCACACCCTCACAGGAGCTGTGCGACAACCATGCCCACTTCCTCCATGACAAGATCGCTACCATAACCAGAAACTTCGAACCCCAAACCACACCTATGGACTTCCTCGACAGATATGCCACCACCGTAACCAACACGAACCACACACTGACCAACTGGAACATCCTCTCCACCTAGGACACCACCTCCCCCATGAAATCCATCCACACTGGAGCTCCCACAATCCCATGCTCACACAACCTCTTCAGCCTCGGAGACCAAAGGATCGGCCAGGAACTCACCACTCTACTCAACACCGCAACATTTTCCGACGCATGGAAGCACGCTGAAGTCAGAACACTACTTAATTAACCCTCCAACCCCAGTGAACTAAAAAGCCACCGGCCAATCTCCCTGCTTCCATTCCTAGCGAAGGTACTAGAAAAGTAAACTCATAACATACCTTGAGCAGAACCAGCTACTCTACGCCTTCCAATCCGGCTTCCGCAGCAATCACGGCTCCGAAACCACCCTGATCGCAGCCACCGATGACATCCGAACTCTCGACAGAAGAAACAGCAGCTTTGATCCTCCTTGACCTTTCGGCAGCTTTCGACTTTGTATCACACCACACACTGATTGAAAGATTCCACCACATCAGCATCCAAGGGGATGCGCTCAGATGGATCACTTCCTTCCTCACCGGAAGAACCCAGAGGATCCACCTCCAAACTTTCACCTCTGAACCCAAGGAGATCACCTGCAGTGTCCCCCAGGGCTCATCCCTCAGCCCCACGCTCTTCGATGCATATATGACCCCACTGGCCAACATAGTCAGATCCCACAGTCTCAACATAATTCCCTACGCAGATGACACCCAACTCATCCTCTCACTCACCGGCGACCCCACCACCACCAGAACCAACTTCCACAGATGCATGACAAACGTCACCAACTGGATGAAGAACAATTGCCCGCAGCTGAACACAGACAAGAGGGAAGTACTGATCTTTGGCAACAGCAGCAACACATGGAACGACTCCTGGTGGCCATCAGACCTAGGACCTGCACCCAACCACGCCAGAACTTCAATCGACAAGCTCACCATGAAATCACATATCAACACCGTCTCTTCCACCTGCTGCCTCACTCTGCTCAAGCTACGCAAGATCAAGTGGCTACCCCTACACACAAGAAGCACCACGACAAGCCCTGATCACCAGTCGACTGAACTACGGCAATGCCCTCTATGTAGGAATTGCTGCACACCTACAGAGACTTCAGACCATACAGAATGCTCCAGCCAGACTCATCCTCTACCTTCCCCGACAAACTCACATCACACCCAACCTCAGGAACCACCACTGGCTCCCTGTACAGAAGAGATGCCAATTAATGCTGCTGGCCAATGTACACAAGGCTATACACAACCAAGGACCCGCTTACATTAACCACCGTCTGAACTTCAACCATCAAGACTACGCTCCACCTCCCTTTCTCTTGCCCATACTCCCCACATCTTCCGAAGCAGAAGTGGAGGACCCTCCTTCTCCCACATCGCAGCAAAGACCTGGAACAACCCTCCCCACGCACCTCCGGACCATCACCTCACTTTCAGAATTCCAAACGGCCCTCAAGACCTGGCTGTTTGAACAAGCCTCCGGGGCCTCCAAGCGCCTGGATATCCTATTGGGTGATTAGCCGTGCTTTATAAATCCGGATTGATTCTCTTTGCGCCTTTGGTTGGAGCTGGCAACAAGAGTCGCACTCTTGAGTCATGGTGCTCACCCAGACACCACATGCAAGCCGAGTGAGGGTCCGTGGCAGACATTTGTCGTCCACAGGACTCACGAGGGTTGAACCCAGAGGACACTGAGAAAGGGTAGAGAAAGGCACACTGCTCCGTCGACTAAAAAAAAAAAACGTCAAGTAGGCCGAAAAACGTCCAAAGGAACTGCAATGTGGATCTGCGCTGTTGGCCCGGAAAAGAAACAAACATTTGCTATGCAATAGGTCTCGCATTTGCAAGAGTTTGACCTATTGGCAATGTAAGTGACAATGCCTTTTGTGTAGATTTTCAAAACAGATAAATAAAAGATAGTCATTTACAATACCAATAGCTTAAACTCACGCAAATGCGAGACCGATTGCATTGCAAATGCTTAATTGTAAACAGGCCCCATTACTCGCTTTCACTTTAATGGGGCCGCACCCCTTTCTTTAGAAGCGGCTTGTCTAAAGAAAGGTGTGCGGCCGCCATTAAAGTGAAGGCACATATGGGGCGCTTTTATAAAAAAATAAAAGAGCATTTGTTTGCCAAGTTGACAAACAAATGCTTTTTTTGTTGTAAAAGCACCCCATTCCGCACTTTCACTTTAATGGCAGCAGCACCCCTTTCTTTAGACAAGCCGCGTCTAAAGAAAGGGGCGCGGCCGCCATGAACATGAAAGCGCGGATTGGGGTGCTTGTGCAACAGCAGGCAGGAGAAAACCATTTAACAAAATAGTGCTAGGAGGCTGTAATTAAAGCCTACCAGGTAACATTAGCAGGGGGGTGTCCTCATGGGAGGTTAGAAGATGAGAAAAGGCAGTACTAAGGAGGGACATCTAAGCCTATTGACCACTGAAAAGCCAGTTTACAAAGGACAGTGACAGGAGTCAATTAAAATGATGGGCGTAAAGTGGGCGGAGCTTCAAGTCCATACCTGAATACAGCATGTCTCGAAGAGACAGTGCAAGCGCTGCCTAGGCGAGACCTAAAAACTGACGCCAGCGCATCAGGGGAAAGCTTATATGCAGTCCGTGGACGCCATATTCAGAAAACAACGTTGCTGCGAAGTTGCCAGACGCCCCCTACCAACGTGCAGAGGTACTGCTGAAAAAATGTCTGGATCCAGTCTTGCGCCTGGGCAGTATTGTAAGATAAGGAATCTGCGGCTAAATGTCTATCAGATAACCCATTGGTCAAACAATTTGATTCTTTTCAACTCTGGCTAGTAGAGTTCTCGGGCATGAACTGGGGTCCACCCTGCTGGTGGAAGCCTGAACCACCAAACCTTCTGGTGTAGGGCATTTCATCAAGTAATCAGATCACATGCCACCAGCTTGTGGTGTCTGACAACCTGCCTGTTCTCTGGTGGGGAGGATCAGGGCTTGGACAGGTGCCCATTAAGGTGCCAATCAGGGCCTCAATGAACAGTAGAAGAGATTAGAACACAGAATATGAGGCACTCTCCTCTATTGATGGACTAGGAGGAGAATAACCCAGTGTCCACCCCACTGGCCTCCTGTAAGTCAGTTTACAGGTAGTCATCATTGAGGTGTAAAATAATCCCCATCCATCATCTTCACTGTTATCCCTAAAAGTGGTCTGACTCATCAGTTTGTGAACTAAAAATATTTTGGCGCGCTGGGGTGCGGTTCAGATGAGTCACTGAATAAAAGGGGGGGGGCAGGTGCCTCAGTACAGCTTTGAAAGGACCACTGGGATATGGTCTTAGTCCTGTGCTGGCACCAAAGGAACCAATGTCGATTTTGGTGCTGGTTTGCAAGTTAGCCCAGACATCGAGGCAGAACCCGGGACGGATTCAGGAGGCATGGCTGGCACAGAGGGTAAACTCGTCAGTGGTAACCCAGCTGAAGGCCTCCACAGATCCTTGGGGCCTGAAGGTGCACAAGAGGGTGCCGGAACAGTGTCAAAGATTCACAACATAGACTCTCGGAAGGCCTCAATCTGTTGCAACATAACCGATGGCCATGGAAACTTAGGGTGCATCTGGATCAATTGCAGAATCTGATCCTCTGTGGGGTCCAGGACTGAGACTCTCTGCAACTTCTCAGGTGGAAAGTGACTGGACTGGGACGAATCCTACTAGGTCTTCTTGTGCTTCCGGTTCGACTTACCAGAAGGCTTGAACTGCAACAAGGACTTGTCGAAGGAAGGACCCGACCCCTCAAGAGACAACAGGATCTTCGTGACATCTTTTGGTGTTTGGAGATGTACAGCTTTGCATTGTCGGATCACCTTTGGATTCATAAAGGCACACTCCTTGCAGGGCTTGAAGTCATGCCCTCAACCCAAACACCAGACGCACACTTTGGGGTGGGGGGGATGCGGGGGTGCAGGGGAGGGTGGGAGATCTGTCAGACATCCGTTTGCAAGAGTGCCTATAAAGTTTAAACCCTGTAGTTTTAGGAGGGGAACACAGTTTCCTTGCACAATGGAAAAATGTAGAATTTTAACTGGCAAGAAAAAGGTTGGGAGCAAGCTCTGGATCGACGTATAAAGGCGCAAAAAAAGGAACCGATGTGGGTGCGCAGAGGACGCTTATATACAACTCCGTTAGTCCAGGGCAAACCAATGTCATTGGGGAGCCGCACAATGCTACCTACCATGGCGCATGAGCAATGCAGTTTACATCCTCTGGATCCAGTCTGGCGCTTGGGGATATTCTAATAGTGAAGGAATCTGCGGTTAGAAGCATCCAGATATACTTACGTAGGTATTTTCTTTTTTTAACTAGTCTACGCTAAAGAAAATGCACTTAAATTACATATGCATTGGTTAAGTAGTCTCTGTCCCAAAAGAATTCTTACAAAAGTGTTACAGGATCCCTCAGGGAGGCGGAGCTATACTGTGTTCATGGACATCAGCAAGGATCCTATGAAAAAGTAATTACTGTCCGGAATCTCCCAAAGAAAAGGTTATTCACAGCAGTGACACCTCTGCCTTCCACCCCTTTAAGAGTTCAAACTTAAGTCTTTTTCCTAATCTCCATTTGGTCCCCAAAAACACTGGGATAACAGAAGCAGCTAACAGGGTGGCACAGCCCAGTCATTTCAGCTACAGCTTGTGCTGTGGCAACTGCACCCCATACCATCCTATTGGATGACTTCACAGTTGTATGTGCGAATCAGCTAAAGTGCAAACAAAAAAGCATACAAATGAATCTCTATTCTTCCAGTCAATTTCCAATAGTGAAAAAAGTACAATCAACCTGATCATAGTATTAAGTGCTTTACTTGATGCAGAAAACGACTACAAAAGATTAAAGGTGCAGGACATTTAAAAATGACGTTTAAATCCTCCTATGAAACTAGTAGTACACAGACTGAAGCTTCAAATCCCTAATATCGTTGCATAGAACAAAATAAAGGTTACGCTTCTGCTGCATCAGGGAAAATGTAAATGGTTGGGCAAATGAAAATGGGCACATCATTTTCACATGAACGAGCCATCATGGAAGGTTTACCTTCGGCGCTAAAAGCATCAGCAACAGGCAACCATATCCTATAATGCAGTACCCATCTTGTAAACTAAAAACGGACTAGTTCATCTGCAAGGTGTACATTACCATTTATCTGCACAACCAAACAGCAGTGACATGACTGTCGCAATCCACTGATTGGTCGGAAGAGAGTGAGGATACACTTTAGCCTAGAAGTCAAGAGCCTTGCATTTTGACACTCACTCAAATGATGCAGAGCTATCCACTTCCTTCACATTAACAGAAACAGTAGCACTTTGCCCAATAATGAAAAATATTTTATCAAGCCTTGCTGTTGCACAGACATTTTAAAGTAGTAATGCTGAAACTGTAGAAACATTTAAGCAGTGTTGCAAAACAAGATCTCTGAAGAGAAATCTCAATGCCTGCTATTCTTTAGCCCGAGTTGCACGAAGCCACCAGTATAGTTTTTGAAAATGCAATAAAAAAAATGGGAGGGGGGGGTGGTCGGGGGGGGAGTTGGAGGCAAAGCGTAGTTTTTTAGGTAAAGACTGCTTCGGAGCAGGGGGTCACATCAATGCTACTTTACAACTAAGTGGTCCCTGCCACAACATGCCCATGGGATGGATTTACAATGGTTTGTGGCGTTTACTTTAAAGAATTACAAATAAGTGGGATCATCTTTTCTGCTGAAAATCAGTCTAGAAGAGCTTGTAAAAGTTACCAAGACATTTCAAAATTGCTTTGTTAAATCTTCTGCTACACAGAACTTCCAACGGCATGTTTTTCATTTTAAAAATTAAACAATCACCCTGAGGACGATAAAAGGGTTATCAAAAAGGACTTAAATATTTTAACCAACTAATATCGCCAAATCTATAGCACTTACTAAATTGTATCCTACCCCAGACAGAGGTCCTACTAAATAAATGTATTGATAGCAAGGAACATTAAAGAGGGACAGGAGCAGTGTCAAGGTGTTCACTAAAATTAGCAACGAGGGCAGGGTGATAGACAAGATTCCTGGTAGCGGGACAAGGACTCTTCCAGGGCACAAATCATTCCATCAACTAATGAATCGGACAATTAACCAAAAGACTAGAACAAGGGCAAAGGACTGCTTATTCCAGCAGAGTAATTATGAAGTGACTGGCCAGTTAGATCCGTAAATGCGTGTCCACGAGAAAAGAATATTGAACCAAAGGCCTACCTAGAACATACCAAGTCATGAGGGCTGTGTGGGAAGGGGAGGCTTCTGACTCGCTTGAAGGGGATGGAGAACAATTCCTGTTTTTGACGGAAAACTTTGCTCATGGCTGGGTTGAAGAGAGTAGGCTTGCTCACTTAAAGCGGAGATTGGCAGAGAACTGATTTCTATGACGGAGGTCAGAGCTTCTGCCTTTGGATTTGTGGCACATGCACCATGTATGCACAAGGAGGGCTTGTTAGGCGCCTCCATTTAATGGCGACGGGGTGCATGCATGTTCCGTAGCAGAATGATAATCAAATCAAAAGGCAATGATTTGGTAAAATAAAAACAGAAAGCAATTGCATAGTTAACATTTGTTTAGAACACTGGTCAGTCCAATTGACAGTTATAATAGAGGACATTTGAGCCAAGGACGTGACAGCAGAGCTTCCGTAGCAGACATGCATGTGGATCTGCAGCTCTTGGTGAGCAGAAAAAATATTTTATAAATGGGAAGGAAACTCAGGAAAACTTTTCAAGTCACTGCGAACTAAAGCACTCAGGAGTGTAGATTATCCTTGAGCACATTCTTGTATCCTCAAGTAAAGCAAAGAGTGGCTGTACAAAATAACTAGAAAAAAAAAAGAAAAAAATCAACACCTACTAAGACTGCCCTGGGGAAGACGCTCAAGGTGGGATACAGCTTTCTTCCATCTCTACTAGAAGAGTCCCAGCTGACATCCTGACACTTCAAATGACAGGCAGACTTCA